>SRLM01000019.1:0-458593 GCA_015708895.1 Populus ilicifolia
AATATATATATATTAAAAAATAACTTGAAATTTTACGTGAATTACTTAGCTGCTGGACAGCTACAAGAAAAACGTACTTTGAATTTAGACCCAAGTTGATGATAAGAGACTGGCAACTAGATGTCAGGTTTTGGATCTATGCAGAATGCAGCTGCTGAGCGGGGCCCTTTTGGTTTGGACAAGATGATTGGTGTTTTTTCTGTACAAAATGCGTTAACTTTAAAGAACAACGCATGGTGGAAGATTGTCGAAAATGTTGGTGAGAAGTTTGAAGACCAATTGTTCAATCATCAACCACATAATTTTCTTTTTTCTTGAGGAGCCCATCATAATGTCTATTTCTTCCCTATTTTTTTTACTTTCAGATCGACAGAACTGCCCAAGAAGAACCTATTAGGATCGAACTCACATGGGTTCTCCAAGGCTTCTGGGTCCCTTCCAACAGCCCCGACAACCAGGGTCGTACCCACCCATGTAACACTCCTTGGTTGTCTCTCTTGGAAGGAGTGGTTGAGCTGCTGGTTGCAATCTCACGGTGATGATCATCATCACTCAGTATGATTAAAGAAAATATGTTATTTAGGTGGTATTGAAGTGGCAATGATTTAGGATTAAAAGGTTTATTTTTTTTATGATTTTAGGTTTGAGTTCTTGGTTGCTTATAATAGATACTGAAGACGTATATGGTCGTTAACTTCAGGGCCCGTGGGATTAGTTGTAATGCACGCAAGCTGGCCCGGACATCTACTTTAATCTAAAAAAAATATGTTATTTAGTGTTTAGATAGTTGTTAATTAAAATATTCATTTAATTAGTTCCTTTCTTCGTGAAATATTAAGTTAACAGTAACAGCTTTAGTATATAAAAAACAGTACCTATCAATGAATTTAAAAACCCTTCAAATTTAATAAAAAATAAAAATTCTTTACATATTGTTAAAAAAACAAATATTTTTTACATATAACTAATAAGATTAAAAATATAATATATCATTTGAAAGACCTTTTAGACATAAAGAGAACATATTATTATTCTAGAATAAAGCTCCATAACTCTAAATTTTTAAGACCAATTAAACCTATTAGTTAGCCAGGCTCATATAAAAAAGATATAAATGTTTATTAAAAATCATTACATCTTAAGTTTATTGGATATCCAGATTTAAATATATTTAGTCTGGTAGTTTACTGGGCTTATATTGTCACGACTTTAAGTAACAGCTATTGAATTCATAACTTACCAGAATTATGTTGTATGAGGCTCATCTAATAATTATATTTATATTCAGGTATATTAATTCTCACAACTTAATGGACTTGTGTTGTCATAGTCCAACTGACTGCTGGATCAAATATATTAGCTTTGATAGCTTATTAAGTACAAATTGCCTTGAATATATTTTTTTAATGTAAAAATATTGAGTCGAAATAAATGATTCATCAATGACCACATGTCTTTAAGCATATAAGGCACAAAGATTTAAAAGGTTTGTTGAGAGACAACTGATCACATGGTGTCTTGGTTTTTTAGGGAAGAGTTGTCTGAACCCAGTCGTGATCAGGAAAAGTGTATCGAAGAAGGTGAAATAATTTTTTTGAAAAGACTAGCTGGCAACATGTAATTAATGTAGCAAACATTTAACCTTTCTAAATTTATAATGTGATGCGTTAAATCCGTTAAATCCATATATCGTGATTATGTATAAACAATTTATTATTTAATTAGAAAAAATAAACATTTAACATTTTATTATTCTAAAAATATATTTTATTTAAAAAATTATCATTTAATATTATAATTACTAAAAATTTCAACCACTTAACAGAAATTCTATAACACAAAATTAGTTACCCATAAACATTATACAGGAGATCAGCTACATAAATTGTTAATAATTTTTTTCTTTTCATGTTATTAACTCTAAGCATTAATGAATAATTCCTATAAATATTTTAAACTTTTGATATTAATAAATATAGCATAAATCAGAAAAAATATAATATTCCTAGCTTTAGAATAGGCGAATAATTTAACAAAAAATAAATTTAAAGAAAAATTTTTATATGATAGTTTTTTTATTCTTTATTACTATTTACTCTTTTCAAAAGAAAATAAAAAAAAATATTGCATGGTATATTTATATTTAACAGTAATAATCAACAAATTATATATATAATTTAAAAATACAAAATGCAACTAAAAAGATAAATTAACATGCAAAGAGCTCACAAATATGACCGGATCGATTTAGTAAGTACAGGGTCAAGCTTTTAACTTATGATTTATTTTGCTTAAAAAAGATTACGGTCAACCTCTTAACCTGTTATTTAATTGAGTTTTAAAATTATAATAATAATTATTTTTATTTTTTTAAAACTTAGTTGGATGATTTTGAAATTATGAGTTTTTTACGAGAATATTTTATGAATATATATATATAATTTTTAAAGATATGTTTTTTTTGTATTTTCTATTTTAAAAATACAAAATTTTACTTTCTATTTTAGGGATACATATTATTTTTTAAGATATTTTAGAAATTATGAGTTTTTAGATCAATTAAAATATTTTTTTTATTAGAAATAGAGTTTTTGAGGTTCAAGTGATAATTTTTAGTCTAAAAACTTTTATTTTAATTTTCTAGTTATAAATAGTTATAAATAGATAATGCATCGTTTATTTAAATTAGCGATGCATCACCCATTTATTTATTTAGAAAAACATAGTACATATTATATTTTTTTTAAAATCTAGACATACAAGGTAGATTTTAAATGTTGTTAGATTTGTGCGCCCAAAATTTAAGCACCTATGCTTATATTCCTTGAAATTTTTTTCTTGATTCTTTTTTTTTGCATTTTGTAATTATATTTTTTAATAAATAAATTTATTAAAATAATATTTATATAATTATCTAATTATGCTATTATTTTTAAATAATACTAGTATCTTTGTGATAATATTAACAATTATTTTTGAAATCATTATATATGAACCTTGAATAATTAATGTGAATCAAATATTTTTATTTTTATTTTGTTATTCTAAGTTTTTATATGTTTCTTTTTCAAAATTAATATTTTTTTTTTCAATTTTTTATTGAGATAAGTTCTTGTTTAAAAACAATACACATATAAAAAAAACGAGAACAAAGAGAAAGAAATGAGTTAATAAGGTACAAGATTTTTTAAGGAATGGTTACCTTTTTCTCCTAATTCCGAATAGTTTTTTTTTTTTGGATGTTGATTTTGATTGATTTTAGTTTTTCATGCAATAAACAACATTGCCAAAAACAATATTTTTTTTTTTAAAAATACATTAATAAGGAAAAGAGAATTCATGCTAACATATCACATTTTTTTTATAATATTTAAATTATTATTTTTTTTACAAAAATCCTTTTTTATTGCCACGTAATCAAATAAAAAATTCAAGGGCAAAGTTGAATTTGGATATTTGTCAATGTACTCAACTCCTATATTGTCAATTAGCTTCTTGACAGCTACAAGAAAAACGTACTTTGAATTTGGCCCAAAATAGATGTTAAATATACTGGCAACTAGATGTCAGGTTTTGGATCTATGCAGAATGCAGTTGCTGAGCAGGGCGTTTTTGTTTTGAATTTTTCTTTCTTTTTTGTTTTAAAAATAAATCCAGGCGTACAAGCCAGATTTTAAATGTTGATAGGCTTGTGGGCCCAAATTTTAAGCACCTATGGTCATATCCCTTGAGGTTTTCTTCTTGATTTTTTTTTCATTTTGTAATTGGATTGCTTTTTTAATAAATAAATTTATTAAAATAATATTTACATAATTATCCAATTATGCTATTATTTTTCAATAATATCAGTATCTTTTACCATAATATTAACAATTATTTTTGAAATAATTATATATGAACCTTGAATAATTAATGTGAATCGAATATTTTTATTTTTATTTTTATTTTGTTATTGTAAGTTTGTATATATTTATTTTTTAAAATTAATATTATTATATTTTTAATATATTAGTGCCAAATTTATTGATTCATTATTATTTTGAGTGTTGTTTTAGTAAAACTTACTTTTAGGATTATGATGTTTTTATTTAAAGAACAATGCTTTTGATAAAAAAATATCAAAAGAAGAAGAATGCATTAGGAAAAGGGTTTTGATTAAAGAGATATATTTTTTAATTTCAAATCGTTAAAGTTTTTTAGATATTTATTTTAATTGCTTTTAGTTTTAATGCAATAAGCTATATGGCTAAAAAAAGGTATATTGTATTTTTTTTTCAAGTTTATTATTCTTATATGTTTATAAAAATATTCACATTAAAACTATTAATTCATTATTTTTTTTCAATTTCTTATTAAGATAAGTTCTTGTTTAATAACAATACTCATATAAAAAAAATTGAGAACAAAAGGAAAGAAATGAGTTAATTAATAAGTACAAGGTTTTTAAAGAAATGGTTACCTTTTTCTTAATAGTTATTTTTTTTAATATTGATTTTGGTTGATTTTAGTTTTTTACGCAATAAACAACATTGTCAAAAACAATTTTTTTTTTACAAAAAAAATTAATAAGGAAAAGAGAATTCATACTAACATATTACATTTTTTTTAATCTTTAAATTATTATTTTTTTACAAAAATCCTTTTTTATTGCCAAGTAATCAAATAAAGTTCAAGAGAAAAGTTGAATGTGGATACTTGTGAACATACTCGATTCCTAGATTGTCAATTAGCTTCTAGACAGCTACAGGAAAAACGTACTCTGAATTTGGACCAAAGTTGATGTTAAAAAGACTGGCAACTAGATGTCAGGTTTTGGATCTATGCAGAATGCAGTCGCTGAGTGGGGCCTTTTTGTTTTGGACAAGATGATTGCTGGCTTTTCTGTACAAAATGTTGACTTTGAACAACGCATGATGGATGATTCGTGGTTTAGTGAAGTTAAAAATGATGGTGAGAAGTTTGAAGACCAAGTGTTAAATCATCAACCACATAATTTTCTTAAAAGCGTTTGAATTTTCTTTTTTCTTGACGAGCACATCATCAATGTCTATATCTTCCCTCTTCACCCCAGATAACATTTGAATTTTCTTTCTTGTTTTTTTCCTTTCAGATCAATCGAACTGCCCAAGAATCTATCAGGATTGAACTCATATGGGTTCTCCCAAGCTTCTGGGACCCTTCCAACAGCCCAAGCATTCACGTAAACTAAGGTCTTGGTTGATATTTCGTACCCACCTATATAACCAAGTGTCCATGGCCACCTCTAGACAACCGGGGGGTTCTTTTTGTTATTGTCTTGTGTATGTCGTTGATGCTACGATGTTTGTGCTGGGATGAACCACTAGAGCGACATTGGAGATCTCTCATTATGGATGGATGAAAATAAGCTATGAGAGCTTTGAATTCAGTGCTGTTGAGGCTTTTGGAGTTGCTGAATATTGTTAGAAATATTTGAAGGAGAAAAGTTAAAAAAAGAAAATGGGAATATGATGAAAAACAAATCTCATTTATATGAAAGTGCTCTTTTAGAAGAGGAAATCTTTACAAACTTCAACTTAGACTTGCAATATTCTAAACATATATTCATGCTAGTTTAGGATAATTTAAAAAATTTAAAAGATAAATATATTTTTAATAGTTACGTGCATCTATCTAAAATAATTAAAGAACACTTAAAAAAAAACTTCAAAATTAATTCCAACAAATATTTCTTAAGATTCTGTCGAACTGATTAAACTACTGGGAGCCATACAGAGCTAATTCTTAAGAAGCCGATTGCTATTGGTATTCTGGAGATGAAAATGGCTGAGGCTGGAGATTCGATTGTTTAATTCAAAATTATAGTCTAGTCATTCCCTGGGCTAGTTTGTTTGTTTGGGTTCCTTCATTTTTTCCGCTGTATCCGTTTTTCATGGTGGCCCTTTGGGTTGCTTATTTTGCCATCTCCTGGCTTAATCTTGTTTGCTTATAAAAATAAAATAAAAAGGCAGCACGACACAGCAACGCTACAACTGCTAACATCCTGGTTCACTTAGTTTCAGTATCTTGGTCGACAGTTAAAATCCCACTTCAAACAGCTAGCTTTCGCACATCTTTTCAATGGATCAACTGTTTTTTTTTAATCTAGCAACAGGGAGTGTGTAGAGTTTGTCTGAACTAAGAAGTTCATGACTGTGATGTTATTCATAAAAGAACATAATATACCGGCTATTTCAAACGAAAAGGGCCTTAGTATGTACGTAGTAGCATCGTTCTCTTGGTATAAGGCATTAGGCTTGAATGCAACATTTCTATATAGTATCAAAAATAGATGGCAGATATTGATTATGAGTTTATTGAACAGCCATAGAAACGCACAGCGCTCATCAAATACGCAATAATCATGTTATAGATGGATCAATTTCAACCACAGGCTATTGTTATTATAATTGCTGAGGGAAAATTTCAAGTCAAAACATGAAGTGAATATTTTCAATTAAGTTGGTGCATATACACGAATCAAATGTTCGGAATGAAAGTTAATATGATAGAAATCTATTTACATAAATATTCTTTTTTGTCTACTGCACTGTGTAGGAGTGCAACTGGACTCTGTTTTTTAAATTTATAAAAAAAATTAAATATTTAAATTATTTTTTTTTATATTTTTTGATGTAGTTATTAAAAATAAAAAAATTATTTTAATATATTTTTTTTTAAAAAATACACTCGCCCACAAACATTCCCCATATAATTGAAGCTTGTATCGCAGAATTCACAGCTCAAAAATACTCAGATCATAATGGC
Source organism: Populus ilicifolia (assembly GCA_015708895.1). Classification (NCBI taxonomy): domain Eukaryota; kingdom Viridiplantae; phylum Streptophyta; class Magnoliopsida; order Malpighiales; family Salicaceae; genus Populus; species Populus ilicifolia. Next base: position 6,787 of record SRLM01000019.1, read on the forward strand.
ATTACTCATATTCGTAATTCTCTTCCTCTCCATCATTTTCTTGTTTCTTCTCAAGAAAAACCAAACCTCTAAAAGAGCTTGTTTCCCTCCTGGCCCCAACGGTCTTCCCTTTTTTTTTTATTTCTTTTTTTTCTACTCAATTTTCGTGCTAACCTTCAATAAAATCAAATCAACCCTTAAAACTTATTCTTAAAATTATGTCCCTACTCTCTTTATAACAATTTTTTTATTTAAAATAATTTATAAAGTTAAATATTTTTTTAATTTCATTCACAACATATTTTTTCACCGGTCAAATTTAATTTTTATTATTTTAATTATTATTTGTTTTATTTGAGATAGGTTTTGAAATTGATCCCCTTTTGTCTCTTTTTTTTTTATATAATTTTATCCTCCAACATTCTTTTTATTCACTTTATATGGGGTTTATATTTCTTTTTAAAATAACAAGGGTTGCCTCCGGTTTATTTTTTTTATCTTTGTTAAATTTAGTTTTTTTAAAAGAAAATTTGTATTTTAATTAAACTAAATTTACTGATTTCATCCTCTGTCATTTAATTGGATAGTTGTTGAGCTTTTTAGTTGAGCTTATATTTACAATTTAACTGGTTACAAGTTTGATAGATTAATCTAGATTTATGAGGTTTACCTGAGTTTACGAGATTTAGCTAAGATTACTTGTTTTTTTTTTCCGGTTTCATCTACCAAAATTTTGGTATTCGTTTTCTATGAGATTTTTCTGTGGTTTTGAAAGTAACTCGATTTTATTTTTACCTTTGTTAAATCTAACATTTTGAAAAAAAAAATTATTTTTTAATTAAATTAAATTAATTATGTGAGAATAAGTATGAGATACTCATTTCATGAGGTTTTGTTTTTGTATATTTTTGGAGTCACTGCTTTGATAGCACCAACATTCTTTTTTAGTTTCTAAGTTCTTAGATATTCTTACTTATTTTAAGAAGTTGATATTGCATGAATATTCTTTTTTATGTCGGTAAAAAATTAACCTAGCCCGTAGAGTAGTGTAAGACACACACACGTACAAAAAGGTCTTGGCATTTCAATTGTAGCACTGAACAATTAAAGGCCAAAACCTTTTTCACCTTGATCATTAAATTTTTTGAGTGTTTTTTTTTTAATTTTAAACTTAGTTTTTTTTTAAAAAAAAATTATCCTTCAACACTAAGTTTAATGGTATTAAATTTTATAATTTATTTTAATTTTATTTATATAAAGTTATTCCAATCTCATGACCCGTGTTGTAAGTTTTACGGGTTAACCATGCTAACTTGAGTTATTTTTCTCTTTTTTTAATTGTTTCTTAACTTCATCCTCCAATACTGGGTTGACTTAAAACTGAGCTTTATACTTGTTTTTTAATTAACTTTTTATGAGGTTGTCACCATCTTATGACCTGAATCGTGAGTTTTATAGGATAGCTAGGTTGACTTGTTTTTTTTTTGTTTTTTCAGTTAAATATTTCTTTTTTTCAATTTAACCCTTCTATATTGGATTGATTGAGAATTGGACTCTATAATTTTTCTCGATTTACTTTCTATGAAGTTATTCCAGTCTTCTGACCTAAATTTGATTTATGTTAAATTTAATTCTCAAACTTTTGATTACTATATATTTTGTTTGAATTTTTTTTTCAATTTGATTTCTTAAAATCTGATTTAATTTGATTTTTATATTAATTTTGGTTCTTATTTTTATGATTATTATTTACTTTTCTCTTATTATTTTTTTAATTAAATTTTTTTATCTATCTAATTTGGCCCTCATTCTTTTGATTGTTACTTATTTTATCTAAAATAATTTATAAAATTATAATAATTATTATTTTAATTTCATCATCTTTTAATTTTTTTATTTTTCAGATTTGATTTCTATTATTTTGATTATTATTTATTTTATTTGAGATAATTTATCAAATTAGATTTTTTTTCCAATTCCATTCTCATTCAAGTTTCTAATTTGTAAGATTTGTTTCTTATTATTTTAATAAACTTTAAAAAAAATATTAATAAAATATTTTTTAGCTTATTTTTTATAACTTAATCAAACACTGGAAAATGTTTTTCAACTTATTTTTTATTATATTATTAAATATTGAAAAATAATTTACTTTTCTAAAATTTACTTTTCAAGAAAATCACTTTCCAGCAAATAATTTTTAATTTTTTATTCTGTTTTTTTTTTCTTTTTTTTCTAAAATATAGAACTTGTTTTCTATTGTGATAGCGATTATTTTTCAAAAAAAATTTAAATGCATCAAAATAATATTTTTTTATCTTTTAAAAATTATTTTTACATCAATATATTAAAATGATTTAAAAATAAAAAATATTAATTTAATAAAAATAAAAATATAAAAATATTTTAATATTTTTAAAATATAAAATTAAAAATAATAAGCAGGCAGCCTAGCACGCCCAATCCAGTTTTTCCATATTGGAACGCCGAATGACTCGAGATTTGAGGACTGATGCTATAATTCAACATTTTTTTTTATTTACGTGTGATGTTCGGGCCAGTTTACGTGCAGCACGACTAATCCACACGGCTCACTGAACATCCTGCAAGCTCAGTGAACAAGTAAGGCACCACGGGGATGACAAACGTGCATAGTGAGGTTCAAACCCCTGAGACAGAGGAAGGGGACAAGCCCCTCCCACCACTAGGCTATAATTCAACATTGACAAGATTGCACGATGATAATTTAACATTGACAAGATTATATAGAGATAATTTATACAGACACATATTAGACATTGACAAGTTCATATAAAAATAATTTATCATTAACGTGTCCAAAAAGACAAAAAAATCCATTGCACTCCATATTGCTTCCTAAAAAAAGCCAAAGTAGTATTCTTTCATATGTTTTAATTTTTTTAATAATAATAATTAATAATTCGTGCTGTCAGATCATAAATGACACGCATTAAAATAATGTGTTGAATTATTATACACCATTTCTAGTTTAGTGGCCCCATGAAAATTCCCACGCAAGTTTTTATTGAGGGAGAGAATTCACTTTGTTGGTCCCATTATAAAATTATAAATTTAAATATAATTATGAAAACACGATCGGCAATCTCGCACTGCCTTTCTAATTTTTTATTATCCTAATATTTTAACTTGAGATATAAAAATATATCAGTTTTTCCTTGTAAAATTTCAATTTAATTCAACCGTGGATTGATTGATAGATAAAATTGAAAATGCAAATAAAAAAACACACACACACACATTATTTAGTTTATTTTTTAAACCAGAACATAATATACCTTAGTATGTACGTAGTAGCATCGTTCTCTTGGTATAAGGCATTGGGCTTGAATGCAACATTTCTATATAGTATAAAAAATGGACGGCAGATATTGATTATGAGTTTATTGAACAGCCCTAGAAAACGCACAGGGCTCATCAAATACGCAAAGTTTTCGTACCAACAGAGAAGATGAGGTATCGCATATGATTGAAAAAATTTCCAAAGCAGCCCTTGCTTCTAAACCAATCAACTTGACTGAAGCAATGCTGTCTGTTACAAGCACAGCCATATGCAGAACTGCCTTCGGAAAAAGGTACGAGGATGGAGGAATTGAAGCAAGTAGGTTCCATGCGTTGCTTAGTGAAACTGAAGCCCTTTTTGCGATGTTTTATCTTTCTGATTATTTTCCATACATGGGGTGGGTTGATAGACTCACGGGACGTGCCCATCGTCTTGAAAAAAATTTCAGAGAGTCTGATGTTTTCTACCGAAAAATTATTGATGAACATCTTGATCCAGAGCGACCAAAGCCAGAACATGAGGACATACTTGACGTTTTGCTTCAAATATACAAGGATCGCACTTTTAAAGTTCAACTAACGCTTGATCACATCAAAGCAATTCTAATGGTAATCTAAGTTCGACTCAAATTCGGCCTTTTAATTTTCATTCCCCAAGCAAAATGATTTGTATTGGAATATTGTTAGTGGTTTCAAATATCAATATGCTTACATTTTATTTTATTTTCCTGATCCTTGCAGAACATATTTGTTGGTGGGACTGATACGGCTGCTGCTGCGGTGATTTGGGCCATGAGCCTTCTAATGAAAAACCCTGAAGCAATGAGAAAAGCTCAAGAAGAAGTTCGAAAGGAGATGGGAGATAAAGGTTTTGTGTACGAAGATGATGTTAGACAGTTGCCTTACCTGAAAGCTGTGGTTAAAGAGACCATGAGATTGCAACCGACAGCACCACTACTAATCCCAAGAGAAACAACTACGGACTGTAACATAGGTGGGTACGAAATACCAGCCAAGACCTTAGTTTACGTGAATGCGTGGGCTATTGGAAGGGACACAGAAGTTTGGGAGAACCCATATGTGTTCATTCCTGATAGGTTCTTGGGCAGTTCTATTGATCTTAAAGGAAATGATTTTGAGCTTATACCATTTGGTGCTGGTCGAAGAATTTGTCCTGGGATATTTATGGGAATTGCCACTGTGGAGCTTGCACTTTCTAATCTTCTCTACAAATTCGACTGGGAAATGCCTAGGGGGATGAAGAGGGAAGACATAGACGTTGATCGCTTGGTACCAGGTCTTGTCATGCGTACGAGGGACGCTCTCTGCCTCGTGCCTAAGGCCTATGCTGTGATGGGCAATGATGCGTAAAGGAATTGTGGGCATCATCATGAAATCGTGACTCTATGAATAAAACACGAATCAGCCCATGATCAGTAGTTTTTTTTGTTTTTTGAGGTTTGCAAGCCGTGTGTAATAATAAGAATAAACGACGGAGCTTAATATGATCAAGGGTTCTTTGTACCCTTTTGTTTTTACATTAGAATTCATTACGGCTTGAATTAATTTTTTTATGCAATTTGAAAAGTGGATGGTCTGAATTTTAAGACCTCTATCAAATTCTTTTCAATACTGGCCCTAATATCCGAGCTTAGAAAGTCAACAAAAGAGGAAATATATTTATTCATGTGATATGCATATCAATTTAAAATACTTGATAAGTTCTTAAATAGTGCATGATACATGAGTCAGATCAATGATCCTGCAAATAGGAGCTATCTAAGAAATCTTGAGACGAATATAGACAGGGTTCCAGGTATGAATTAAAGACGTCCGTCTGAAAATTATTTTCATTTATTCAGGCAACAGATCCAGATGATTTTGTATATCCCTTTGCCATGGGAGCTGTTGAAACTCGTACTAAAGCTCATGCAATTGCTTTTCACTCTTTTGATGCATTGGAGTCAGAAGTTTTGGATGCCCTTTGCTCTGTATTCTCTAGGGTTTATTCCATTGGTCCCCTCTAGCTACTGGTGTTGTGTTGCCCCTTCTTTGCTGATCAAGCATTGAACTGTAGATATGGTAGCAATGAATAAGGAGTTGCTATGGAAATTGATAATTGTTACAATATAGTGTTGCTATGGCAGGATATTCTGTTTCGATGGATAATTGAAAAACAACAAATTGTTTCTTGCTCTTTCAAGAAATAAGAGAATCATTTAAAAGGATACAGAACCTATTAATAGACTTGTAATATATGAGATCACTATCATGATCAGTATTAGTGTATCTACACAACTCCAAGAAAAAGGTGAATAAAAATAAAAGATTCTAAAAAGCTATACCCCAAAGATATAGCAAAATACAAAGAACAACTACCTAGTGAACAATAATAGGAAAGCAACAAACTTATTAACAATATGAACAACATATGCAATATCTAGACGAATAATCATGAGATATACCAAGATCTCAATAATAGTACGGTATGAAGTAAAATATATCAAATGTAAACCATCAGAAAAAAGTACATTAAATTAACCTCAATAGAAGTAGCTACAGTCTTGTTATCAATAAGTCTAACCTCCTTAAGAATATCTATAACATATTTCGACTGAGAAAAAAGGTAATATTTAGATGAGTATGCTACCTTAATACCTAGAAAATATAAAAAATAACTCAAATTCTTCATTTAAAATTGTTTAGCTAACTCTGTTTTCAAAACTGAAATACCTTTAATGTCATCACCAGTAATAATCATGTCATCAACATATAAAAATAGAATAATACGACATGCATCAATGCACTTAATAAAAAGAGCAAAATTATGACTACTATAAACAAAGCTAAGAGTTGAGATCATAATAGAGAATTTTTCAAACCAAGCATGGGGTGCTTGTTTAAGACTATATAATATTTTTTTAAGCTTACAAACATATCCAAAGACATGTGAAATACTAGGAGGGGGTGCCATATAAACTTCTTCTTCAAGATCTTTGTTCAATAAGGTATTTTTAACATTAAGCTAAGAAATATACCACTGATGAATCAAAGCTACGATAATGAGAGTACGAATAGTAATTATTTTTACAACTAGGATAAATGTCTCCTCATATTCCACACCATATTGTTGAGAGTATCTTTTTATAACTAGCCTAGCTTTGTATCGCTCAATAGACCCATCAAAATTAGTCTTGATCTTATACACCCAACAAGAACGAACAACACTCTTATCAAGAGATAGCAAAACCAGATTCCAAGTGCCTGTCTTATACAAAGTAAAAAGTTTCTCATCTATAACTTGCTACTAAAACGAATCAAGAATTACCCCTTTATATAAAAAAGGCTTAAAGAGACAATGAATAAAAGCTAAAAAGGAAGTAAATGATGAAGAATAACAAGAATAAGCAAAATCTAGTAGTTTTGTGGACTTACGAATATGGATGGACTGATATGAAGGTGGATTGACAATCTCAGATGAAGTTCGAAGGGTTGCAGATGAGAATGAAGCTTTAAATGCATTAGAGAGTAAAGTACCAGTACCTACTGGGTTAAGAGTAGAAATTAATAGAACATGGGGAGAGGTATCATTACCAGAATCCTAAAAAAAGATATATACAAATAAGATCAAATTTAGTCATAGTGGATGAAATAGAAAAGAAAGGTATATGATCAAGGAAGACAATATAACGAGACAAATAAAGTTTTTGAGTTATTGGATTAAAACAACGATAACACTTTTTACATTCACAATAACGCAAAAGGACATGAATAATGGATCGAGAGGATTGCTTATTGTGTTCTATATAAGGATGAAGAACAAAACAAGTACAACCAAAGACTCTTAATGAGGAATAATCAAGAATATTCCCCTATCACTTTTCAAAATAAGATGGACCAGAACTATAAGAAGATGAAATTATATTAATCAAACTTATAGTAGTAAGAACAGTTTTTTCCCAAAACTTACTATGAACAAAAGCAGACAACAAGAGAGAACGAGCATTTTCAATAATATGTCTATGTTTTATTTCAATAACACAATTTTACTCAGGAGTATCTGTACATGAAGTTTGATGGATGGTTCCATCTAAGGCAAACAATTGGAAAAATTTATTAGAGGTGTATCACCCACCCAAATCAAACCTAAAACATTTAATCACAACAAAATGTTATGTTTTGATAAAAGATCAAAAGGTTGCATATATCTTAAAGAATTCAAAACAATGTTTCATTAAATAAACTCAACAATAACAAGTATGATTATCAATAAAAGAGACATAACATCAAGATTCTCCTTTTATGGCAACAGGAGAAGGTCCCCGTATATAAGAATAAGTCAAATCAAACAGTGATTAAAAGGTAAAGCGAAAAATTTTACCAGTTTACATCCATTACAATTAGAAATATCACAAGTTTTTAATTTTTCTAAAGCTCTTGTAGATGTTGAAAATCTCAAACAAGAAGATGAAATATAACCTAGACAAGAATGTCATAAATAAAAATTAGAAGATGAAGAACTCAAATAAAAGAAAGACATATCAAGAATGTTAAATTCTTGAACATGTTAGTATTTCCCCTTTTTTTCTCCTCCTCCCTGACTTAGTTGTCATCTTATGAGGGTTTTTATAGGGTTTTGCTAGGGTTTTAGAAAGTTTTGAATCTGTTTCTAACCATTTTGATCTTGAGGGGAGAGTTGCAAACCCTTGATAAGAGCTCATTAACCTTTGAGTGTGAGCACTTGAAAAGTAAATTAGTTTTTGCACAGTGATTTCACTGTTAGAGATGACAAAGTTGCCTATTTTTTAGGCTTTTTCGGAGCAATTATGACGTCATCGTCACCTGATACCATCAAAAGTTGGTAAAGAAAATGTATAACTTTTATTTGAATAGTCAATCGGCCAAAACTGTTGGAATAAAGCTAACAAATGACATGTCACTCACCTTCTCGTTATTAAATCTAAAGGGCATGTTGTTTAGGGGTTTTCATTTAGGATTTGAGAAATTTTAATTGAGTCCTTGTTCTTCATATTGTTTTTAATTGTACTAATAATTACTCAAAACTTTTAATTTCATGCAATTTCACCCATATTGAACTTAATTATCAACCCCTAAGTTAATTGCCTTTTTTATTTTAGTTTCTTGTTCTTGAATTGGTGTCTTTTGACCCTTAATTAATCAATAAAATTTTAATTTTTTTTATTTGACCTCTGATTTGGTCAATTTCAGTCTTTACAATATTCACTTGTCTTTTCCAGTTTAATCTTTGGTTCATGATTTTTTCAATCAAGTCTCTATTGCCTATCAAACTTTAATATTTATGCATTTAACCCCTGATTTGATAAAATTAACTTTAAAAATTATATTTTAACCTTTAAACTTTAATTTCTTCTAATTGAAGTCTAAATTAACTTTAAAAATTATTTTTTTCTTGCAATTAAGCCTTTTTTAAATTCAATTAAACCTTGAAAAATCCAATTAAGTCCTTAAACATTCAATTTTGAATTTTCCTTTTCAAATTGAATTTTATTTGTCAGTAAGGCCTTTATTAGTAAAAAATATACTGTTAAGTTTTTTAATCTTGTATATTTTAATCTTCCTTGACCAATCTTCAGCAACTTCTTGGATGTTCTGATGTATTATTCTCACTTGTATATTTTTTTTTATTTTCTTCCAATTGTTTTTTTTTTGTTTTTTGTTTTCTTTCTTCTTTTTAATTTTTTTTTGTTTATATGGAACCTTTAAATGGATAACAACAAATGTTTTGACAGTTTATTATCACATTTAGAAAGATTTTTGAGAATTTTTTCAATGTAACGAGATAGGACACTACCAATTCATTAGATGTCTTAAAAAAATTTATTACTAGTATGACATTTGAAACATCTAAGTTTTTCATGTCAAACTTTTTAGTTAATATTTTATTACTAAACTTGATCATGTGATCATTACTATCTAAAATTAGCATATCGTCCATATAAAAACATATAATGACATAACTTTTATTTGTGTTTTTCATATAAATAAATTTATCAACTTCATTAATTTTAAACTCTTTTGACAACATAACATTGTTGAACTTTTCATGTTCTTGTTCAAGTGTTTGTTTCAAACCATAAAATAATTGAAGTTTATATATTTTCTTTTTTTGTTCATTGACAATAAACTCCTTAGGATATTCCATGTAAACCTCATCCTCAAGATCACCATTTAAAAAAGTTATTTTTACATACATTTGATATATTTCAAATTTGTTAATAGTTGCAATGGCTATTAATTTTTATATAGAAGTTATTCTTGACATAGGATTTATAATGGTTCTTCATTCATCAATAAAATTTAACTATTATAAAAAAAAATTATGATAATAATGGTGATAATAATAGTGATAGTGATAATGACAACTACAAAGATAATAATGGAGGTAATGGTAATTAATGACATAATAATAATGATTATAATGATAAAAATAATTATAAAAATAGAAGTATGATTAATTTTTTACTTTTATTAAAAAATTAAAAAAAATCTATAAAATATTTTACTAAAAGCAAGCCCTCAAATGAAGTTTTAAATCAGATGAAAATGCCATCCACAAGTTAAGCTGTTGGTCCATCAATGAGATACGGTATTATAAACAAGAAAGGATGTGGAAGACAGCAGCATTTATGCATTAATTAAAGCACCAACAATTACTGAACCTTTTCTCTTAATTCAATACTAATAGATATGGCTATGGTATTATAATTAATGTCTTTTCGCTTTCTGTCTTAATCATCGTGATATTAAAATGTTACCTTATCGTGGAAAAGTTTGCTTACATATTCAATGATATGTGCGACAACAGTCCTCGTTTGTAGATTTACTTATTTATTTATATATTTTAAGAGAATCCAATGCAATCTTTATTTAAGTTAAAGGTTTAATATTATTTTTTATGGTTGTCAGATTTGTTTCAGAGTAGTGTTTGATATTGTGATAAAAGTATTATTATTTATTTAAAATTATTTTTTTAATATTTTTGATAAAAGTATTATTATTTATTTAAAATTATTTTTTTAATATTTTTAAAGTGTTTTGATATACTAGTATTAATAATAATAAAAATTTAAAAATATTTTTAAATAAAAAACATTTTAAAATATAGTTTTTACTATAATTTTAAACTACCCTAAATTAATTTATAAATCATCCAACTTCCTAGATAAATTCCAAAACATTATTTTGAACTAAAAAAATTAAAACAATATTATTTTAAAACAAATTGTTAAAAAAATCTAAATTTTCTCAAGTTAACTAGATTGTAAGTAATATTTTAATTGGGTAAATATTCAAGATATTTTTTATTTAAAAAAAAAAAAACTTAACTTGTACGAAGCCTACTGGGTTTAATAATTATAAAATTGATAGCAAAAACTCTAGTACAATTGAATTTGCGTCAAGGTTAACATAAGTCCAAATCTTTCAGGATTAAAACAATTAATTAATGTATGGATAGCACATGGGTGCTTTTATCGATGCTTACTGTTGTCACCATGCTATGCCATGGGAGAATTTTAAGTTTATTTTGAACATTATAAAAAAATTAATCAATATCATAAATGTGTTTTATTGCATTATAATTTTTTTTTGTTGTTGTTGATGAAGATAAAGATACTATTTGTGTTTAATAAATAAATTGATAAATTATAAAAAATTATTAATTCTAATTAAATACATAAATAAAGAATTAATATTTTTTTAAAAGCAAAAGACAGTTGAGTATGCAAATATCTAACACCAATTTTTTTTTTAATTTTTAGAGATTATTTTAATTTAAAAGGTGATTTGCATAAAAATCATTCAAGGTCAATCTTCACGATGAGCCTCGTCGTTTATCCTTTTTACACACAGCGCGCGAACCCCTTTTTTTTTTAAAAAAAAAAATCATTGATCATGTGTTAATTCCTGTTTTATTCATAGAATCATGATTTCATGATGATTTCTACAATTCCCTAATGCATCGTCGCCCATCACAGCATAGGCCTTGGGCACGAGGCAGAGAGCATCCCTCCAGTCCTACGCATAGCAAGACCGAATTTGTAGAGGAGATTAGAAAGTGAAAGCTCCATGGTGGCACTTCCAATATCAGGACACATTATTCACGTAAACTAAGGTCTTTGCTGGTATTTCGTACCCACCAATGTCACACACCGTTGATGTTTCTCTTGGGGTTAGAAGCGGCGCCGGTGGTTTTGTTGTCGAGGTAACCTTTAGCTATCATTATTATTATTATTATTTTAAATAGAAATATTTGTTATAAGTAGAAATTCTGTGAAATTTTTATTTTGAAATGATAAAAATCCACTTAAATTATTTTTAATAACAAATTTAATTTCATATCTTCGCGTTCATTCCTTCAATAAAATATCATAACATAAAAAACAAGTAACGATGACGAATTATTTTAATTATTTTTTTGCTATTAGCTGTGGGGTAGGGTATTTTTTTCTCAACACCAAAAACAGATGCTGGCGTTGTTAACTCCTCTTTACCGTTAAAAGATTCTTAACTGCAGACAGGAAAGGCTCATCTCCCTCCCACTCTCAACAATTTAATGTGTTTTTATGTGAATTCACCCATTAACAGGAAAGTTGGAATATTTTCAAGACTGTTAGGGGCAAATGTCTAAATACAAAAGGTGCAAACTCGAACCGACAAAAACTTTCAAGGGCTGTTGTGAGTTTTTCAAAAAACTAGCAAGCAGGAAGTGGTGACGGTAGGATGATGCTGGCAAGGCAGGAGACACGTCTTGTGAATATTTTTTATTAGAAATATATTAAAATAACATTTTTTATTTTTTAATATCAAATCAATCTAAAATCATTAAAAAAATATTGATTTCAAAAAAATAAAAAAATATCAGAGGTCCACTTGGGCCTAGCATTCGCTGGACAGCATTTGTTTGAGTTTTTCCTTCCATGACAACAAAACTCTAGCCTGATTCGTGACGGGTGGGCCTGGGTGTCCTTTCGTGTTTTGCACAGTGCTAGAACACTTCGATTATGAATTTGGGTCCTACTTCCATTCGGCTGCCCACTGGGATAAATTAAAGCTGGTTTTTCAAATTGAAGCAAATAGAATTGGTGGGAGAAAACATGGGAAAAGTGTTCCTTCAACCAAACTCTAGATTGAAAACGAAATATGTGGGAGAAGAGCTTGCATGCCAGTGAAAAAACGAGAGCATTTTCAGCAAATTTTTGTTTTCAAATCGTTCAATTTTCCGCACTGTAATAAAGCCCGTTGGGGTGTGGCCATATTATCAAGCACGGTCATGGGTCTATTCTATCATTGAAAAAAAATAAAATAAAGATCTAGAGTTTGAATGGGTCAAGCGTAGCAACACAGCAAGTATTACATGGATTTTTTTTAAATTTTTAGACCGTTGGGTTTGGTTGGTAGTGTTGAGAGGCATCTCCATGGAAAATGATGCGAGAGGGAGAGGGCAGGCTCACTCATTTTTGCTTGTAAAGTCGAGCATGTGGAAAGCTGCGAGGAAGCATCAGTTGCTCTCGACACCAGTGACCTCACCCCCGAAACATGCTTGGTGCTGCTATGGATTAAAAGCTTGATGACCCCATGCAATGCACCCAGATTGGACCCATTAATCGCATATAATTACAGCAAACTTATGTCCAAATCAGATACAGACATGTTATGGGACTTTGAAGAGGGGTCATGGAAATCATCAAATTATTGCAATTTAGGCCCAGCCCAGATAAGCCTGTGGGTCAAAAATGATTAGATCCTCGTGTTTAATGTAGTTTTGATTATTAAATATCAATAAAATTATGGCCATAAAGCCCTGACGATTAAATAATTAACAATTTACTAAAACATATGGGTTGGTTTTCATCGTAGAAATTTTTACCGTGCGGTCTCATAAATAACGGTAGATTGGAATGGTTAATTTTTTTAAAAATAATTTATTCCTCAAATTTTTTTTAACATAATTAAACTTTTTTAAACCAAAATTTGCACTCTACTGTGTATTTTTATGGGACAAAGGGTTAGATTAAATGTCACTAGACCAACGTAAAAATATTATAGTAAAATAAAAGGAGTATCTGAGTTTCATATAAAAAAATTATTTTAATCTTTTTATTTAAAAGTAATTTGTCCTTTCAGTTTTTAAAAATTTAATTTTAATATCAAAGTTCACATTTCTTATTTATTATTCATTTTCTATAAAAAAAATAAATCAATTAGATTTCAGCTTAAAAAAAAATAATTGTTTATATTCATTATAACCATCAGTAAATAATTGAAATTAGTATTAATAAATTACTCTCGATGAAAAGAATCTTATAGTAGTTATTTTGAGTTTTAATATTACATAAAAAAATATATTTAAATTGATTATAAAAATACTTATTTTATTTTATTTTTTTTATTTGAATCATTTTTATCTTGTTTATTGTATTACTAAATTAATTTTTACATATTCTAATAATGATTTTAAGATTTTTTGGTTTTTAGATGAGTTGAAAAAATAGTTTGTGTATACCTTGATTTTTTGACTTCTACAATGATAGATGGAATCTGCGTTGGAAAATGACACGTAATTTATTTTAGTGAGTGGCATATAATCTTTGTATTTCGAAAGAAAAAAAAAAAANAAAAAACTCAACATTCGCCATTTAAATAACAGAAAAAAAGGTTTGGATGTGTGGTTTTAAAGGCCCACACATCTGGACTATTTTTTTCTAGAGACCCAGTGCAATTGGCCATAAACCAATCTTGTCAAGGTTTTTCTGACCCCGTTTTGTTTTAAATAATTATTCAAAAGTAAATATTTGACCAGATAACTCTAAAGGATCCTTCTCAATCTCTTGTCATGGTTTTTGTTTTGGTGGTGCACTGCTTGCACAGGGCATCAAATAATTGATTCATGGGTCTGAAAAATCGCACGCCATCGATGGTCTGCAATTTGATAGGAAAATGATAGTATCATTTCATTGTATACCGCAACAAGCCATTGCTAATTGATCAAACTGGTGAAAGAAACATTTTATCTCATCATCATCATCATCGCCAGCAGGGTCTTGCCATGTGAGGGGGCTCCACAAGACAGTCCTCCAAAGAAAGAAAGTCCGAATGGTGGGCGGTCATGTGCTGTTGTACCTAAATTGCCAGTTTGATTTCTGAAATAATATTCATTTAGGTGCGTGAAGGAGTGCCTTTGCTTTAGATGGGATTCAAATCTCACTAGGAAGCTTGAATTCTAGGTGAAAATGGTGTTTAATGGTTGTTTTTAAAATATTTTTTTTATTTTAAAATTTATAAAAATAATATTTTTTATTTTTTAAAAAATTATTTTTGATGTTAATGAATTAAAATATTCTAAAATATCAAAAAATATTAATTTAAATAAAAAATAAATTCTTGAAAGAAAAAAACTCTCAAAACAGAATATTAAACATACCCTTACCTTTAGCAGATATGATTGATTTCTTCGTTGATGGAGACCTGGCATGAAGGGAGACCACACAACTACAAAACAGCGTACATGTACAATGTTGCGAGGAACCTTAACGCCCAAAAATCGGGGTTTGGTGGAGTGGTAGGTTCGACTACCTCATGTACATCAGATGTTTTAACCATAAAAAACTTAATACGATCACGTTCTGCCTCAAAATAACAACTCTTGATTACCTTCCGGCTCAAAATAACAACGGTTATATATATATATAGTTTCTGCCTGTTTATAGTAAGCTCCTATTTGTTTGTGATTTGTATTTTACTTTAATAATAGATTAGAAAAAGTTTGATTAATTAACGAATACTGCAATTTCACATGATTAACTGGATTTTTTTAATTCTAGTTAAGAAAATATTATAATTTATATTTTTTTAAAAAAAACTATTTTTTGAAACTATAGCCATGAAAACTATAACATCAATGTACTAACTTTAACAAGTCATTCATTAATCATGTCGCTCTCAAGACTGCAACAAGGAAGATGGATAAGATTAGGTTAAACATTTCTTGATTGGTTAGTTTAAGATGAAAAGACCGTGTCATCATTGTGTAATTAATTCTTGAATTGACTGTGTGCTAACTATTTGATCGAGGCTTAAGAGATTAATGATTGTTGATTAATCCCTGAAGAAGCCTGATCCATAGCATCGTATCTTGTAAGGTCCCGACATCGATCATTTGTTTTTTGGAATCCCACTTGCAGCTGCAAGACATCGCATGGGTTCTATGTTGTTACACGTGCCATCCAGCTATTCCTCCACGTGGAGAGTGAAGACAAATTAGTTTGGTTGCCCTGTTGTGACTCTAGATAGCATCATGGCTCTAAATGATTTGTATGATGGATATACTTTTTAAATTGTTTGTGGGATATGGAAGGCATTACAGGACAAATATTTTGGCTCGTAAAAAATAAGTTTCTTTGTGTGTACTGCGCAAATTACACTTAAAAAAATACCCTTCCATCGTTTTCTTTTTTTGTAAATTCAACTCCCATATAATTCTCCGAAAATCAAACTCAATTTACTGTTTCGTTGTATATATCAACAGTGAATCATCTTAACTCTGTTTTTTCTTTTTTTAATTCATATTGATTTTTTATTAGTTTTTTTATTGGATCATCCTGCTTCTTATTTAACAAACCTTAACGTTTTTTCCATCTATATCTTTTTTTTAATGTATCCTTTTGTTTTTCATTTAATAATTATAACATGATTGATACTCAACAAGTCATGAAACAATATTTAGAATTATGAACGAGCAGGAAAATGTTAAAGACAAAAAATATAAAATTCAATAAATTTATTATCATTTATTGTTATATATAATTTATGATTTTTTTTAAATACACCCTTTTCAATGTGTAGTCAATGACAATAAAAATTACAAAAAATTTCTTCTTGTCACGCTATTTTTATTTAAAATAACATTAACAATAACAACTAAAAATTACTTTAAGAACGAAACTAACCTGGATCTTGAATAATTAAAATTTTAAATAAATTACGGTTAAATATAAAATTTAATTTAATTTCCTCATAAAGAATATCTCTATAGTTTAATGATTAAATTATATATATATATATATATATAAACATATACTCATTCGGGCAAGTGTCAACTTCTCAGCAACGTTATCCGTCTCCTGCGTCGCGATAACTTGCATTATTGCCTGGGTAGTGGGTGGCGCTACACTTTTCGTACACCCTCTTCTGTTACTGTAAATGCATCATCCATGCTTGTTGCGCAATTGAGTATCGATCCACAAAGGATAATTTTTGCTCTGGCCAATAAACTCCTGGCAAGTGCCCAAACTCCCAGTGTCCGGAAGTTTGTGCAAAAGCATCTGGGGGTGGAAAGAGGCGTTTGATTGCGTTCATGACGTGATGTATTTGGAGGATATACTTGCAATCCAATTCACATTAATTTTTATGTTATCTAGAGAGCAAAATTTTAACTCCACGTTTCTTCCCCTGATTTTTTTTTATTTTTTTCTACATTTTAAGCATGTATTGGAAATGGAATAAATAAATAAAAATAAATAAGAGTATGTATCATGTCAAATCTGATATTTTAGCCATGTAACATAATTGTAAAACTTGTACTGTGGAATTCAAGTTTGTAAAATCTATACTATTGAATTCAAATTATTTCTTAAGATTTCCATAGTTTTTTAATAGTAATTTAAATACACGAGTAACCTGGCTCCAATAAAATATTTTTAAATTAATTTAATTTTAATCTTCGAATTAAAAAAAACAATATATCAAGAATATAAAAGAATTTTAAGCTATGAAAATTGTATGTTTATTTAAACAATACTTATTCAATTTTATCCATGTTATAAAATTTAATCCATGGATTGAGCTAGTAGGTGTGTATTTAAAATTGTAGTACGATATGTTTTTTTTTTAATTTTATTTAAAAATATATTAAAATAAATTTTTAGATTTTTTTATTTTTAGTATCAAAACATTAAAATTATAAAAAAAACACTAAAAAAAATATCAACTTAATATTTTAATATGAATATATTTTTTTTTAAAAAAATTACCACACTTTTAAATGAATTTTATAATCTTTCATGTCAAAAAGCTAAGTCATGGTTTATATTTTACTGAATTTTTTTTATCGTATGTCCGGTGGTGAACAAGCTAATTAATTAAATTAAAGAGAATATCTTAGCTCATTATTCTAAATCATGATCTTAAGAGGTCATACAACATGCATTCATGAAAAAATAGTTATCAAAACAGGCGATAAACTTAGAGTTTCAATTTCTTATTGGCTCCATCGCTACAAATTTGAAAGCAATTAATGCGAAGGTCATCCACAAAAGACAAAAGTCAAAGACACCAATGCAGTTCACGAATATACATACCTTTCGCATCCGGGACCAATCACGCGTGCCAGTACGCACACCAAATACGACAAACAACATGCTAACGGAGTAAATAAAACGGCAACTTTCAAATTAATCACGATCCAATTAACGAGAAAATCCCCTCGTAAATAACTTCTCGCGAGTCTCGTGATCGAACGGCTACATGAGCTGAATAATATTAAAAAAAGAAAAGGAAAGGAAAGCGTAGAGGATCTGACAGCCTTTTCAAGCTTCTCTCTTTATCTCAAACGGACATGGCACAAGGAGAGAGAGAGAGGACCAGCGGAGTTGTCGATAAATGACGGATTCCAAAACATGAGTGAGCTCGATTTAAGGAACATGTTGAGGTCCGTGTCTCTCTTAGCTACAATTTCCAACAAGCCACATCGAATATAGGTTGGTTAAGAAAGAAAGAGAGTGAGCGAGTGACGAGGGAGGAGTGAGCGAGTGAGGTTTTTTTAGAGAGGAAAAAACAAGAAAAACATACAAATGGGAAGATCCACTTCCTGTTTGAAAATAATCACCTGCGGTAGCGATTCTGCTTACAGAGATGATCTTCAACTCCCCGAGGTACCTGATTGGTCAACAATAATCACTTCCTTAGTTTTTTTACTGCTCACTTTCTATTTTCAGTCACTTCTTCTTCTTCTTTTTCCCGGAACTTGTTGATTTTTTAGTTTGAGTGGTGATTTATTAGTTAAATTGCTAATGTATTTGGTTCCGAAGAATTGTTGGAAATGGTAAACGAACAATGTGCGGATGTGTGGAAGATCCGAGAAACTTTGAATTTTCGTTCAGTGAAGTTTTGTAATTAATGGTGTTAAAATCTGATTTACTATATTGATTGAAGCTGGAGAGAAGAAGAAGGTCGGACGTTGCACGAACTTTTTTAGCCATTTTTTGTTCCTTAGTCGAAGTTATCAAGTCTACGCGAGGATTAGAAACTTTCGTCTTTGATTTAGTCAAGGTTTATTAACGCCAATCTAATTTGAAAGTTGAAACTAGTATATGTAGTATGCTTTAATGGATTATCAAACATTATAGGCAGGATTGGCGTTTCGTTTTTGACTTATCAAGTTTGAAGTATGATGGATACATGTAAGATCTACAGACATGGATGACAGAATTCATGGATGGTTTAAGGAAATTATGTGGATCATGGTTGCAATTTGCAATTGGTAGTGTCGATCAGGCATCGATGTATGTATGTATGTATGTATGTATGTATATTTCTTGCTTGAAATGTCCTTTTCATCGAATCGTATTGCTTGTATGTCTATAAGGTTTCGGTAAGCCATTCACCATCGAGAGTTACAGTCGAAAGTTGGATAAAAAAGGGGAGTCTGTTTTAATGTAGCATCAGTTAGATGATGTTATGTAAATTTCATTTCAGAGCAACGGTTCAAGTGACAAGCGCGGATGGAGTTTCCGGAAGAAATCTGCCCGCCATCGAGTTCTCAGCAACACTATCATTTCAGAAACCACCCCTTCTTCTGTGAACAAGGAGAGTCCAGAACCCGCAAATCTAAACTTCCAGCCACCAGACATCCCTACTGCTCCAGAAAAAAATGCTGTGATACAATGCACTGATGAGAAACCACAGTTGTCTGAGAAACCACAGCTGCCAGACAATCTGCAACTGTCGGAGAAACCACTGTCTGCTTCAACAGACCAGGAAGTAGCTGAGACCATTGTTTTCACCAAGGATGAGAATGAAGTTGATGATCGTGTGGAAGAGTCTGTTGTTATTGTCATACAGGCTGCTGTCAGGGGGGTTTTGGTAATTTTGTTTTTGCTTTAAGGAAATGTTTGACTATGGAGCTTGCTTGTTGGTAATCATTCTAATCCATTCTTCCTTCGAACTGTCCTCCAGGCTCAAAAAGAACTCCTCAAGCTTAAGAATGTTGTTAAGTTGCAAGCTGCCGTACGTGGCTACCTTGTCCGGCAGCATGCCATTGGAACCCTACGCTGTGTTCAGGCCATTGTTAAAATGCAAGCTCTTGTTCGTGCTCGCCGTGCTCGTTTGTCACTAAAGAGCTCATATGTAGAAAACGAGGTTGGTGGGAAGCATGGCAAACCTATATCCATGACCTCGGTAATGCTAATCAACTTAAATAAGAATGTTTTAACCAAAGGGCACTGCCTTTACAAGGGTTTCTGCTTAAGAGTTCAAATTGACAAATGGTTTGGTTATGTGGATGATGCTGGTCTGGCACTACCCACTGTCCAAATGAAATAGCTAGTACTTCAAAACTTTTGTCTGATGTCCCATATTCTTCATGTCAGTTCACTGTTCTAACTCGGTTACTGTTGCTTTGATTTGAAAGACATTTTCAGAATGTATTAGAAAATCGTGAATTCTTGGAAGGCAAGTATGGAATGATATCTTAAACCAATGTTTCAAAGTATGGAGTTGGAGATTAATGAACTTTTCCTTTTCATTTTAGTTAATTGCATTGTGCTCGCTATAAGTAACAGCTATCATAAAAGCTACATGTAGGAGAATTTTCTGCTCTCCTCTTGTTAAAGAAAACTGGCATCTTCTCATGCTTTTGACAAAAAAAACTCTGTTTATAAACTTCACGGACAGCAATTCTCTTCCCAAATCACCAGACAGTCTCATACAAGCGTTCTTTTTGTTTTGCTTTCAGGAGAAGGAAAGCTCAGTAATCAAACTAAATGGCATTGAGAAACTGGTCGGCAATAGCTTCGCTCGTCAGGTATGGAAACATGGGGACTTTTCTGTGTATTTTGCAACTGTGTTTGTGCTATACATGTCACTTATCAAACATCCTGACCTTTTGCTTTGACTTAAAGTTAATGGAATCGACACCAAAGACCAAGCCTATCCACATCAAGTGTGATTCATCTAAGCGCAATTCTGCATGGAACTGGTTGGAGAGGTGGATGTCTGTTTCATCAGTGGAACCAACACCCAAACCAGAGTTTATAACTGAACAACTAGAAATAGAGAAGAGGGAGAATTTTACCTCTTCTGCGCAAACTAGAGTCCCACCTGAAGAATTCTGTGAGTCGGAAGATTCAAATTCCATTATCAAGGAAGTTGCTCTGCCATCTGAAAGTGAAGAGAGTCTGAAAAAATCAGATGCGTTTGACTTTAAGTTTCAGGTGTGCCATCCAAACTCTCCTTTACCAGGAGATATTTTGGAGCAGCCTCAACCTGAGACGAGTAATAAATCGGATGCAGAAGAAACCTCAATAGCAACTATAAATTCTCTTCCAAATCAAACTATAGAATCTGAAGTAAATTCTAAAAGGGTGACCAATTCTCTTCCTCATAAGCTAGAATTAGATGGTGAACAACCTGATCTACCCAAACATTCTATGAAAAGGGGAGCCTCTGAACAATTGGAGACTGAAGGAAAGAAATTCGTGTATGGATCAAGGAAGGCAAGCAATCCTGCATTCATTGCTGCCCAGACAAAATTCGAGGGGCTGAGTTCAACAGCCAGTTTGAGTAAATCATTCAGTTCCTCGCATCAAGATAGTGGAGTTGAATCAAACACGGAAATATCTGGGATAGATACAGAATCAAGGACCAAGGAGCTTGACATGGCAGAAAACTCAGTCCCTCATAATTCAAGGGTTCAATACGTTGGCTCTGAATGTGGCACTGAACTTTCTGTTACCTCCACACTTGATTCACCTGATGTATTTGAAGTTGGAGCTGCAGAACTTGAGAAGATTTCAGGGGAAGAAACCCGTAATCTTAACAGTACAAAAGACTTAGATGTAGAAGATAAAGATTCATCTATGGATCCAGTTTCAACTTCGTCTTGCTTGGATCAGCCTGAGAAACTTGGGGATGTCAAAGGTGAATCAGCGAATACAATTGTTGTTGCAGATTCTGCACAGGAGGGGATGAATCCAGAGAAAAGTTTATCTGATGTCAAGAGAGCGCTGAACTCGGAGGCTGTTGGTCTAGCATATAGATCATCCCCAGAAGCTTCTCCCAGAAGCCATGCAACTGTTCCAGAGTCCCAAGGAACACCTTCAAGTCAGTTATCTGTGAAAGCTAAAAAGAGCAGGGCTGACAAAAGCAGTTCAAGCCAAAAACGTAAGTCTTTATCAGCAAGTAAGAGATCTCCATCGAACCCAAATCATGATTCTGGTGCAGGAACTAGTGTGGAACAATTGTCCAAAGATCAAAAGAATGGGAAGAGGCGGAATTCATTTGGTTCCACAAAACCTGACAGCACTGATCAAGAGCCAAGAGACAGCAGCAGCAGCAGTTCTCTCCCTCATTTCATGCAAGCCACGGAATCAGCAAGAGCCAAACTCAACGCAAATAACTCACCAAGATCCAGCCCAGATGTGCAGGACAGAGATTTCATCAAGAAGAGGCAGTCCTTACCTGGTGCAAATGGAAGGCAGGGTTCTCCACGCATCCAGCGGTCAAAGTCTCAGGCACAGCAGGGTGCAAAGGGAAATGATAGTCACATTGTTCATGGTATTCTCTGAACTTCCGTGTACTCATTTATATTCTGTCTTGCATTGTGGTTGAAAAGGTTTTCATTGTCATTTAACAAATTTACTCTAATTGGGGATGTTATTTAGTTCCCAACTGCAAATTTTTAAAGATTTGATAGGATATTGTTCAATACTACTATGATTATTATAGCATCTTTGCTGTTATTAGCATAAATTGCTTAGAATCCATTTAATATAGGTAATGGCTGGTGACCATCATGCATCATGAAACATACAAGTTTATTGTACGACGGTTCATTTTGGTTTGAAATTCTTTCACCCAAAGACAGGCTGAATAGATTCTTGCCAATGATTCTGTAATCCACTATTTATTTACTCGCCTCCTGAGTTAACCTTCACAGCATTTGCTGATGCGATGCTGTTGTGGTGGGGAGTTTGGTAATCTGAGCATGCATTGCTCCTTACCTTAGGACAATTGTCTCGAAACTGATTGCTCCTGTGCTTAACTGCTCAATTTCTGTTTGTTACAGAGAAAAAGTGGCAGAGGTGAACAAAATGAAAGTGTGAAATGCGCACAATGGTGTTTTACCTGCCATGGGAAATCTAGAGTTGATTGTTGATCCACAAGACGGCTTGTTATCTTGTTTTATACAATTTTTCTGCAACTGGATGGCGCTTTAGTTATATGCACACTGGGAGTTTGGTAGGAGGAGATACATATAGAGCCGAGTAAGGATTCCTTGTATATTACTGGAACCCAAAAAAAGTTATAATATTTTCTCAAACTCTCCACTGTGGAGGTATGGTCTGTGTGTCTGTTCACCGTTATTTTGTGTGATACTGTTGAGGCTTGTTAAACATGTCGTGGGATGTGTATCTGGAGTTTGAGACATTAACAATGACGTGGGAGCTTTCCAAAGGCCACCACTGGTTTTTTCAATAAAGATTTTATTTCTTCAGCAGAGACACAGGTTAAAATCTCGTTTAGTCCTCTCCACCATTACAAAAGGAGTCCTCCAGGTTTGCAGACTCCCTCTACGGGAAGGATGCAGAGTCCTGACGGAGAGGCTTGGATTCGCTTCTCATCAAGTGCTTCCGTCATCTTACGTCATCGATGTTTCTAAAACAGGAGAGAAAATCTTAAGGCTGTAATGTTTCTTGTGCACAAATACTGCATCAGTGGGGATCTATAGCTAGGGATGAACAAAAAAATTGGAAAATTAATTTAACCAAGAAAACTGAAAAAAATAACTAAAAAAATCAAACTGATGGAAAAAACTGATTAAACCAGTTAAAATATTTAGAAAAATATCCAGTCCGGTTTGGTTTACGGTTTTGATGTGCCTAAACCGGCTAACTCAAACCGAACCGAACCGGTTCAGTTTAGGAATGAAAAAAAAAACCAAGGCACTAAGGCAGTAGGCACCGAGCGGTCTAACTCCAAATCACAAGCCAGTGGCCACCTCCTCCTGGCTCCTTGGTCATTACTTTAATACTTCCTTAAACGTTTTAACAACCATAGCACTTTCAATTTATCTTCTTTTCCTTTCACAGTCGACACTCCACATAGCCGCCCCCTCCTCCCTAACCAACTAACCCTTTCAATTTTCATTCACACTTTACAAACGCAGCCACCCCCTCCTTCTTAACCAACTAACCCTTTCAATTTTCATTCACACTTCACAAATGCAGCCACCCCCTTCGAATCGATCACCCCTACTTCCATTAACAGCCACCCCCACCCCCACCCCCTCCTATTAACATTCACCTCCTCTTCACCAATCAACGAGGTTAAACTATTCTCGAACGACCATTCTTTAATTCTCGAAAGAAACCGCCATGCGTGTAAAGTGGTGAAACTGTTATCACTTCCAAAGTTTCTTCAATCTATCGCTTCTATCAAAGTCGATTACATCGCTCATGAAGCTCAGGTAATCTTGTCATGTAATTATAGATTTAATTAATTGTTGCTTGTTGATTTTATGTTGTTTTTATTTTTCTATTTGGATGTGTTAAACTGTTAATTATTTTAAATAATGTAAAAATAAAGGTGGATAAAAGAACACAATCTGAAAAGGAAATTGGAATCGTTGTCCCTGTCTCAGATTCTTAGAAGACGATCAATTGCAAACAGTATGTCCTTTTTTTTCCCTTCTTTTCTTTCTCATTGGTAGATTGGAATTTGGAACTACCAACAAAGTTTATACTAATGACATTCTAAAGTTCACATACATGGTTAAGCCAAACAGGAACAGAAATAAAGAAAAGAAAAGAAAAGTTGAAAATGTAATAAAGTTCACATAATTATCTTTTGACCTGCATGTTCATTAATTAGTAATTGTGAATTATTAAGAAAAAATATCATCTCCTGACACTCTGCTTAGTGTTGTATAATGTATATTTGTATGTGGGTTATACTTGTATAATGACTCTGTTTTAGTTCATTTTCAATTCTTCAGTGAAAAAAAAAACAAGAAGACTTTAATTTGATTGTTCAAACCCCTTTCAGTTCTTCTTTTCTTTGTATCTTTAGATATCTTCTATTAAAAAAAGCACGCATGCACGATCGTTTTCACTGAAAAAATAAACTCATAAAAAAAAAAGCTTTAATAAGTTGAGCTCGAGCTTCATTCATGTAGGAAGTGAGCCTTAATAATGGATTCACATTAGCTAGTTAATTGGTCTTTATAAGGAAGGCCGAAGCCTGTTGCAACTTACAACTTTTAGGTGGAACCTGGGATTTCCAATAGCATCAAAGAGAATTCTAGTTTTAAGCAGCAACTCATGGGATTTACTATCATGGCCAAGGATCCTATCATTACAATTATGTAGAGTTATCAATTTTGTAGGAAAACAAAACCACCTCTGCTAATTGTTCACCTTACCAAAGCTTTATATATTATTTTATTACTGATTAGAAGATCAATTGATTCGGTGTTTGGGGAATAGGGTTATGACATAATTGAGAAAAACCTCGGTGGGTATAGCTACTTATACCGTATGACTAGATTCCAGTGTAGAAGACTTCAAGAAGAGGTTCATAAATGATATTCTGAAGAACCTATAACAATTAGAAGCCCTCTTTTACATTACGATTTTGAATTAGCAATGGTGCAATACAAGTATGGTGTAATGCAAAATTAGCAGCATGTAAAAATCAAAGAGGTTTTTAGTACTCTTGTTGCTTCATATCAACCAAATTATATATATCATCTGCTGACCTGCATGTTCTTTCTTGCTGGTAGTTTGTTGCCTTGTTTTTCTTTCTTCTATAATCTATTTTAAAAAAATATTGTTTATTTCTTCTAGACACTTTAGTCTTCCAAATTTCAGTAGTAACCAGCAAGCATAGAAGTTATGTATTGGGAAGATGAACTATCTTTTTATTTGCAATGGCTGTGAAACTCTCTTTCTGTGTGTCTTTGTCTCGTGTGCATGTGCAATTTGCAAGTTATTCTATAAAATTCATATTTGAGATGTGTATGAATAATTTATATGATAATTGGTTAGAAGATTTATTATGATTTAACATCTGATTGTAATGTGCTGTTACTGCAACATTATTGTGTTTTTATGCTATTTGAAGCTAATTTCTTTTGAGTTCTTTATTGTTGTTGGCTGTTGTTTTGAGTTCAACAAGCAGAAATATTAACAATTAATAATTGTTAATTATAGATGGAAAACCTTTAAAATCAAAATGCTTCATCCATTGGTACTACCTTAACATCAACCAATGCCCCAACTTCAAACACTAACCCAATATCAACTACTGCAGGATCCGCCACGGATAATAAAGGTAAACAACTTTAAGTCTTTACGTCAAGGAAAAGAAATGTTGATGATAAAAAAAAAGTCACAAATTTAGGATCATTTTACAAAACTTGATGGTGATCCTATAACACCTAGAGTTAAATATAATTATTGTGGAAAGGATTATGCATGTCATACTATTATTAATGAGACAAGCAATATGTGAAGTCATTTAAAAGTATGCAAAAAGTTTCATTTTATGGTTGATAAGAAGCAAAAAAATTTGGTACTAGATTCTAATAAAGTAGGGGGTGAATTAGGAGATCAAAGTAAGGGGACTCTTAAAGCAATAGGTTATGATTATGATGAATACAGAAAGACACTAGTAAAAATGGTTATAATTGATGAGTTGCCTTTTAATTTTATAGAGGGTAATGGATTTAGATTATTTTCTAGGGCCTTGCAACCTAGATTTGACATTCCTTCTCATTTCACTATTATGAGAGATTGTTTGAAACTTTATATTGAAAAGAAGGAAAAATTAAATAGAGCTCTTAAAGGTCAACGATTATACTTAACAACAGATACATGGACATTAATCCAAAACATTAACTATATGTCTTTAACAACTCATTGGATTGATAATGAGTGGAATTTGCATAAAAGAATTCTGAATTTTTATCAAGTTTCCAATCATATGGGTGAGATAATTGGTCAAGTTATTGAGAATTATTTGTTAGATTGGGGGATTGATAAACTTTTAACTGTTATAGTAGACAATGCAAGCTCTAATAGTGTTACTATTTTATATTTAAAGAATGTGATGAAAGATTGACCAACACATATATTGTCAAATGAACATTTGCATGTTAGATGTTGTGCACACATTGTAAACCTTATTATGTGTGATGTCTTGAAAAAAATTAATGTTTCAGTTATTACGATTAGAAATGCAATGAGATTTAAGAAATGTATAGAAAAGTTGCATATATAGTGTAAAAAATCATTGTGTTTGGATGTCGCAATTCAATGGAATTCAACTTATCTTATGTTAGAAGCTGCTAAAAAGTTTAAAAAGATGTTTATGAGGTTAGGTCAAAGTGAACCTAGGTATATGAGTTACTTTTTAGAGGTTGATTCAAAGGGGAATAAAAAAAACATAGGGCTACCTAGTTTGGAGGATTGAGAAAATGCTAGAAATTTGCTGAAATTTTTAAAGATC
The DNA here is from genome assembly GCA_015708895.1 of Populus ilicifolia. Lineage (NCBI taxonomy): Eukaryota > Viridiplantae > Streptophyta > Magnoliopsida > Malpighiales > Salicaceae > Populus > Populus ilicifolia. The sequence continues at coordinate 33,913 of SRLM01000019.1, forward strand.
TTTTACATGGTTACGTTGAGATTTTCTGGCTCATTGCATATCACATCAAATTCTTTCTTCAATGAATTGATTTACATGCATACAAACTTGTCGCAATTGTGTAAAAGTAAAGATAATATTTTAAGTGGAATGGCGATGAACATGATGTTAAAGTTTAAGAAGTATTGGGGTTGTGAAGCAAATCAGAATTTTTTATTATATGTGGCTAATGTTTTGGATCCACGTCTTAAGTTGAAATATGTGAAATTTTGTTTTGGTGAGTTGTATGATTATGACAAAGCACAATTGCTAACAAAGAAGGTGAAAGATAATTTGATGAGCTTGTATGAGTTTTATTTGAAAGCTGATGAAGTGGTGAATGATAATAAGCATACACAAGATGTTGATGATGTTATTGATGACATAGAAGTAGATGTTAATACTTTAGCTCGATTCAAAAGACATTTATAGAAGGAAGATAGTGTTGAAAATAAAAATGAGGTTGAGAGGTATTTGATTGATGGTTGTGAGGATCCTAATGATGATAAATTAGATATTTTGTATTGGTGGAAGATTAATGCTTTAAAATATAAGATACTTTCAAAAGTTGCACAACATGTTCTTGCTATTTCCATATCCATAGTAGCTTTTGAATCAACCTTTAGTACAAGTGGTTGTATACTTGATCAATTTCGAAGTTTTTTTATCTCCAACAACAGTTCAAGCACTTATTTGTTGTTAAAATTGGTTGCATCATAGACCAATTCCAACTGATGAGGGAACCTTGATTAATGATTTTAAAACTGATGAAAAACTTGAAGGAGGTAATTTTTCTTATAAACTTATACATTTTATTTTATAATTTATTAATTAACATATTTTTATTTTTTATTCTAACATGTTTAATTTTTTATTTTGTAGAATTCAGTGAAAAATTGCATCTAGCAACAAATGATAATTAGTTCATAAATTGATGCATTTATTCAAAATATATGGTAAAAATACTATTTTTTATTTTTATATCTTCTGATTTAATTTATCATGTTATAGTTCTATATTTTGAATTTTAGGTATCAAAGTGGCACTATTAAGACGATGCTTCAGTTAAGAATTTTGAAAAGAGCTGAAAGTGCAATGTTCTTGATGTGTTTTTTTATCGAGATAATGTGCAGATAAAGATTTATTTTTTTGGCTTAGAGTTTTATTATAATGTTATTTGTTGTTTTTCTTTAAGCTCTTTGAAGGCATTGATTTGTAATTTGGATTTTAACTTATTGATATGTGATTATGTATTATTTAAATATTTTTGAAGTAGGAGAAAAAAATTAGGATGGTAAAAAATGTATTGAACACAAAATTGACAATAATAATTTAACATAAATAAATATTTAGTGGTAAAAAAATTATATGTACTTTGGAATCTTATAAAAAAATTAGATATTACTAATATTAATTGTAAGTCCATTAGAAATCCACTAAAAACCCATTAAAAACCTATTATGAAGCCCATTACAAAGCCAAAAAATAACCATAGGTTTTTCCGGTTTTGGGCCTAAAAAACCAGACCCAAACTGAATCGAAATCGGTCGGTTTGGACTGGTTCTGGTTTGGTTTGGGTCCTTTTTTTTTTTTGCTTTTCCAGTTTGGTTATTTTTTAAAAATAAAAACTGAAAAAATCACTCCTATCTACCGCCTGGCCTGACAACATGATTACCCGTCTAATTTAACAAGTTAACTTGGTGAACCGTTCCTGCAAGCCCAGCTGGGCTGCTAGGTTCCTTCCTGAACCATATTTCTGTGTGAACTTGGTAAAATTCAATTACTTTGATTTTGGTAAAATTCAAGTACTTTGATTGACATGAAAAACTTAGAATAAACTTAACAAGGTCAATTTAATTTTTTTTCTAAATCCATTTAAAATGGTATTGTATTGGATATAGTTGAGTTGATCTATTAATTTACAGGTTTTCTAAACTTAACAAGGTCAATTTAATTTTTTTTCTAAATCCATTTAAAATGGTATTGTATTGGATATAGTTGAGTTGATCTATTAATTTACAGGTTAGTTTAGCAAATTTGCAACTCGAAACTTGAGTCGGGTCATATCTCAAGTTAGGTATGATGATTACAACAGGCCTCAGTGAATTTACCTTCAGTGTGGCATAAGTTTTTGACTTCCGACCTTTCTTCTTGGTTTGGTAATAAAAGTTCAAGTTGACATCCTCGAAAGCACAGTGATATGAAAGATGAGGCGACCCAAAACATTCAAAGTCTGTCCGACATTGTCAATTCCACTGACCAATTAACTATGTGTACATTGCTTGAAAAAGTTCTAGGATAACTCCCGGTGAGCAAAGTAAGATGACAATAGCAAGCGTTTTTCATTTTTCAAAGCTTATTTCATTAAAAAGACCCACATCCTGCCTCCCAATAATCACTCGAGGAGTTCTAAGGGTATCTAGCATTGTCATAAAAGAGAGAATAATGATAGTTTTTCCAGGGGTGTTTCACCTGTCTGAGAGCTCAATCTGGGGTATATGAGGTTCTGCAGGAGCAGCAGGGCCTGATCCTTCATGAAGCTATAACCCAGCCCATGGAGAATGCCATAAAAACAACAAAACCATACGTGGCCAAGTAGCTGGCAGGCTATCAACCAAGAGTGTACCGACCAGACCATCAGCTTAACCTTTCGTCAGCCAACTGTCCTTTCATCGTCCGATTCAAAAAGAAGAAGATAGAAAATAAAATTTAAAAATAGAAACTGTGGTCAGAAAATCTTTAACGCTTTCCAAAACAGGTCATATCAAACTTCAATCGCGTTTCACTAACGTGTTACTCACCCCACTGCCCAGGTTTGTCTCAGTACATTTTTTCTTCGGCGAAACCACACTTTGATCCAGTGTTATTCCAGCCCGGGCCGGCACGACAACACGGTAACTTGTGGATTCAAAATTTTGTTCTCTGATTTATTTTAATGTCAAACTAGATTGGAAGTGATAAAAAAATGATTGAATTAATAAATTTATCTATAATTTGATGGTAAAAATTATAATAAAATCTAATTTAATTCTTTTAAAAAAATTATTTTCAAAACAACATCTCAAATCTTCTTTAAAAAATAAATTTTAAACACACATCCTTTTAATTTATTTTGGTTAATCTAAGTTAATCTTCATAATATATTTTTAACCCTTAAACTAAATTGATTTTTATAATTTTTATTTTATCTCTATAAAAAAAATCTATAATAAAATTTAATTTAATTTAATTTAAGAAAATAAACAAAATTTTAATCAATTTTGATTCAAAATTGTTAGTTAAAATTATTTTTATTGCCTCTTTTTTAAAATATAATATTTCTATGACAATAAAAGTAAGTCTTTAAAAATTAGTCATGTTTTATAAACATATTCAAAATTTATTTTTCTTTTTTCGTTTACCCTTCCTTTATTTTCTCTACCTGTTAAAAAAATTAAAATAAAATCATCAAAAAAAATAAATTATTAATGAATTTAGGAACATAAATATTTAAAAACAAATTTTGAAGCAACAATAATCAATCAATTAATTTTATTAAACTCTAATGATGATTAAGTGATTAATTTTATTAAACTCTAATGATGATTAAGTTATAATTAACTCGAGCAGAAATGAAGTTTAGGTACTCATTTCTTATATATAAAAAAAGAGGAGAAGAAAAATCTCAACTCACGCGCTGAAACCAGAACGTACGTTAATACTATAGATACAACGGAAGATTAGAAGAAGAAAAAAAAAAACAGAGAACGATATAGAAACGGCAACTCAAAAGAATGAAAAAATCCAGAGGATCTAGGGTTCCCTTGGATCCCTCTGTGCTCACATCTTTGATCGCTTAAAATCGTGGAATGGGTAAGTAACTGATAAGGAGAGATATCGATGCAGTTGTAAATCTAGTTTTTTTAGGGTTTCGAACTCGGGAGTGGAGTTTTACACTCTAATCGAAAATTAATTTGATGGTGAGGGAAATTGGAAATTGAAAGAATCGAAGAATTTTTGTTGATTTGTAAATATGCGAGGATTGAAGAAATCAAAACGAGTTTGTTGGGCATCAGATGTTAATCTTTGTCAGGTAAAAATTGCAAATTTTTCAAAGAAATTTATCAATTTTAACAAGAAGATGTACTTTTTCGAATTCATTGACTTAGCATGGAAGTTAGAATCTTGATGAATTCCAATGTCATGCAGTTGAAGAAGAATCTATCCTTGCTATTTTACTGGGAGGAAATGTGTTTGTGTTTGCTCGCTTATCTGTTGTTTGTGCATGTATCACTTACTCTGATGGTGCGTGTGTAATCGGATTCCTTAACGGAACTTTTGATTGTTGCATGATATTTTTGTGCTTCAGGAGGCCAATACTCCAGTATGGTTTGCATTACATTTAATTTGAAACGAAGCTTGTTGTGTTCGGAAAATTAGTTTTTTTAATGTGATTTTTTTTTTCATCTCGTAATTTACTTTTGAGCTGAAAGTAGCAATCTATGTGTTTTTTAAGTGCTTGTGGTTAAAAATGGTATCTTCCTTTTGAGGGGTATTGCTAACTTTTGAAGAATGCAGTAGTGAAGGTGATTTTCTTTGAAGTATCTTGTGTTTGTGTGACAGATATGAGGTATGATTGATTCAAGTACAAACTGAAGCTATCCTGGCTAAAAATATTGTTGTTTTTATTTTTTGGTTCTCCAAATTGGATAGTCAATCTAATTACTGAGGAGTAAGCACATTCATGAACTGCAGCTCTTTGTGCAAGCTGCTCAAGTACGAGATTGAGATTTATGAAATTCAAGCCTTGAGGCATTTTTGAAGACTGGTCTTCCCTTTATTGCATGTTCAAAAGAATTCTGATTGCTGATAACAATAATCTATGAAATAAAAAAAAAAAGGCTGTAGCAGAAGGTTGGGCAGCGCCAGCTAAGAATGGTTGAGAAGGGAGAGTGTATAGGAGGGGCATGTGATGTGGAAGCATGCAGTCTTAAATATGCTTTTCTTGCGAGATCAAACTGTCAAAGTTTTAGCAAAATCCACAAAGTGCATGCTAACCATGGTATGGTGGAAAATGTTTTATGTTTCGATTTAAGAATTAATGTTCGCTGCTGAGTAAAGAGTTTTTTTCTTTTTAGTTAAAAAATGTTTTATCTCTGGCTTTGTTTCTTTTTTAGTTCCTTATTTTTTGAATTTGGCTATATAGTTGCCTGCAAACTCTTTGCATTATATGTGAATGTATGAAATTTTTACCTAGTTTTTTTTTTTTTTTGGTCAAATCTCCTTATGCATAAAGTGCTCCTAGCTGCATCATTTAAAAGGGATTATAATTCATATTGTTATTATGCATTGGTGGTAACATAGTTCGTGATGAGATTACTGATAGAAGAGATTCCATCTTGAGGCAAAATATATGTACATGCATTTGTTCCTATGCATGTGGGATGATGGAGATAGAGGGTTTTGCATTTCTCTGGAATTTATGCTAAAAGTGTACTCATGTCTATGCTATAGTAGCATAGCACCTTAGCAGTTTTTTCTTAATTGGTTTCCTTCAAAATTTGTTTTCATTTTTCTTTCATCTATAAAGGGGACTAACTCCAAGAGGAGAGCTCCCTTTAAGAAGGGAGGCAACTATGGTATATTGACTTATAAGTTCCACAGAACCACTGGTGAGACATTCAAGAGAATCAGACTGCATCAGGGAATTGTGCCCTTGGCTGACAGCCAATAACCATGAACACTTCATTCCCAGAGATTGTGGCATTACGGACCTCCAATCTCTTACTTGATTTAAGTTGTCAACAGACTTTAGTACGCAGCATCCATAGATATTAGATCTATTTACATAATTTGAGTGATCCCTGATTGCTGATCCAGGATGCTGTCTTTTTCTATCATCGCAGAGACAAAAGTTCAAACTCAAATGTTCTACTTGGTGTTTCAATGTAACTCATTGGGGCCCCTCTTTTACTTCTCTTCTTTCATGCTGTCTCTTGAACCTATTTCTTTCTTCTAATCATTTACTTCTTTATAAAAGAATCAATCTTCTGAGCATTTTATCCCATGGCTGGACGGAAAAAAAAAAAAAAAAACTGATGGCAGTACATTGATTCAGGAGCATTGATTGTTCTCCAAAACTGCTAAGGGATTTAGCAAATGTTTAAACAATATCTTTTGAGTATTTAAATTTGAATTTATTATTCGAAGCTCTACCTGACAAAGGTTACTCAAGCTGATTTCATAAACCTTCACTTACAGAGCAAGTTTGAAGTATATGTAACCTCTTGAACATAGCTACTGTGGTTTCAGCTCTCATTTAAACCCAACTATCTAATTTTTGTGGTGTCTATCATTCTTGTCTCTTGCTTTTGAGTCATTGGCTGCATATATGATTCACCCATGTTTTATAGTTTCCATACAAACTGACCATTTGTTGGTTGTTGACTGTGGTCTAGCATCAGGAATTCATCCTTAATGATGGTTTAAAATATCCATCTCATTATCAGTTCACCATTTATTGGATGGCCAGTTCAGGATGTGCATAAAGGAATTGCAAAAGTGCATGTTGTTCAAGGCAGTAAATTCTTTTCACCCGAGAAGATCTGAATTTTCTGTACAAACTAACACTTGCATTGTTATTGCTGTGTACGTGTTGCCTTTGTTTCGATTGCTCCTTGGAGTTTCAGAAGTAAACAAGGTTTTAGAAATTGTTTTCACCTAAGAAGATACAAGTTCTGCTATAATAGAACTTCCGTTGTGTTTTTTGTGTTCTAGTTCCCTTTTTTATCAATTGCTCCATGGAGTTTCTGATGTTTAATAAAGGATTTAAACAGTAGCTGTAAGGGCCCGGAAATTGAACTCCTGCTTCTCCCCTTGCCAGGTAAGGCTGTTCCTGTCAGAGGAATCTCCTTCACAGATCGGGTCAGGTGCTCAAGATCACCTCCAAGCAAAGTTGTCATGGCCAACTCATTCAGCTGGAACTGATGACTTTCTGCCACCTGGCTTTGAAGGAAGCCATCCTTCAAGCCAGTTGCAGATCAAGTTGTCAGAAGTCCCTGTGATAAAATGGAGATGTCCACCCAGGGTAAGTCAAAGTTTTATAGTTTTTTAATTGCCCATCCCTTTGGTTTTTAATATCAATCATTACACTGAAGTTTTGGTCTGTCACAGCTTGTCTTGAACTTGACTTGGCAATTGGTTGCTGGGGAAGAAAGCGAAGAGATGGAGGTTCAAAATCAGAGGGAGATGAGAGTGCTTGAAGCTGTTTATCCTCGACCATCTGCCATTCCTCCAAAGTTTGCTACTTCTCTATTTGCCTCTCTCACTCTTTTTTTCAAGTCTACCTCTTGAACTGAAAAGTTGTCTGTATGCAGCTCCACTTTTTCTGTGGACTTGGAAAGCTCTCAGCATGGTGATCATCCAATTCCCCTGATTCCTATTACCCCCATTGAAGATGAAGATGCAACAGAGGTACCATCTGATGTGATGGGACCGTCAATGGTTCCAATGAATTCACAAGCCCAACTATTAGCTTCTGGTTTTCCATCCTTTCAAAATGGCATTCCTAGCTTTCCAAATGGGAAACCAACAGCAGGAGTTCTCCCTGGTGTCGAACCTGATGCAATGGCTGCTGTCAATAAAAGCAGTGAGCAGGGAAGTTTGATAGACCCTGACCTGCTCCTCAAAATTCTCAGCAACCCAAAATTGATTGAGAAGTTGGTTACTGATCATGGAGCTGTAGCCAATGCACAGAATATTCCCAATACTCCTTTGTCAGATCCTCTAACTTCTCATGTAACTTTGCCCAATCCAGCACATATTCAAATGAATAGAACAGAATCCACTGCACAAGCATCTTTAACTGCGACTTCAATTGGATCATTCTACACGCAGCCAAACGGGGTGCCAATGGGGGTTCCTTCTAGTGCACGTATTCCTCCACCAGGAGTTCCATCCACATCTACAGGATCGACACAAGCAAAGGACATTAATTATTATAAGAACTTGATTCAGCAGCATGGAGGCGATAAACAAGAAACACCTCAGCAGTTTGGTAGCCGTTACAATCACCAAGTAGGAACAAGCCAAGATTTAGTTAATTCCAAGTCAAGGGAATCGAAATACAAGATTATGAAGCCTTGTATTTACTTTAATAGTTCAAGAGGATGCCGGAATGGAGTCAATTGTGCATACCAACATGATTCATCGTCCCAGCAAAAGGGCAGTGGCATAACGGAGGTGCAAAGCTCAAAGAGAATGAAAATGGATCGGGAGATCAGTAGCTAGTGTAATATTTCAAGTAGCGTTCATCTGACAAAAAAGGCTTATAGCTGCTCAACTTTTTATACTTTCTATTTCATTTTTGGTTTGATCATTCAGCAAAAAGTTCCTCTCTATCGTGGAACGTTAAAGATTAAATTATGGGCAGAAACCATCACTCTTGGAGGTTGATGCGCCGTCTCTTCTATCTATCTTGAGCTTACATTGAAGTAGGTATAGAGTCGCTATTTTTGAGCAATTTGTGTACTAGCCTTTTGAATGGCGCATCTCAATGTTTGTTTGGAACCTGGCCGCTAACACCTCATGTCAACGTAACCACAAGAGGTTGCTTAGTTGTAAAACACAAACCATCTCATATTCAATTCCAGATGTTACAGCCAGCATCTCCTATCGTCTTCTTATGACCACCACAAGCTGCTTTTTACCGTAAGGAAAATGTGGATGATTATGACTATAAAATGTGATAGAGATCTGAATGAATTCCATATGTATATGTATCACTTGTAATAATCTTCCTTTAAATATTTTCCAAGCATGGATCTCCTATAAATAAAAAAACATATCGAAATTAAAGGAAAGTATCTTAGGATTATCGAGGGATGAAATTATTTCACCTGGATACCTTTGTCACCAAAGTCTGGCTTTCTTTCATCAAACCCACGTCGCATTGTAGGCTTGTACTGCTATATCATTATTTTTAAGTGTTCATCAGACTGATTTTTTCCCTACAGTAGTCGACAATAAGGGTAGTCTAATTACTTTGACATGCAATAAAAATTATAATGATCATGTTTTAAAGGTTTAACACTCATCTGATAATACCCTAAAATCTAAATTATATGAATAAAAAATTATTTAATATTTATATTAGTAATTAATCAATATATTCAACTGAGTGAATTTTTTTCTTTTTAATCTAAAGAACTCTATATTTATGATAGAAATTAGAATATATGCAAAAAAAAATGGGATTTAAAAAATCTAATGATAAAATCAGAATATTTATAGGAAAAGTATTAAATAACTTAAGGTAATAAATAACTGAAAGAGCTTTAAATTCAAAAAATAAATATATTTATTCTTAAGTTTTAAGTTAGTTAACACTCTAAAAATTTTATATATTTATCTTAAAAGAAAAATATTCTAATATTTTACCTGAATGATTCAAGTGGTATTTATATTTTTAAACCTTGTTATTTTCAAAGAAAAAAAACTGAAAAGTCATTTGTTTTAGCTCATATTAATAAGAGATAAATATCTCTTATATATTATTAATGAAATAGTAAATACGATAGGTCCCTTTAAAAATATCTTTTATATATTATTAATGAGATAGTAAATATGATAGATTTTATATACATCCATGAGTATAGACATTGTGATTTATCATGTCTTTAATATTTTTATTATAAAGGATTATCCATAATTATGCACATAGTTTTAGAACTTGGTAATGTCTAAACTCTTTAAGTCCACTATAATATTTTTATTATAAAGGATTATCCATAATTATGCACATAGTTTTAGAACTTGGTAATGTCTAAACTCTTTAAGTCCAGTATAATTATCAGACCTATATTATCTTGAATTTAGTTGATTATCAAATCTAAACTTTTTGAGTTCGGTATATTCATCAAATCTATTTTGTTTAAAATGATTTTTATTTGTAAAAATCTAAATCAAAAAATTAACTCATTAATTATCATCACTAAAATGTTATATTAATGACCAAAATACTTTACTTCTTATTAGAATTGTGTTGCTATATAATAATAAATAATTATAAAATGTTGGAGGAAACTAATGGTATAATAAAACATTAGTTTACATGCTAGAAGTTGCTCCACTTATTCATCTTTCAAAAGCAGATACAAATGATCATTCTAACATAAATTGGAGAACTAATCTTTAAATATTCAAATTGTTACAAAGATGAAAAAAGATTAAGTTTTGAAATCCAAATTAAGAAATAAAAACGAGAAACCAATAAATCTATAAAATTATAATCAACAAAAAAATATAAGTATAAAGGGTGCAAAATGTTTTTATATCTTCCAATCTAACTAAAACTTCACATGCACTTCTAGTAATATTAGACACCGTATGTGCTAAGGATTTTGTACAGATAAAAGCAATGGGAATTTGAGGAGATATGCGTTGTTATTGCTTTGGCATATCGTTGTTAACTGATTTGATAGTAATAGCTAGGGGTGTTTTTAAGAACTTTGCACCCGTTTCTTACTTTCTTGTCAATCCAGAGCATAATTTAATTTCCCCGGATGTAATTAATAAATAATGAAACAAAATTATAAAAATAGTTTTTCTATTAGAGGAATAATTAAATAAACATAAAAAACTAGTTTTCTAAAATTAGTTTCTCTAATAATAAACGAATTAATTGAAAAATTGTTGAAAAGTGATTGAATGAAACCAAACTTCTAAAATAACGGTAATAATACATCTAAATCTAATTTTCAGAGAGTTCTCTAAATCATGGTGAGTTCTTCAAATCTTTGTTTGTAATGCTTGAGCTATAATTTGAAAATGCAATTTGAACTCGAAAGTTTTTTTTAAAAAAAAAATGAGGGGGGTGCTGTGTAAACAAATTATAGCAATATCACCCTCTTAAATGTTCTCATGGGAAGTAACTTTTTTTAATTTGTTACAAATGAAGCTTTGAAGCCCAGCCAAAAATGGCAGGAACGTAACCCGTACTCCAACATTAATTCATCATCAACGATGTGTACAACCACTCTATCACGACATTTATACAACTTAGAACAAGAAATGTGAAGAGTATCAGTGCAGAATTTAATAAAGATTAAGTTTTGAAATCTAAATTCAGAAACTAAAACAAGAAACCCTGAAATCTGTAAATCAACCAAAAATGCAAGCATAAATGGTGCAAAATGTTCTTATAACTCAAACCCCTTCAAAGTTTTCAAGTTTTTGTTAGTAATGCTCAAGTTATAATTTGAAAATGGAATTTGAACTATAAGTTTTTTTTAAGTCCAGAGATATCCCATGTAAAAAGACATTATAGCAATGTCACTCTGCCTTAAATATTCTCACGGAAAATAACTTTTTAATGGGTTACTAAATGATGCTTTGAAGCAAAGATGGCAGGAACACAACCCGCACTCGTGCATTACTTCATTATTAACCACTTGTACAACCAACATTTATATGACAAGAAATGTGAAGAGTATAGGTACCAGATCTAACTTCTACATGATTGTAACAACCTCACCACCATCAAAACTTCCTGTCCAATTTACTCAGCGGTCTTCCCTTGGAACTCTTTTAGGGTCAGCCATAATATCCATCATCATCTTCTCAGGTGAGTCCTCCCAACTTGCAAAAGTTTTCAAGTCAACCTGCCGAAAATACAAGTTATATGGTTTTTTCATATATCAGATTCAACTCTTGAATTTGAATATCAACATAGGCCTTCTATGTATGGCAGGTTAATTACCTTCCGTCTTTGTTCAGTGAAAAGGTCCTCTCTCTTCTTATATGAAAGTTGAATCTCCCTTGCTTTCCTCCCACCTAGACCCCAAACTTCAACCTCTAAAATCAAAGCTTCAACCGGGAGAAACCTGTACAGTAAAGATTTATAATTTGGAAACAAAGTTGTTAGCCTTTCAACGTGTTCATAGACTATATTAGTATGGATTTTCCAGTGTTCATATGCATGTTATTGTCATTGCTATTCAATCCATATATTATCTAACAGGCAATCTTATATGATCAAAATCATCTCCATGAAGATGACAAGCAATTAGATTAGAGACTGTCTTCGGTGTGATAAAAATTTCAGAAAGTCCACAGTGAAAAACACAAATCAATCAAAGAAACAAAATGGTTAACAAAATTATTGATAAATAATACTTATTGATGCATGCATGCACTCTCAGACAATTCAAAACAGAAAATAAAAAAGGAACAAATTACTTGAAACCACAAGCTGCGCACAAACTAATGTCATGGCAAAAAGCAAGGTAGATTTCCACTATTAGAATAGCTAAAGCTGTTTTCCTCTGCCAGATCACATTCTTCAAATACTAAGATTTGGGAGCCAAAAGCTCACCGATAGTGGTATTGTGGTTAGCCAAACACACTAGTACCTGATTTGGGAAAAGGGGGCCATGATGGCATGTTTTGTCAATAGCATGATGACGCAGGTAATTTTGGCAAAGTCTTCATCCATATACACTCTGTCGCTCCCATTGGTTCCCCCAAATGCAATGCCCACGGGCTTTGGATGTGGTTCATAAACTCTACCAGTAGGATGCAATTGGCCATAAACAAAGTTTTTCTCCTTCCCCGCCAGTGGTTTTACAATTGGCCATTGAGGTCTCAAAATGGAAGCATTTTTCATGGATTTCAATTGGGCCTATCAACTTTCACAAAAGAAATAACTAAAGAGAATTTGTGACTCTCTCTCCCCTCAATCATTTAAATCACATACCAGAAGGTGAGAACACGTGAAAGACTGGACATATAGCATTTAAGGTTCCAGAGTGTCCGTAGAACATATCCCTGTTTTCAAAACCCTGGTGCGTGAGTGCACATATGGTCCATTTCCTAATATTGGTTCTATCTTCTTGTGCATCTCCAGTAGCAGAAATTTGATGAAGCAACGGACCAAGATAACCTTTAATGTTAGACCCAAATCTGTTCAAGCCCTTTCCATGGAGACATGACCTAAAAGCCGTTGGAAAACAAATGCTGAGTGAAATTTGATACAGTAGCAAGCAAATTAATAGCTAAAACTGACACTTGAAACCCTGAAAGAAAGTAGGGAGGGGAGAGAATGGGTCAGTGGTAGCAACTGAAGCATTATGACCAATTTTACTGGTCTTAAATTTATTTGGGGCATCAGCAGGATAATCAGCATAAAATACAGGCAATTAGGTCTAAAATAGATCAGAAGGGAAGATGACAAACCGATAGAGAAAATTTTCATCTTTAGTATCACTGTCACTAGGAAAGTACGGTTTCAAAATTTCTTCACTTATTGTACCCCTGATAATAAGGGAAATTCCCCACGCTCTTCCACAGGTTACAAGGTAGGAGCTGCACGCCTTTTCTGGAGAGATTTCTCTTGATGATGAGTTTGAAGATTCCAGCACATCTTGCTGTTGATTGAGAAGGAAAATCATATCGCATATGAACTCTCATAACCAGTCATCAACTTTGAAGTCAAATGGGATAGAGCTAGTAAAATGTCATATGAGCAGAAAGCAAGATCGAGTTGCTTGTTTATAATCTAAGCAGGAAAAAAATCATAAGTGGCTGGCGAACCCCTTAATCTTTAAATGACATTAAAGCAAACAAATTTGTGATTTAGTTAATATTACATACCTCTGAAATAGCGACGTTTTGCAGTCTTGCATTGACAAATTGTGTAAAACACTCCATGAGGTTAGGTACTGCTGTCAACATCCTTGTAAGAAACTTTCCTGCAGAAAGCCGTACATCTAAACTTGAAATACCACAATCCCACATTTCCAATCCACTGCCACCTTCAGCACAAGAAACAACTGCTGATAACACCAAAGGACTAGTATCCGGAAGATACAGATACTCTCTCTCTTTCAAAACTCTCCAAGTTCCTGAATTCCACAGCATAGTCCAACACGTCCAAAGAAACATAAGCACATCAATAGGTAACAGCGACCCACTGTAATCACCATCATCAATAGCTTCAAACTCCAGTTTCAAAGGAATTCCTGCTTTCCCTTCCGTTGCAGCAAACAGTCTCAACAATGTCTTAAGTAACGCTGAGACAGGCATCCTCTCACAGCATTTCAAATAACCTCTTACAAACTCAGCCCAATTGACCCCTCCTTTATCAGTAACAAAAAAACAGATCTACCATTGATGGACGCAAGCGATCCAATAATCCCAAAAGGCAATCAGGAATTTTAAGTGCGTCACATTCTGAGTTTTTATATCTCAAAGAGAAGCATTTCTGCAACAAATTAAAATTACATGACTATCCAAAAATTATTGGGCAATACAGGGAAAAAAAACACAGCTTTTAAAGAGAAAAGCTGGGTTCCTTATCAAGATAATTTAGACCCCATAATTTATTCTTGGTGGTTTTTTAAGTACCTGTAGAGTTTGAAGAGGGATTGCATTTGTTTGTGGATCGGCAAGCTTAAAGAAAGCATTTTGAAGGAAGGAGATTGATCCGGTAGAAGCTGGTAGACTTTCCACTTCCCTTTGTTCACTTGATACGTTCCGTCCGTAGAAGACGATGCTCCCATTCTGGCAGCAAGCAAGCAAGCAACAACTGAGATTTTGTTTCTCTGAAGTGAAAATACGAGTGGATTTTCTTCTCTTTCCGTTTGGCTGTCTAGAAAAACTGAGAGACAGTCTTTCTCGATTTCTGATTTTTTAGCGGCAAGCAAAAGCATCCATATCATCTGCTTGCTGCTTGCTGCTTCTGCTTGCCACTGGCCACGTCGCGTGCGAATCACCCTCCTAGTGCACAAATAATTTCCTAGTTGTATTTACGTTTTAAACAAAAAGATTTTTTATTTTTTAATTTTAAATTAATATTTTTAAAATATTTTAATATTATTTTAATATATTCATGTCAATATTAATTTAAATAAAAAATATTATTTTAATATATTTTAAAATAAAAAATATTTTAAAAAATAATTATAACCATATTTTTAGACATTTTCTAATACTATTTAAACATAATTTTGAATATATTTATTTAGTTAAACAAATTTAAATAAAAATAAAAAACACTATATATACATATAATAAATTAAATTAAAAATTATTTTTGTTAATAAATTTTTAAAAAATAACAATATATCTAAAAATAAAAAATAAAAAAATCAAGAAGCAAGTGTAAATCAAGATATTCAATCTCACGAAACAAAATATTTACTCAAATGTTAGTTAAAATATATTTTTTATTTAGTAAAATAATAACATAAATAGACACACATATTAATTTTTTTAATTAAATAAAAATATTATGCAAAACTACACGTATAATAAATATTATCTTGAAATAAATATTTTCTTTGTTTTCAAAAATAAAATTCATCTATATAAAAGATAAATAAATATAGATAAATCATAAAAATCACCTCAAAAAATAAACAAGGTTGAAATAATCCTATAAAAATATCTATAAAAAATGATTAAATAAGAAAATAAAAACATCATAGATCTACGATATTAATTAAAGCATAAATTTAAAAATTATTAAAAAATATTAATAAAAATAAAAAAACAATAATAACTCAGGTTTTGTGGGACTAGGCAAGTTAAATAACCTTTTATCATAAATTTATACTAACAAAAAGGTCTAAATAAAACTCAAATTCAGGGTTTAGGTTATTTTTTTATTTATATTTGAAAGCAATGAATAATTTATTATTTATTTTTATTTAAAAAATATACGAGTGATACATTGCCTACGAGCCCGCTTTTTGGGCACCATAATAGTGGCCAGAAAATCAAGACATTGTTTTTTTTGCAAACAAACATAATTTTTCAGTTATTTCAACTCAAAAAATACTTTGTTAACATCTTTAAAACACCCACAAGCCAATGTATCAACTCAAAATATAAATAGTTCAAAAACTCAAGGTCAAACCGGTTTAGATTTATCTTTTTTGATACACAACTATTTTTTTTAGGAAGTGTTAAATTACCATGTAATCATTATCAAACACCTCTACTCTTATGAAATTCATAGCGAAAAAAATCTATTTTTGTGGTTGAAAATAGCTTGAATGGTAATGTTTTCTCGCATCACTAAAATTTAATAATTCCTTTTTTTTCTATTTCTACAATCAGCAAGTGAAAATAATACTAATAATTTTTTATGTTAAAAGTATTTTTTAAAAATTTAAAGGGATTAAATTGTATAATTTGTGTTCTCTTGAAAGATTGAGGATATAAATGTTGCTATTTTTTTTAATTTATGACACATCATCTATGTTATGCACCTTTATCATTCCAATCCCTTTTATTTTAATTCCACCCTCACCTAAAAAATCTAAAGTGATTGGCTTTCAATTAAGATTAAATTACTTAAAATTAAACTTAAAGAACTAAAATGAATTACTAAAACAAACAGAGGAGGTTTATAATATGTTGTAAGTGTACGAACAATTCTAGTTATAGAAAAGCCATTGAGTTTTAATTTTATACCTAGTTGTTAGGTTTTGGTGAATGAGTGTTTTCAAATTAATTTTTGATATTTTATAAATTATAAACCTAATTATTTATTTTTGTTTTAAATTTGAGAAAGTTTGATGGATTGGACTGAACTAATTTTTTTAATTAATATTATGAATATCTAGATGTTGAGCTTATATTGCTAATTTCAAAGGATTCATATTTGGAGATAGATCTTTGATGCTATATTGCATTATCATTAAATTATAATTTCCTCTTATCTCCCCTCTAATAAAAAAAAAACAATCCCTTCTTTATTATGTTAAAAAAAATCCAATATGAAGTTGCAAAAACTTCATTTTTTTGTTTTTAATTCGAGAAAAAATATAAAAAGTTTTTGAATTTTAATTATAGAGAGAGAAAATCTTCATTGATATGGATCTTGGCCACCAAAACAATCAATCTTAGTGCTAGCAAATTTTATTTACAGAGATAGTTTTACTTGATGTTTTTTCATCTTTAAAATGCTTAAAAAGAGATATGGGTTTATTTTTTTTTATTTCACGCTGATTTGGAGTTTTTTGTTACTAATTTCTTAGGTCATAAGTGAATTTATCGACATGTTGATAAATAGGTTTTTAAAGAAGAAAAAACTCTCTTAGTTTTTCAATTATCACAGTAACAAGAATTTAGAGAAAAACAAGCAACATGTCATTTGTCAAAATAAGTGACTTATTATCTAAAAATAATAGGATTGTTCACCCCTTGAAAAAAATATTATCCTAAGCATGCGGGTGATCCAAGACAAGCATATGTAACTGAATTTTTTTGTTTTAGTTATTTAATTTTTTTTAATTTCATCATTCAATTTTAGTTTTTTATTAATTTTTTTTGTTATTTTTAAATAATATTTTTTAGCAATATTTTTATGATATTTTATATAATATTATTTAATTCATTGCATGGATTTTTTTATTCTTAATTTGATGTATTCTTAGCCCTTTATTATTTTAAAAAATAAATCATTTCATTGTTTGTTTTTTGAAGGTATTTTTTATTTAACTTTAAAAAAACCCTCCTTTTGTTATGAATTTTTTTTCAATCCCACACATCACCCTTATTTTCTTAAAAAAATGATGTTTAATTAAATAAAATCTCATGCATCTAATTGACATAATTAAATAAAAAATAACTATAAAAAAATTACATCCAATAACAGTTTGCAGGTTTATCAAGTTAAATCTAATTATCCCGGGTCTTCTTTTATTTTTATTTCTAAATTGAATAATTTTACAAATAATTAAAATCTTAAAAATACCGAAAAAACAAAGACAATTTAATTGATAGATAAAGTAGTAAAAAAAATAAATCGAAACGCAGCGTTTGATGTTTCCCGGGGGGGGGGGCGCTGACTAGGCATTGAGGTTGGCAACCCGACCCGTGAAAAAGCGATTCGAGAGGAAGATTTGGATACTGGGATCGCGCGGAAGAAAAAATCAGAAGCGAGAAGTCCACCTTCTACTTAGCTTCACCGGAGTCTAGGCAGATCTATTTCTGTTATCAGTTTTATTTTATACTTATCAATTTGATTAAGTTGTTTCCAGGGAATAATAAATGAATAGATTTTATTCACTAACAAATCAATAAGCTAATTATGCGAAAATTTTGATTAAATTGGCCTTGATCTGGCAAATTTTGTTGTATGTAAGTTATTAACGTTTAGATTCAAATTTGATTCGTGATGACACTTGGATGCAGCCGTTTTTGTTACATTCTGTCGATTTCGCTAAGAGAATTCATCGTTTGAGGATTTGTTGGGAATGATTGTATTTGCTGAGAGAGAGAAAATTGATTTCTTTGACTATCAGATGAAAGTGAATTCGCGTAACAAGGTGGAAGCTAAGGCACATCACTGAGGAGATAGTGTTGAATGATGGTTGAATGATGAAATAAATGACCATGGATCTGTCAAATGGTTGCCATTGGATAGGATTTCTCGTATGCAGAAGATGACTCTTGATTTAGAGAATCTTGAGCTTTTTCAATTAAATTTTTTACGAATCACGAGAATGGCTGCTGTTAATTTTCATTCCCGAGGAAGTGAGACATAGTTTTCTATGAATTGAACATGTAGGAGAACAATTGTTTTGCAGATTACTGGATTCATATACCATATCTCGAGGCTTTTTCAATCTTCTTTTTTAATACAGAACAGTTGTGCTTGGTGATTCCTACCTAGATAATTATTGTTCATTACCACGTCTTTAAGCTCTATAGTTATGCTGTCTTATTGAAGCAAGTATTTCAAAGAACTTGGCGTTTTCTGTTTCAAGGTTTTGTTCTACCAGTTGACGCACAACTAAATGGCAGAAACAAGTTTTTTCGACAGGTCCCCCTGCCGTTTTTTCAATGGTTTTTGGAAGGGCATGTATCAAGATTCAAGATTTTGGATGCTCAGCTCTTCCCTGTATGTTTACAGTTGATCTATTTTGATCGCCTTTTTGTTCATAACCTATTCATTGCTAGATCAAGCGAGCTTTCATATTCATGAATCAGCACTTTCACCTGAATCATCGCAGTGTCGGAGAAACAATTAGCTTAAGGTCTCTTAGAAATGTAAATGTTGTTTATTCACTATGGTTGTGATGCTCAGTGGTGCTTATCATTTATTTGTTTTCTTGATCATCTGTAATCTAAACATATTTTGTGATTATTTCCTAACCACATGATTCCATTCATGTTAAACTTTTTTGTAAACCTTGCATTGAGCAGAGTAGTTCCTTGACCTCTTCTTTTGTTTTTACTCGTTTTCTTCATGCATGTGGGAGGCACTGTCGAGCCTTTGTTTGTCTTCCCATGCATCTCAAAGACTCGAACGCTGTCTCCATGTCACGTTTCTTTTGTACATGACGTTCTTTTCTTACGTCTTCTTCTCCTGGAGACAAATTTGCAGCCTGGTTCTCTGTCTAGTCGATTTTTTCCCCCTTAAAATTCTCTGGGGCTTTTTGATTAATTTGTCACGTGCAACATCAATCACTATCCATGCTCGTGATGAGGAATTTATTATGTCATCTTGTTCACTTTCTTCATCCTTCACCTAAAATTAGGGTTTCTAGCTTGACTCGACCTCCCTTTCTCGAGCAGTTTTGGAAACCCTAATGTTGGTTGCACCTTTTTCCACCTTGATTTTAGGTTTGGCCCTTCAAGTTAAAATTAAGACAGGTCAGATGAATTCAGATTGGCAGTTTCTACCGTTTCAACTGCAGCGAGGTCGTTTACAAATGAAATTAGCTGGGGGTGGCATGTCGTTCCACGATGCACCACGCTAATACCTCGGCCCAATTGTTCGTCCATGGGAACTTGACTAGCCGTGTTCCCAAATTTCTGAAATTTTTAATTTAAATTTTATTTAAATATTTTTATATGTTAAAAATATATTTTATTAAAATAAAAATATTTTAAAAAATATTTTAAAAAATAATTATCACTATAACAGCAAACACTGTATGCATTTAACAAATTTAAAACATTTAATAACGTGATGTAAATCGCTTTTCTAAAAAATTTAATTTCTAAAATTTTTAATTTTTTTATATTTTTAATTATTTTAATATGTTAGTTTTTAAAATAATTCTTTAAAAATAAAAAAATATTATTTTAACATGAATTTTATAAAAAAAATAACCACAGAAACATTTTAAAACATTCAATTTAAGAAATGGCGTGAGGCCGATGGCCGTGATCCATAACGTTCCTTTACCTAGGCTGTTCTACGGACTCTGATAAGCTCCTGAGCGAGAGCATTCCATCCCTTGTGTGAACACGTGGAGGGCCCAGATTGCCCAATGACAAGGGAATCTCTCCCGACCAGTTCTACTCCTTACCTTAATGCTTAGATCTAAACCATCTTTTGTCCCACTTAACTCTTATTTTCAGACCACGCCCACACCTTACCCCTCTTTTAACAATGCCACCTCTTAACATTTACCAAAGTAGAAAAAAATCAGCCAATGATATCCAAGATGATTGCTTTTGTTTTTTTTCAAATTACCGGATTCATTCAAATTAGATTAATTTTCCCTCATCAACTGCAAATAGAGAACTAATTAAACACTTTTTTTAAGCAATAAAGATAGATCTGTTTTTCACATCAGTACCCTGTTCAAATTTAGAAAGAAATGTTAAAAAGAATTCGTGAATTCAAATGTCCTAAAATCTAAAATAATTAAAAAATTCAATTAATTTTATAGTTTCTGTTTTTAAATGGGTTATAATATTATTTTAATATATTTTTAATAAAAACATATTCACAGTTAACAAACATATAAAAGAATAACTGCAACCCACAACTGCTTCCCGAAGCTGCTTTGTCCTGACTAATCAAGCACTAAAAAATCTCACAACTTGCTTCACTTCACAACATCATTATCCAAGTACTTACACGGACACTCCCTCCCTCCCTCTCCCTCCCTCTCTCTTTCTGTGAAGAAGAGGCTAATATGGGATCGGTGTCGCTGAAAATAGGAGATGGAACAGCCAGATTCAAGAGAGCAAGTTTCTGTTCATCAGCAGTGAACATTCTCATGCTCTTCTCTGTGCTAACCACTAATCTTTTTGCATTGTATGCCTTCACATCTTCTCCAAAAGACCATCAAACTCACCTCTTTCACAATCCCCATAAAAATATATCTTTGATCTCTGAGCATGTCTCCTTAATACTAAGAGAGATCGCTGCTTCTCAAAAAAAGCTTGCCGGGATGGAGAAAGAGCTTTTGGGCTATGAAACTATGGATATTTCAAGGCCCAATATCGCAAGTGAGCTCAAATTGTTTTTGCAACACCATCAACTCCCTCTTGGCAAAGATTCAAGAACTGGGATCACTGAAATGGTGGCTTCTGTGGGTCATTCTTGTGAGAAATCTGCGGACTTGTTGTCTCAGTATATGGCTTACAAGGTTTCTGGGCCCTGTCCTGGTGATTGGAGCCTTGGCCAGAAGTTGATTTTGCGTGGATGTGAGCCTTTGCCCAGAAGGAGATGCTTTGCAAAGTCTGTTCAAAACGTGGGTCTTTACCGTTTTCCTGTTTCTCTTTGGAAACCTGTTAGTGAAAAGATTTTAACTTGGAGTGGCCTTGGTTGCAAGAATCTTGAGTGCTTGAATAGAAAGAAGTTGAGCAGGGATTGTGTTGGTTGCTTTAATATTACTAGTGGTTATGAGACTCAAAGGTTTGTTAAAGCTCGAGGCAAGAATGATTTTATCATTGATGATGTGTTAGCTTTAGCAAGTGGGGGAATTAGAATTGGATTTGATATTGGTGGTGGGTCTGGGACTTTCGCTGCTAGGATGGCAGAGAGAAATGTGACTGTGATTACTAATACTTTGAATGTGGATGCTCCATTTAGTGAATTTATTGCAGCAAGAGGGCTTTTCCCTTTGTATTTGAGTTTAGATCACAGGTTCCCTTTCTATGACAATGTTTTCGATTTAATTCATGCTTCTAGTGGATTGGATGGAGGGGACAAACCTGAAAAACTGGAGTTCCTAATGTTTGACATCGATCGAATTCTGAGGGCTGGTGGATTGTTTTGGTTGGATAACTTCTACTGTGCAGATGACGAGAAGAAGACAGCCTTGACTCGACTGATTGAGCGGTTTGGGTATAAGAAGCTGAAATGGGTTGTGGGAGAGAAGATAGACACAGCTGGGTCAGGGAAATCAGAAGTTTATTTGTCCGCCGTACTACAAAAGCCAGCAAGAGTGTGATGATTACTGGAGTTTTCACAGGAAACTGAAAGAGGTGAGATTTTTGCTTCCATTTCTAGCTTTGTTCACACAGCATTTTGTGTGAGTTCATCGACTCAAACATTTTCTTAAATTCGTTTCAACATGCAATAAGTGCATCAATTATTACTTCTCTCAACTGTAAACCAGCATTAGGAGATGATGTTTGTGCTTTGTAATCTAGTAACTGGTTTATCTTTTACTGTATTTTAGGGGAGTTAACTATCCAAGCTAAAAGAAATGTTAGGAAATGGAAAATTCATAGTATATAATAACTATCCATCTTTAAAGTGCAAGCTCGTGATGTTTCTTTCCATTCACATTGCAGTTCCAAGTTTGAATTTGATAACTATCCATCTTCATGGGTTCTAATTGGGAAACTGTCTTAGGTAATGATAAGGGAGTGGCTTAACCTGTGGTTACGAGTCTTGACTTGCGTTCACCTAGTTTCTGGCTCGTTCTCTACCTTCTACCTTCCACTCTTCTCTTTAGCACACCGACTACTTGAAATGTGAGTACCAGAGTTCATTTGGGAAGTCAAGAGCATATGAATGTAATAATGCTTGGAACTAGGAAGTACCAGTTCTAGATTTTAGTTATAGGGAAGCATGATAATCACTTTTAAGATACTGATTCGTAGGGAAGATTTTGGTATCCTTTCGCAAACGGATATTTTGACAATTTTCCAATTCATCTTTGTGGTAGTGGCATTGCATTCTTGTATGTGCACAAGCTGTTCCTTTCATTTCTGAGTTGTGTTTGGCTTTAGAGTTAAAGCGAGCTAAATGGTAAATTCTTTAACGATTAACCTCCCTCAGCCTCGTTTGATAATTTTGTAAGGAAAAAGGAGGTAAAAGTTACGGGGCTTAACTTGAACTTGACTTCTTATTTTCATGTGTTTCCAAATGAAAAACATAATTCATCTAGGAACGACTGGTTGCTGCAACCTCGTTTCTAAAGAGGCCTTCATCCCGATCCAAATATTGGCGTTTCCCTCCTGGATTGGGTACGATGATCCGGCGCTTGTGGCCAATCCGTTGGATAAGTGCATATGTCCATTGCAGTTGAATATATAGCAATGGAATAGATGAACAGAATAAAAAACATGGCCCTGCAAGCTAACTATTCTAGGAAGACCATTAATTCTCAGGTGTCCTGTTATGAATGAAATTTACTATATCATCTGTGAACCCTCCGAGTCTGGTGTCTCTTGGTAGGTTAAAAAGATGCTATGGGTAGATGGCAGCTGGAGCTGGCTTTTCCATAAGGGGAGGGACGTAGGAGTTTTACTATATTTACTCCTTTTCACCGTGCATCACAGTTAAATTTCAAACGTTGAGGTGATGAAATGCCTCAGAAGCAAGTCTCGGCTTATAATCAATGCTGTCTGGTTCTTTTCCCTGCTTTGCTTTAATTTTCTTCTACCAGTGTATGAATCGACGGCGGGACTTCGTAGAAATTTTGAAGCTCCTCCAACTTGATAATTTAATACCCTGTCCGGAAGACATTAACGGCTACTGTCCTGTCAGGGGAAATACCTCGATTTCCGACAGATTAGGCAGTCCTACGCCCACCTAATAGCCTATTGTTAGCTCAAAAACAATAAATAGCCTATTTATTTAGCTCAAAATAAATAGCCCTGCTATTGTGAGGCTCTAAACCTAACCTCATTCAAGACTCCAGTCATAATTTACTCAGGTTAATTTTGATTAATTAAAACAAATAGTTTTAAAATTCTTCTTAAAATTAAACAAAATCTTAACTAAATCAACCGTGCCATACAGTGATGTGGATTTTGGAGGCACAACGTACCCTGTCAAGAGTTTGCGATGGCCTATAAGCATCCTATTTTTCACACCGAAAGAGAGTTACTTTTGGAAACTTCCAAGACCAAGCCCGAGTTACTATAACTCAGGTGATGTATTAAGCAAAGCAACACAGACATATCTCTTAGTTACCATGTTAATATATTATATGCTAGTAGTCATGTCTTAGGGTTCTGTAGAAGAATGTATAGTCCATCATCCCATTAATTATAATAAGTTCAACCAACATACATATCTAATCATATATCAGGATAGACCTTGACAAAGTGGAGGCTGAATTGGAAGTGCCCACATGACTCACCCTCACCGCTAGGGTGAGATATGAAATAAGTTCGCCGGGAAAGCTTGCTTTAGGTTTGAACAGGTTAGGAACCATTCCGATAACGTTCTTCTCCACCAAGTGGGAAAACGTCCATTTAGTTGCAAGGGGGCATGACTTAGCTGAAGAAGTTTTATCAAGCATGGATACCCTCTGTGATGGGGCCATTGATGCCTTGGATGTTGGCGCTGTTGAGAAGCTTCATTCCCTCCTCACTCATCTGCTGAACTTCTGAAGGTGACAGAATCCTAATGCAGCGAGCACAGCCAACGAATTCCCTGCACAAGCACATCAAACTTAGGCCTAGAAATAGAAAGGACTTCTTTGCTATCTACACACAAAATATATAACCACAAGCAAACCAGCAAGAAATTGGAAAGGGCAAATTGACACTTACTCCCAAGGATCATCACCTATGAGTAGAACATCATTCTCATAGTCCACATATACTAATTTCCACCCAGAACCTTTAGGGTTATTTAGCAGCCCATCAAGTCCAAACATGCATTCAATAGCGGAGCATAGTTCTTCGTAATTTTTGAAACTTGAGACATCAATTGATCTCCCAACAGACCCCGTCTTCTGAACCTGTAAACCATAAACAATGTTAGCACCCAACATTCGAGTTAATGGGATGTAATGAAATCATGGGAAAAAAACATCCAAATGCCCTCAATCTCACTCACAAACATGCAGAGAGACTAAAAACCTGGACAAAGAAAACGATTAAGGTATGATTTTACTGGATAAAGTCTTCCATTTTGGAATAATTATGCTAATAATCTGATGTATATGTCCCATGCAGATTGTTACCAAAGATCTTTTATTTACAACACAATCATGTATACCTTGGTATATGTGCGCACACGTGTGGCTACTTGCAGCCATGAGTTATTCTGAAGCAGATTGCTATTATCAAATTCAATGTTGCTTGAAGATGTGCCACCTGAGTTGTCAGGAAAGTCTTGCCGTGAGAAAGCTTGGGAATCTGCTAGGCTTGCTGAGGTAATCTGAGACTGAACATCCTGGCTTGAGCTGAGGTTGCCAACTAGACAATCTGAAGCATTCTGCAAATCAGCATCCTTTAATGTGCAGAACTCATCTAGAATAGCACTTGAGACCGACCGATCATACAAAGAACCACCACCATTGCTAGCATCAATATTAAGAGAACCATAAATTCCACTTTGATCATTGCTCTCGTCAGATGAATCCTTCACTGCACCTGAGTTGAAGCTACATGGCTCTTGCTGAGCCAAAGGAATCAATTGGCTCCCTTCGGATAAAATTCTCAAATTGCTCAGCTGATCATCCCCCAGATCTTGATGCATGAAAGGTAAAGAGGGATTAGCTGCTTCAGGGGACACTGCTGACGGATCTTGTAATCCAAACATAGACAACGGTCCTGATCTATGCATACTGTCAATAGACATTGGATGTGATATCCATTCGCCTGCATCTGGAAATGGAAGAGAGCAGTTTGGTGTAGTGGCATCAGCTAGAGATGCACGGATCTGTTGGGAATTAAGTAGCGATGACTCTGTAAGTGCCTGCATAGGCCAGAGGCTGGCTTGTAATTGTGACTGGCCCTGATTCTGATTTTGGCACACCAGATGATTTGTGGCATCCTGCTGAGTCATAGGACACGAGATTGGTTTTTGCACAATGCACTCTCCTGTTGAGGTTGGCTGGCTTAACTGATCTGGCAAATGCTCAGGTTTTGCTTTGAATTTCCCATCAACAATTCCAACTGAAGCTTGATTTTCAACTTTTCTCAAAGAAAGTGACTTCCCAGCTACATTTGCTTTTGATGAAGATGAGTTCATGGCATTGGATTGGTCTAGACAGATCTGGGAATAGTTTTGGTTTTCTATGGGCGTAATTCCTGACTGGTTTAGCTGAGGCGTTTGATTAATTGCTGCTTGCATGTTCTTAAGATCTAATGAAGCCACCTTCACAGCAGATGCTTCTGGTAGTGCAGTTCCACAGATTCCAGGATAGTTAATAGCTTGAGGTTTCATTAGCATGTTAATCAGTTGTTCAGAATATATGTTTGACATTGAAGCATACGGAAGACTGGCATTTCCACTCCCTGGAAGCAATGCAAGAGGCTTTTTTACCAAACCCCCCCATTCAGTATCTCCTGGAAGGACAAGCAGCATAAAATGAATTTTCAACAAATTTTCCTAACCAGGAAAAAAAAAAAACTAACAAAATGCTCACCTAAAAATCCAGACTGCAAGGGTCGTTTAAGACCAGAAGTTAGAGAGGGAAAAATAAAGAGACTTTCAGGAGTCTCAATTTCCCATGAACTAACCCTGTTCTGCTTATCAGAATACCCAGGCTCATCCCACTCCACCTGTTTGTAAGACAGATATGAAAATCAATTGCAAATTGCCAAAGCAGAGAAACAATAACATAATACTAACATCACTGCAAAAGAAAATGATTTGGTCAGATCAAAAAGTAGCCTGATCTACCTGAAGATTTCGCCACTTGGAACCAGGCCACCTCAGTGGATCTGAGTCACTAATACCAACTATTGTGCCCATATATCTGTGGAATAGATTACAGACAGTTAATAATATACATTAAGACAGATAAATGTTCAGAGCCCTGAGCATGGAATTAAAGCATAAATGACTTTCAACTTCGCAGAAAAAATGGAATGTGCTTCTGTCCTTGTCACGATGCAGAAAACTAAATGGGATTGGTTAATGAATTAAGCAGTTGATTGAAATTCATTATTGTTATTCTTGCAGGTGCGTTACCTATACCCGCATAATTAAAGATGCAAGAGGACTCAAAGAACTCAGAATATGACCTGCGTTTTCCAGACTCTTCTGTCTCAAACATCATTCCAAATCTCATACCAACTGAGACTTGAGTCCCAAATACGGTTTTCCGGAATTTAATCAATGGAATGACAAAGTCTGAAGGGCATGCCCTGTGAATTGTAGAAAGCAGTAGCCACTAATTAGAGTCAGAAACCAATATAAAAAGGGCAAAGACATGTAGGATTTGATTGTAAATTTAACAAACCTTGGATTGTAAAAAATGGTGAATGGGCTTCGATTGCCCGCAGCATGAGCTGCAGCAGCGAGGACACCAATGTGCATGCTATCAGCGGATAGAACTGATGATGGTAATGTTGTTTGTTGACGGTTTGCATGCCTCACACCCACCATCAAGTGGGACTTTTCATTCCTGACATTACAGAGGATGTGTTGCTTTAAGATCATTATGGTGAGTAGTCAAAATCCATGAAGATTACCCATTAACTATTGTTTAACAAAATTTTCTTAACAATTAAATGCGGTCAAATAGCGTAGCGGAGCTTCTCAGCACTTGGAATAAAAACCGAAGCTTCTTTTCTATTGAGAATTCATTCAAAAATGAAAATAATGAACTTAGTTTTTTGATTAATTATTGTTTTTTTTTTAAAAGCTAACTTAAGAAGACAAGTTTCTGCAGCATCCAAGGAAAATCTGAATTCGAAAGGTATAACTTACCTGATAAACAGAACAGAATCACCTGCTTTAAGCCTTTTTGAACCAACAAATAGGCTCCACCCAGTTGTAAGAAGGTGTCGCTTTGGCTGCCCTGCATAAAAGGAAGGGAAAGGAGGATGAAGCATAGCCAGAACAAGTTCAGTGCTGAGGTTAAACAAAAAAAAATAAAAAATTAAATGCCATCATTTTTATGGGCTAATTTTATTAGATTTTAGGGGTGAGGAACATCTTCTAGGCCAAAGTTTCCACTGAACAAAAATATTCATACTTCTGGTTCTCTAAATATAAGGTTTTCGTCAAATAAATTACAACACAGATGGCTCCTCACCGCGGTAGATATGGCGAAATGTCCAGGTGTTATCATGCAAGTCCCTGACAACAAGCTCCTGAGATGGTGGTTGCATTGAGTAATCCTGAGACAAGAAAATTTAATATAACAGCTCCCTATTTCATCGGGGCTTGCAAGTAATTTCAAATTAGCAAGATTAGCTTACCAATGGAGGGAAGAGCTTTTCTGCTGCCCTGCGTGGCACTGAGAACCCGCCATGTGTACTTGTATCACTAGCGGTCAAAGCTTTGCAGAAAAATTCACTCGGATGCTTGCTGGGCTTTAGCCCAAAATCTGGTACAGGGAAGACGTCTTTTTCCTACATGAAGGTCAAATTCATTTATTTTGAGGCTGGATGAAGGGATAAGCAAATGGAAAGAAGTTCGATGAATTGACAGTGTTTAAGCTTTACAGAGTTCACTGGTTGAAGACTCATTTGAGCATGGATTTCATCTGTATCTCTGTCTGCCTATCAGGAAAAGGTAAATCACAGGTAAAAAAAACTGATCTTCTAACAAGCAGAGTGTACACTAGTACATATATATCAAAAGAAAAACAAAGAAGAATCAGAAGAAAAAATGGCATACATGAAGGGTAACATTGTGAACTTGGCACAGTAACTGAGAAGGGAGATTTGGGTAGTTGGGGATCTGTGAAGTAGCTGATCTCTTAGTGGAAACGGCCACCTATACACATGGAAATAAAATGTCCATCAGTTCAGCAAATCAAGGATTGAATTCTCAGCAGCATAACCAGGCTTCCATAACCTTGGAATCATGGTTTAACTTCAATTTCTTTTAAAACCACCATGGTCCCACTCTTCCCATAATAAAGTCCTAATTTACTATCAGTTGGTGTTTTAGAATTGTATGGTTGATACACTGCAAATGAAAAGTCACCCCGTTCGTCAAAAAAGAAAAATCATCACACTTAACAAGAGATCAACCTCCATAACGCAATTTAGTGCATTAGAGATCTCTTATGAACGTGCTTCGTATCGATAAATAATCATAAGGGGAGAAAGGGTCAAGATTGAAAGAGATAAATTCAAACCTGCTCACTGTGTCCTTGAGGGAAATAATACACCAGACTTCCAACCTGGGGCAAGGAAACTAGCGGACCTGCACAAGCGTACCACAGCTCCGAGTTTATTGCATTCCGTGTCCCTGAAGTCACGCACATCAAAATCAAAAACATAAGACACACACTTGGACAAAAGAGCACTGTTTTTGGACATGTACTTATGCAGAAAGTTAAGCCTTCATGTTAAAGACTCATCCTTTGCCGGATCATTTCAGCCCGCAAGCGATAACAATTATAAAAAGTCAAAACTTTAATGAGAAACAAGGATTCCAGTGACATGAAACAAACCAGACTGGTCTTGAAATTCTTTCAACAGCTTCATTTCCTCAAGCAGATTTGTTTGAGCTCCATTAATAATCCCTCCTGTTTTGATTTTCTCTTCAGCAGAACCCATCTTCTGCTTCTCTGTGTTGGTAAGTACTGTCTACCACACAGCCAGAGCAACTCAACAGAAAAATTCCATCTTTACCTCAACAACCCAAACCCCTTGATTACAGGGACCCCCATCAAACAACAAAAAAGTACAGCATTAAAATCACTAGCCTATGTTCCTCCAAAAGAAGCTAAACTTTTAAGACCAGCCCATGTCAAGGAATCTTAAATTCACTAAAAGGACCAATCCAATTGGGCAATAGGGAGAAACAAACACCCTCTTGTGGGGAGTCCTTGATGATCCAAAATCAAGGAAGACAGCCAGCAAAAAGGTATTCACTAGACTAGATAGAGTTTTTTTAAGCTGTGGGGGCAGAAAAGGAGAGCTTTTTATTGACACGGCAAAAACCGAAAGATTTTATGCATCAAAGCACGCGAAGAAAAGCATGAGTGTGGTGGTGGTCTTGTAGCTATTATTCATTCGACTTTTCATTGAAACCACTGATTCTCCATCTATCATCATCAAGAAATCCATAAAACAAAAAGAAAATTTTCTATCTCTTAAATTTCTATCTCTGTAAATGTGAAGCAGTGGCAGCCGTATTTGCTTGAGAGTAGAGAGAGGGTGCATGCTATTAACCTGCACTCCAACTTTCCGGAAATGGCTCACTTTGCAGCTTCAAACTGTTTTGAGGAAGACCAAGATAAAACAAAAGTAAAAGATGCAATAAATAAAATAAAAAAAGATCACAGTAAGAGGAGAACACGAAATCAAGTACAGCAGAGAGTGATAGCGACAAGAAATAATAGGTTTTTTTAAAGAGGAGGGAGAGAATGTGAGGGTGGCGCGTTTTAGCACGTGAATACGAGGATTTACGAGGGGTATTCTTCTGGGGGGAACCTTAAAGTAATCTCTCTGCCTTTAATTGATTCTTAATGTAGTCCTCAAGTAAACTATTTTATCAATTGAGTCCGTCGCCTATCGATCAACACAGATTTGTAACATGGAACTTTTAATTTTCTTCAAGATAGTGATATTTTATTCGTGTCAGGAATGGAAAGATATGAACAAAAGATATCATGTTATTAGCTCAGAGTTACGGAATGGTGGGGCTTTACCTCTTAATCCAACGTTTATTCTATTCTCCTGTGTATGTTTTCATCGATTGTGTTGATATGTATTTAGGATTAGTGTTGTGATTTATCAGCATCATATCTTCTTGGGAGAAGTTTAACATTTCGACGGGTTTCGTATATAAAACATTTAAGATATACTTTGGAATTATGATATTTTTTATAATTATAATTAAAAAAAAATTAAGAAATAGTATTTAATAAGACTGTGGATAAATATAGTGCAAAACACTCTCAAAAATATATTTGGAGCAGAACATTGTTTCAACTTTAAATCATATCTCATTATGGATCCTTAATTTAATGTTCAATGAAGAGTTTCAAATGTTTTAGTATTATCGTATTGTTGTTTAATTTTTTAGAATGTGTTTAGCATTGCTCTTTAAAAATATTTCTTAAAAAATATGAAATTATTATTTTTTATATTATTAAATTATTTTAATGTGTTGATTTTAAAATTATTTTTTAAAAAATAAAAAATATTATTAAAAACAATGTAAACACTCTCAGAAACGGTATTAATGAATAAGCTAATTGCCATGTACATTTCTTTCTGCAAAATCATACTACAGGATATTTTTGTTCTCGCTCAAATAGCCTCGATTAAGTATGATGACTTGATTGACAAAATTCCTGGTTTGGAGACGTAAATAATTAATAATTGGTGGCTAATTTGGGTACTGGGTTCCATTCCTCTCCTCTAAAACTTGGATTTTGGCCTTTTGCTACATGGATCTTGCTGTGCTTTTCGATGACCTTTACATTTCACCTACTCTATCAGAGCAAATCTAGGTCTGTTTATTATTATTATTATGTGTTTACGGAATCTTGATTGTTTGGAAATTCAAAAGGCAGGAACAGGGAAGTGCTTTTACATCCCTGTATGCTTTCGGAGCCTGATTATCTTGACCCCTGCTCACGCGTGCGGGATTAAAAAAATAATTTTTTAAGATAAAAAATAATCACAGCTATATTCTCTACTATTTAGGTGTCATTGCAACTGTTGCGTGGTTGAAATACGCATGGGGCAGCAGCGTCACGCAAGGTTCTCAATTTATTATGATTTCTCCTCTACGGATAAAATAGGAAGTCCAGCCTGCCACCATCAGTGGGCCCATCCCGAGAGAATAAAGAGCTCATCATCCTTTCCAGTGGAAAAAGAGAGGAAAAACTCGAAGACGGCTTTGTTCTTGAACTTGTCTTCTAGTGAAGCACCATGCCAAGAGTACCTTACAGACTTCGATTCAGGCTTGACTGTGTTTTCTAATATCATGATAGTTTTTCTAGTTATAATTTAAAAAATATATATTCTTTAAAATATACATCTGGTTAAAATTATTATGATATGGATTTTTGTAATTGTATGTAAAATAAATAATTATTTAAGTTTTTCTATGAAATAAAGATTTTAAACGTGAGATTTAGAGTTATTGCATGAGTTGTTTGACTAATCAGGCAATTTTTTCACATGAATGGTTAAAATTACTACAATAATACCGAAAGGCATCCAGGTCACATCCAGCCAGAGACAAGGTTATATCCTTAAAATAACCTTATCACATCTTCCTTAATCTCAATAAACGTAACTTCTGGGGGCTGGTGTGACATTTAATAAATTATATCTGATCTTTAAAAATTTCAAGTCTAAGATCTTTTAAAATTGATAAAAACCTATATCAGCCTGATAAAAAAAAAGTGTAATGTGAAAATATAAATTAATCATGTTTAATGCTTAAACTAATAAGAAAAGAACAGCATTAATACTGAAAGAACAACAAACAGTGATTATCAGCTCAATACCTGAAATAGTGTTTGTTTTTAAAAATGTTTTTTATTTTAAAATATATAAAAATGATTTTTTTAATTTAATTTTAACATAAACATAAAATAATAATATAAAACAAATACAATTAAAATTAAAAAAATTTAGTGCTCAGTACACGGGCACGGAGGTAAAGGCTAGGTGGCTACTTATTTAATTGATTTCTTGGAAGCCTATAATGGAAGCTTCGTTGAATTTATTTCTCGACTTTAACCTCATCGTTTATCACCACCAGTCCTTAGGAGTTTTTATCGGCCATCGCCGCCCTTGCAAACTCGCCATTTGCAGGACGATTGAGGTGTTAGAACTCCACGTTATTATTCATGGTTTTGATAGTGTAGTTATAATTATATTTTAAATATTTTTTTGTATTAAAATATATATATATATATTAATATTTTTTATTTTTTTTAAATATCTAATATATATATATACACATATCAATTAATTCCTATAAATTCTAAAATTAAGCAATTTTTTCGTTGACTGTATGGCTGTTTGGTAATATATTTGAAAAGTATTTTTAAAAAATATAAATTTTATTTTTTTAAATTAATATATTTTTAATATTTTAAAATTATTTTGATATGGTGATCTTAAAAATAAAAATATTATTAATATATTTTTTTAAATAAAAAATAATTTAAAAAATAACTATAATTATACTTTTAAACATGAAACAAACACAATACAACGGTAGTTTTGTAATAAAATTAACATACGGGGACACTTCAACTACCCAGGAAAAAACAAATCAAAAAAATCAAATCAACCCTGTCTTCTCTCTTCCCTTTACCTGTCCTCCGTCTGCATGAACCCTGATGATGTTTGGCCAGGCAGTCCCGGAGACCCATCCCCGGTGCAGTAATTTTTTTAACTTTGGTCGGAAATTCCACGTCGCCACGTGTGTTGTCTGATTTAGAACTATCCAATTTTCATCCTTTGATGTTCTTGAATTTCCACGTAACTAAGCCCAACTCTCTTGCTGGTAAGATGAATGGATGCATGGCAGGGAAAGGAAAGTCGTGATGAAGGGATCAAACAATAGTTATCACACTGGCCTGTGGATTGACGGGGTTATTGACACTTAACCAAATACCTTTTCAAAATAGTAACCATCGAAAATGATTTGTCAAATAAATTTAGCATTCCACGTCGTAGTTTTTGCGGTTAATATTTGAAAATAGCTGAATATCAGCCACGTACATGACAGGGATACCTGTTGGTTTGAAAATAACTAACAGTTCTAATGTTTTAGTAAATAGATACAGTTTCAAAAAAATAAACTCAATAAAAAATATAAATTATTGTTTTTTTAAACCACGATCTTATTTCCTCTTAAAAAATTTCATTCTAATAAAATACATGCAAAATTATAAAATATTAATTAATTAAACATTCTCAAGGCTATATTTAAAACGAATCGCAGTTTTAACCACTTCCATGAACGGCTGCACCTCCAGATTTGACAGTCCAGGGATCGCCACTTGATGCGCACACGAACTTGTACGGAGGTGGAGTCTGATCGGACGGCCGAGACGTGACGCTAAAATCGAGTGGCACGCGGAGTTTAAAACATTTGGACTCTCTCCTCTCTGTGGACATTATCTTGCTGCACACTGTTCGATGGCTTCGATACTTGACTCGCCGTACCAAGCACTTCATTTCCACACCAACATTGCCTAATTCATGTGTCCAGACACACCATTGATTTTTTTCCACGTGTAAATCACGGAAATGATCTCGTCTGATTTTATGAGTGTGGGACCACCAATCTGATCTTGTTATTTTACGTGTTAATTTTATTTTATTGATATTTGACTTCATACGTACATTAATTAGACCATTAACATCAACTAAATCAAATATCCTAGGTCGTATGATGGTGGGTCCTACCCTGGTGACATCACCTACAAGGCAGCCTTCTCATTGTCAAACGGATCGGAAATTGTTCACCGAATTGTTATCAAATCCAGCCGGTGGGTTAATCCGGTCATCAAGACCTGACCCAAGTCAGGTTTCAAATAACAGGATAGGTGTTGACAAGATTAAATGCTAAGTGACCTGGGAAATCATCACGTGATGTAATCAAAACTCAGTTATTATATTTTTTAAAAAAGAAAACAATATATTTTAATTTTTTAAAAATATTTAAATAAAACCCTTTTAAATTAATTTATTTGACCGGCTACTTGAATTATAGATCACATAAAAATATAATAATGTTGATTTAACAAAAATAAGCTGGTTCCACAATTAATCTTGTGGCCCCACGAAATATATTGTATGATTCATGGTATAGGTTTTAAAATTTCAAATTGAATGAACTTGAGATCCATCATTACTGATGGTGTGTTTAGATAGATGGTCTTCTTGTTTATGTTTAGAATTGTGGTAAGTTTATATTTTAAATTATTATTATTTTTGTTTGAAAATATGTTTAAATAATATATTTCTTAATTTTTAAAATTTATTTTTAATATTAACACATTTAAACAGTAAAAAAATAATATCTTCAAAAACATGTTTTAAATTTTTAATCACTAGATCAAACGTAGCTGGAATAGCTGATGAGGTGTCACGGAGCTACCGAGGGCTGCGATCCTCTAACATGATGCCTTGAGGCACTAATGAGGTTTGCTCATTTCCCATCCCTAATTACAGCAGGGTCAATGCCTGACGATGCGATCTTTCTAGAATAAAGAGACATGGCAGGCATGGCATGCTACAATCATCCTATATAATTCCTTAATTATGTTCATGTTTGGTTTATTATTTTGTCTTTCGGCAAGGGAATTTATATATATTTTTTAGATAAAAATATTTTAAAGTCAATCTACAGGAGAATCAAAACTAAACAAACATTTATACGAGCTTAGAATATACTTTGTATACCAGTTTAATATTTTGAAACCAGATAAATTTATTAAAATGCTGGTCATAATATTTCATTTTTTTTTTAAAAAAAAGAATAACTTTTGAAAACTGCCTCGCCAGCGACTGTCATTGTATGACTAGTCGCCCCTCTAGGGTTTAAGAGAAACACGGGGCTAATCCATCAAGGTGAGATGGGTTAGATAGATGATCGCTGCCTGGGCTTTACAGAACAAGCAAATGATTGGGAAGATTTTTAGCTTTTCATTAACGTAAAAACAAAAGCATTAAACGGGGATTAAAGAACAAAATCATCACATAGAAATTCTCCATGGATTTTTTATGCCATTCATGCAAAAGAAGAGGGGGAGGGGGGGATGTACGAGAGGGAGGGGGGGCCCCATCGGTGACAGTTGACAGTGAAAGAAGCTACAAAACGAGCGTGGCACAAGGGGACATGGAAGCAGTGTGCCGTGCAGGGACGTGAGGAGACATTGGCTTCTGGATCTGCTGATGAGAAGGGGACTCCGTTTTGTCTCTTTAGTATTCCACCATCGCTTTATCATTCATCGAGCCATATTCTCTTCGGCCATTCATTATTGAAGGTTGCTTTAGGGCCCTTTTCACTAGAGAAGGAGGGCAGAAAGGAGCCTTCCCTTTCCCATGTTTCCTCTCTCCAGTGATTGATCTCTCACTTTTTCTTTTTTCTTTTTAAATTTCGATGGACCTCTTGCATGGGTATGGTCTGGTCTTCTGCTAAAAAAAATCAAACCCCCCTTGTCCTCGTGGCCTAGTGCAAAGCTCCTCGAGGTTGCAGGGCGCTGCGCCATTTGGATGAGACTTTGAGACTGGATTCCCTGGATTGAACCACTCATTAGTGATTAAATAAAACCACAGCCTTCTTGCTAATAAAATTCAGATTATTGTTATGTTTTAAAATTATTTTTTATATATATTTTTAGATAATTTTTAAAAATAAAAAATATTATTTTAATTTATTTTTAAATAAAAAAATTTAAATAGTAACCGCTGCTATATTTTCAAATAATTGTAAATTATGTTTTGTAACGCAAGCCAACCATTTTTTTACATTGAAAAAACGTTTTTCAAGCAATTTTTATGATTTTGATGTATTATAAAAAATTATTTAAATATATTTTCAATTAAAAATACTATACATTGTATTATCAAATATATAAAGATATTGTTTGATAATGTAATAGCAATTATTTTGTAGAATGTTTTTTCATTTGAAAATGCATCAATATATTGTTTTTGTTTTTTAAAATTTATTTTTATTATCAAAATAACCAAAAAATTATAAAAAAAATAATTTATAATATAAAAAATAATTTAAAAGATACATTCATGCCACTTAAACAATCACACTTCAATTTATAACCCAATCAGACACTATTTTCTTTTATCGTAAAAAGAGGTTTATTTGGAATTTAAGCTATACTATAATACATCACAACATTTTTAATATAGAATTTGGTTGGTATTGTGATATTATTTATTTTTTAGAATTTATTTTAAAAAAAAATCAATTTCTTAGCTTTTCAACTGCAGAAACCAACCAACGTTGTTCCGTGAGATTTAACCTTGATTTGGATCCGATCAAAATCGTGTTTGGCTACCCAGCTGAGCCTCGTTTTTGCGAAGGTAACAACAGATGTTAAGCACTTGCAAAGCATGTTTATGTTTCTTAGTGGACATTTATGATTTTCATTTCACATCAAAATAGCTGATTTTATGCCCTTATGTTTTGCATACTTCGACGCCACGGCAAGTCTCTCACTGCAGACTCTCGTCGACAGCTATTGCACTTTCTACTTCCTGCATCAAATGTCAACATTTGCGGACATGGGAGCACCTGCTCACCAAGAGGCATGGGGCATGGCTTCGTGTTTACCGTCAAGAACATGGTCCATCAAGGGCCGTCCTTATTATTATCGTTTTTTGATGGGTGGATTTTAATAATAAATTTTAATATATATATATATATATTATTTTGATATATTTTCAATTAAAAAATAATATAAAAATAATCATTACAACAGTATCAATTAAAATCCAAAGACATGAATGTACTCCCGAATGGTTTAGCCACACTACCCATGTAGGATAACCAAAGCTAACTCTAAGCTTAAATGCCTTGATTGATCTTCTCTGCAAGCTACCCTATAACACGGAAGATTGGTACGCGGACGTTTGCTATAAACTCAACCGTAGGGTTAATTCAAAAGGTAAAAAACACACACATTCAATGCAAGATTCTAATTCAACTCTTACCACTGATTCCTTAAAACACTGATTCCTTAAAACAATATATCTATGTTCAACCAAACTTATTGTAAGGATATTTTAATTTATAATGATGTAAAGATAGGAGGAATAAAAACTTTCAAAAAAATATTTTCAAAAGGAAAATGGAAAACAGAAAAGAGAACGACGGACCTCTTGTGGAAGAAAAGGAAACGAGCCTATTGCTCTACCCGGCCTGAAACCTAGCCCATCAAATTCTAAAGACAACTCATTTAACCTTTACCTATTCTTAACAGATCCAAAACCCATAGGCCCAATAAACAAGGCCCAATATCTCTCATCACCGTCTTGAAACCTTGACCCAACAATCCGAGCTTAGCTTTCTCTGGGTTTTAACAGGGTTTTGCAGCTTCCAATGAAGGCCCTAGTCTCCAAAATCCTTAAAATCCAAATCCAAAATTCAGCTCTCAACAGTGGAGGGAATGAGCAAATCGATAGCCGATTTGATAGTTTACGAGCATCCATCGCAGAGTAAGGATGTCGATAAAGCAATCCTCCATGAACTCAGCTCCCTCCTCTTCAAGTCTGTTTCTTTACCCTTTCACTTTATATAGAACTGTAGATTTTTTGTGTTTTTTCTGAAGGTTTTTTTTTTTTTGTTTTTGTTTTGCAGATATTCTCAGGCTTTCGATGGAGTCGTATTGGCTTTTACAGTGTTGAGCTGAATTTGGATGTTCTTGCTCCTTGAAAGATGCAAGAATATTCACTTATAGTTCATTTCAGCATCAGTACCATAAAAAAAGATATCTTTATGGAACAAAAGATCAGCCAGTTAATTTTTAGTAACATAATTGTTGATGGGCATGTGGAGTGCACCCAAATCATAGGGAGGTGTACCGTGGGGAGTTTGACATCCAATTTCTTAGATTTTATTTATCTGGAAGTGCTTGGAGAGAGGTTGGCAGATAGGACTCCTGGCTGCTTTCAAGACCCTGGTTTTACGGCCGAGAAAGAAAAATGTACAAACATTATTTATCAACCATCAAACACTTCTGTTTTAGGCACTAACAGAACACATGTGATTCATGCTCTATATCTAGTTGCTTTCTCCTCTCTTTTTTTCTGCAAGGATTACAAGAAGTTCACAAACGACTGCATTACCTAATTATCAGAATGCGGATGATGAAACAGCCTTACAGTGTGCCTTTTCTTTTTGGTTAGAATTTTGAGAGGATCACGACAAGACATGCTTAGTTTACTCATTGCCCTTAGTCTAATTGACAGACTGCTTAGTTTACTTGTGCCCTCGGTCTACTAGATAGACTGAAAATTGTGGAGGTAACTGTAACATCTGACACATTGCTGTTGCTGTAAGTTTTAAATCCCGTCAAGATTTTTTGTTTTTTCCTGCAAATTGTGGTGTTGCTTTTCCGTGCATCTGCCGACTCTGGTTGTATAATACAAATAACAGTGATAAACTGTTTGGGGTGTCAAATTTCAAGTCTCAACATATCAAACTGAACCAAGCCGCTCAAGTCACATCATATTAACTGTGATAAACTCCCTGCTGCATGTTCCCCTGTTACGAAATTGGGTTGATTCGGTAATTTTATTGAGACCTATCCAACACAAAATAGATTTTATTTCGCTGACTTCTATTTATAAATGTTTGAATTTGGTTGATTTTTGCAGCTTGGATGAGGAAATACTACACATTTCAGGATCCTTTATTCCAGCCAATACTGGAAGTGTTCATTGGTTGGACAAATATTATGCTGATGCTGGAACTGACAGGTTTTCAACCGAACTCGCAGCTCCAAACTTTGGATGAATTTGTTTCCAAGTTTTTGGATTTTAACTTTTAGTTGACTTTCTATCAGTAACAAGAAGGCAAGGATACAGACCGAGGAAGAAGTTGAAATGCAAGAGCAGGTCACTGTAGGCGGAGAGACATTACCTTTGGTTAATGACCACGAAGTAAAGAGGTCAAAGAAACGTAGAAGAGCAGAAGATCAATGAAGGCTGTTGTTGCTTCCTGGTTGTTCACCATTCTCGTTTTATCTTTTTGATCCCACTCTGTTGTATAATCAGTCAAAAAAGTTTTAATTCCTCACAAAATCTCTCGTTTTCATTTGTATTTGGGGTTGAATTGTTATGCCTGCCTGATTATTCTTAACCCCAACATTGATTAACATTGACCCCTCGCCAAGTACATCTCTCGGGATGCAATTTGTTGTAAATACAAATATTTTGCTTCAAGTAATTTGAATTTCTGTAGAGGTGGCACGGAAATTAACTGTCCAAGATTCATGCGTATATGCCTTGTAGAAGTGGAATTTCTAGATACCAAGACTTCTATCATGTTCCATTGTTTGCTAAAATTATTATGCTGTAGGCAAATGAGCGGGATGGATATGCCATGCGTGAAAGATATTGTCTAGGCTCATTGAGTCGAGTGATCGCGCAAGGTCCAAAAAAAGGAACTAGTGAAGGTTTGGTTTGCGGTGGCCGACCTCCACTTGTCGCTAGATGGTCTTCATCGACCAATCTAGACGATGCTCAGAGGTTGAACCTTTGGTGATTCTCCATTACGTTGGATAACAACGCTCTGTAAACTACAGCTATATGGCCAGGTGTCAAAAACGGAGGCCTCTGGAGATTTCGTCAATCTAATTTCTTCATCAATCACATAAAAGTTGGAGGGCATCTACTGTGTTGGTTTGTCAATCATTTTTGCGAGGATTTGGGTGTGCAAAAGTACATTCCATTGGCACCATGTACTTCTGATTGGCATGGCAGCAGCATATCCATTTTGCCTCCCCTAAAACCACTACAGATTAAAAACAAATCGGTATTGGTGGAAGCAAGATCAATTTTAGCATATCATCACGAGGTATGGGGTTTCTTTCATTCAACACCCCATATTCGATCATGGGCCCATGTAATATTTCATCATATATTAGATGTGAGCATTGATATATAAATTGGGGATGAGGTGAGAAAGCTGGGTGAGAGAAGTCTGGTTTTTTCTGGTTGGTGAATGATTCTCGCTTCCTTCCAACTCCCATGTGAGAGCTTGCTTATTAAAATCAGAAGAATACAGAGAAGATCATGACAAAGTTTCCCCTCATAATCCGGTCTTGTAACGTGCTATCTTAGCTTACCAAAAGCATGAAGTCTGAATCTTAATTTCTTCTTGGTGAGAATTTAAACCTCTCTTCTTATGAGACATTTAGCAGACTGGTGCATGTGTATGAGAGAAGGGCGTAGCAGCTAACATCGCATCTTTGTTTGGTTCACATTACCTTATTTCACCCACTTCTGACAAGCATTTTCTCACTTTGAAACTTTGTGATTAGTTTGTTTTTTGAAAATCTTTTATAGATACGAAGATTATATTGCCCCTTCGTTATAATGGAATAATCAGGTTTCGAGATAATTTTATAACCCTCCTCCCTTCTCATGCATGCTGAGGTGAGCTGCATTTCGCTTTGTACAAGAAGCTTCTTAAACGAAGAATAGGGGTTATCTAGATGGTTACTGTTTCGATACAGAAAAAATATGGAAACAGCAGGACAGAAAATGCATGTTTTGATGTATTTTTTATTTTAAAGGTATATAAATTCATTTCAAAAACATATTTATTTTATATTTTTTTAATATCAAAACAGTAATCAAATATCACAGTATTTAATGATTATATTTTTATATTATTATTAATATAAATATCTCAGCTGATTTATGTGTATTTTGATTAATCACACTAACCTTCAAATTAAAAATTATATAAGTTTTCAGTTATTATTATATTGACAACAATATAGAAAAAAAATCCCTTAATCAGAAACTATTATTATTAAATGATTATGATAATTATCTTTGTTAAAATATAAGATTGTAGTTTATAAAAATATGAATTATTTGGAGTGCCTTACCTCTACATATATAAAGAATTTTAAAACAGAAAAATAACTAGACCTTAGAAAGTATATCAAGCTTTGGAACCGAGGGTTGTATGTGAATCCCTAATAATTATAATCAAACATTCTTCAACAACAAAGAAGTGTCGACTTTATATTTTATGGTTGTCCTTGTTAAAATATAAGTTCGTAGTTTTATTTATATACATGAGGCATGCTGGAGTCTTGCAGGTCAATTTGATTAATACTCTTTGAACTATAAAAAAATATACGGGAGAGGCCAATAACTATCAACGTCTTATGGCGACCTTAATTCTTCGTAATATCAAGAAAGAATATCAATCATTTGAAATAAATAAAAATTAAAATTGTAAAGGAATGATTGGCACTTAAGAGCACTTTGACTTCAACATCCTACCCACCTAGGCTTGCCGCTTGCACCATACCCTCCACCCTCCACCCATGGCCCATTGAAAAAGAGGTCTCGCACGTTCATCATTGTGTTCCCTGATCAAGTCAAATATTTAGATCGATGACTAAATATGTTATTAAGAGTAGTTGGGTCTTAAATTCACTCTAATCATCATCACTGTAAAAATTATGTCTAGGGGAGTGTGAGTTAGCATAACGTGAAATATATGGATGGAAATTCAAATATTTTTTTTTTCAAAATTAACTTTGAAAACGAGGATAAATGTGGGATTTATTTAATAGAAAGTTCTAGGAGGATATATTGAAAATCAAGTATAAACCTAGAGTTCAAATTTTATTTTTCAAAAAAAAACTTTGGGTGTAAAATTAAAGCTACTAAAGATAAAAGGTGTCATGTATTTTGATGTATGATGTTTTTTAATTGAAGATATATCAAAATGATATTTTATTATTATTATTATTGATATTAATGTATTAAATTATAAAAAATACATAAAAAATATTATTTTGATATTTTTTCAATAAAAAAATAATTGAAAAACAAGCTTTTATGGAAAAATAGGTTTTTATACAAAAAAAACAGACACTCATAAATAAATCCACCACTGAATTAAATTAGGGAGGCAGTTGATAGAAGTTCTGAGGCAGCCAGCTATACATATATACATGCCTGTGGGTTTAATAATGTAGCAGCCTCGTCATCTCTTCTTCCTTTTTTTTTTCCTTAATTCAGACTTTTGCTAATGTCATGTTCAAGAAAGTTTGGTTTAATTCAATTAAAACTTAATGAATTTGTGTTCATGACTGCTATATTTTTTTCAAGCATGAGAGAGAAGGCAATGGTACGGCAGCTTGTGGAGTCTTGAAGGCATGGGTGCTCTGGGCTCTCGGTATCTGTACGGGTCTCTTGGGAATTAGCGATCAAAAAATGGGCCTATCCAAAACTGAGAGCTTGCTTGTGATTGTGATAGTTATTGATTTTAAAAATGATTTTTATTTTAAAATATTTTTTTTATATGAGTATATTTAAAAAAAATTAAAAAATATAATTTCAATCGTGTTTTCAAACACAAAATAGTCTTTGTTCATAAGTTACGTTGCAGCTAGCTCGTTATAGTCTTTGTTTTTTTTTGTGTGATGTCCGGGCCAGCTTACGCGCACCACGACTAATCCACACGGCTCATTGAACATCCTACAAGCCCAGTGAACAGGTAAGGCACCGCGGGGTGACAGGCATGCATAGTAAGGTTCGAACCCCTGATACAGAGAAAAATAACAAGCCCTTTCCACCACTAGACTAGAACTTCACTTGCTCGTTATAGTCTTTGTTCATAAGTTACGTTGCAGCTAGCTCGTTATTTGCCGAGATTTAACACTCCCAATGTACTCCATAGTTATAAACATTGAAAAGCGAATTCCCTGTAAGCCATAGCCCACAACACACTGCCTGTGTCTGTTGCGTGTGCTCCTTAGCTATTAAAACTGATTCGAAAGTATAGCAGTGTAGGAGCATCTTCCATATAAAATGCGATTTTAAAAAACTAAATTGATAAAATAATATTTTAAATAATATAAATATAATTTTTTTATTATCTCTATTTCAATGAAAAAAACTATTTAAACAGTTATTTATGTTGAAGTTAAAGAAACAAGTGTTTCATTGTTTTTTAATAAGTTTGTTATTTTTTTTATTTAACTATATTTAATTAGTTTATTTTTTAATGGCCCCACTTTATTG
Organism: Populus ilicifolia; assembly: GCA_015708895.1. Classification (NCBI taxonomy): domain Eukaryota; kingdom Viridiplantae; phylum Streptophyta; class Magnoliopsida; order Malpighiales; family Salicaceae; genus Populus; species Populus ilicifolia. The sequence continues at coordinate 77,761 of SRLM01000019.1, forward strand.
GTTTTGATTCTTTTGAAGGATATATAAAAATAACATTTATAGAAAAAAATACATTTTAATATTTTGCTTACCACTTCATTTAAAGTGTGTAAAATAAATATAAAAAAATTAAAATAATATTTTTTTAATATTTAGCTTTTTATTTAGCACATTCTCGTTGGCAATGCTAATCCAAAAGAAGTAATTTGTATAAAATAAAAAATTTTAAATAATATTTTTTAAATAAAAAATTAATAAGTTTTTAACCTTAAAAATCAACTTGAATTTATAATTATGTTAAACCAGTTTAATTTCTTCAGGCCAGTTTACACTCCCGGTCGTCTCGCTGTGCAGATCCGGTTTTATAAATATTCAAAAGTGAACCCCCGGCAGGCTATGGTCCAGAACACTGTGTGTCCTTGTCTCTTGTGAACACCCAGGAATCGGAAGGCTTTGGATCAATGAAGAGCGGTGTTTTTGAGGTTTATAAGATTCTGTATTCACCGTCCAATTTATGGTACGAAAGAGCTGGAAAAGAAAGACCTTTAGCTTTTATCGTGTGAGTGGACATAATATTAATTAGGGCTAAAATCCAAGGGAGGAATATTAATTGAAACCCGTGTAAGTGCTGAGTTCTCTTACGTGAGACGAAGGTTTGTTGTATTGAAATTCTGTGATGCATGGTAGCTTGGTTCTACGATAAAATCAAGTGTACGTGCGAGTGCACTTCTATCTGTACTGTCTACGCCTCTGCTTGCAGAGGAGTGACATGATCGCATTAATCTGGCTGGCAAGTTACAAGTTGTGCAAATGACGTTGCTTAGCCGCGGTGGCGCAGGGGAGAAGTCATCGAGACTGCTGACAACCATTAATGCTTGCTGCAACCAGTCCTCTGCTATTAACACAATTTTCGCTTGGATGTGTTGAATTTTAAAATAAAAATTCATTTAAATATATTTTTAAATAAAAATATATTTTAAAAAACACCCTACATTACAATCTGAAAACATCAGCTCGCAAAGTGCGGGGATAGGGACCAAGGACCTTGCAACTAGTAATCTAACTGGACTCTAGAGACTAGAGGGAGTCCAGTGTGGACTGCGGTAATGAATAGATGATTTTGTCCTTTATCAAATCATCCATTTCAATGTTTTTTATATAATACATTTACTAAATTACCCTCCATGTTAAAATTAATTCAGGCTTGTTGCGAGGGAATATTCATATGTTAAGACAGGGTGAGTAGAGAGGTGGTCTTCAAGGTAATTTAATATATATATATATATATATATATTAAAAATGCAAACTTAACAGGCATCTGCCCCGCGCGCAGAAACATGTGGAAAAGTGTCACGGAGCTTTGAATGTGCATGAGGAGTCATTTGGTATCCAGAATTTTCTTACGCGGTGTCAGTTGATAGCTGGCTTGGTGTTTAGAAGTATAATAATTATTATTTTTTAAAATATTTTTTATTTTTTAAAATTTATATTTAGTATTAATATATTAAAATGATTTTAAAATATAAAAAATATTCTAATTTAAAAAAAAATAATTTTTTAAAAATAATTTTCAGTTACAGTGTCTTAGAAAAGGCACATCAGATCGTCGCCGAGCCGTTTCCTCCACAGATCGCTGGTGTTGGGTTGTAGTAGAAGGAAGATTTTGACAGTGGATATACTTTTAGAAAGAAGTTGCACTCGAGCTCTCTTTTTTTCATTACTGTAAACACGCGTTGTCGGCTAGCTTAGCGAAGTTCAAACAAAAGATTTTCTTGTTCCTGAAAGGGAAAGTAGCGTAAAACTAACACCATGTAAATCTTGTCTTGAATTGATGGTTAACCTTACCTGGAATTCATGGTTTTATACGTAGTCACGGAAGATGCCCTAAATGAGCCAAAATGATGAGCCCTCGAAGTCTCCTCAGAAATATAAGGTAATTTAATAATTTTAAATTTTAAATTAAATTAAATTAAATTTTTAATATAATATTAAAATTTTGATAACAAAATGATTATGAATTTTAATACTATACTCTCTATTTATTTAATAAAAATTAAATATAAAAAAATATATATCTTTGTATATGTATTTATGCAAGCTTCAAGCCTATAAAATTTTTATTTAATGAATTATATTAAAAAATAATATAAATTACATTTTAAAATTTTATTTAATAACTTAAATTTTAAGATAAATTATTATTTAATTTTTTTGTACACCATTCGAGACTAAGGAGCAACCTTTGACTTACAGGCATGACAACGGACAACAAAAGGTGTCCCGCCCTAAATAGTTCAAATCTGGAGCCAGGTAAAATAAGAGTTATTATTACCTTTCATTTATCATGAAAATATGAAAAAATAATTGATGCATGAGTTCTTTTCATAAATAGGTCCTAGATTGGTGATTCAAATCCATATACTTTGAGCTGACGAGGGCGGAGCACGACAATTCTCTAGGAGGGTTTAAAGATTAGGGATTTTTTTTCTGAAAAAGCTAAAATTTTAATTTTAATTACAAGTGTTTATCCTAAAACTTATTATTTTTCTATGAAGGGCATAATGTTTATGTTTTTTTTTTAGGGGGCCAAGCCCCTGTTGTAACTTTTTATTATATACTATTTACAAAAGCACAAAACAAGCTGTTGAATTATACAAGCCCTGCATCGAGATAAAACCGACACAAAAGACTTGGTAAATGGCCAAGAAAATAGTCAGGAATTATGAAGTTTGACAACTTCAGCTGTAACTCTAACAGCCCGGAAAGCCCCCGCCAGTCACCCCTGATTCATTCAGCCTGATGAGGTAAAACCGGATGGCATAAAGCTTATAAGCTGATATTATGCAACTATAGTATTAATTTTAATCAGTTCTGAATTCTGATGCTCTTACTTTTGATTGGAAATTCGATGCCATCAATATTTTATTTTGGTCCACAATACATGGTTGCCATCCTTTTAAATATTGTTGACTTATTCCTCTTGCTACCTGTGCATTATATATCAATAGCGTCAATGGCCAACCCGATGAGCTGGTCGCTTATTAGGCTCGAGTCTTTATAAAACTTGGAAGGATATATAGTGCTTTTGGCTCGCAAATTTATGAGCTGGTCCATTTTATTTGGGAATTAATATATATTTATAAATGATTGAATGGGTGTTAAACTGTTTGTCTCGTAATTGTCGAACTTAGTTAAGGGTTCTGGTCACAGGGTTGTATATTGGAGCTCAAAAATGATATCGGACAATATTTTTTTTAATAAAAAAACTATTTTAAAGTTAATTATACTTCATTGATAAACACCATGTAAATTCATCCAGCCAGATTTAATAGCTACGATTTGTCTTCTAACGTACATGGAAATTGGAATTTATCGTCAATCTAGAAAAACAACAGCATGTTGCTTCGTACATCACAGCAACCAAGCAGCTAGACAGGCAGGATATATGTTTAAACCTGGCAATTAATTGAATCAAGGTCGGTGATTTTGAGACCAGGGCAGACTTACAATCAATTCCCTAGTAAATTACCTACAAGAAGAACACGAGGTCGGATAAATTCAAAACCAGATCATCGGCTACTTTTGAACTATGATTAATCTTAATCATAGACTGGCAATAGAATTCATGTGCATGCGTGGACATAATCTTCTCTCTGACATGATGATCGATTGTTAAGATAAATATGCTTTGGACCGTATATGTGAACTCTCGGTTTCTCTTGGAGCATCAAACGATATCCATGGTCGGTCATGTCTACAGTTAGTTTGTCACCTTGTTCTGTGATTTGTCTGGAGCCTGAGCTGGAAGACAACCTCACGTTTGCATTATCTCAATGGTCTGTACTTGACCATAACATGATGAACAGAAACAAATTAACCTTAGAAACCCACCTGGTTCGTGTCACCAGGGGCGGAGCAATAATAAAAAATGAAAAGGGCTAAATTAAAAAAATATTTTTTAAAAATTTAAATTTCAGTTATTTTTATTAAAATTATAAATATTTATAAGAGAAGAATTGAAAAAGACATTTCCTTACAAGGCTGAGGTCCCTACCAGCCCCCCTTGCCTCCGTGATTGCGTGTCACCCACCCATGAGCATTTTGTATGAGCCAAAAGTTGGTGATTTGTATGTAAAATCCAAAGCATTACCCATGTTAATGTAGCTTCTCGTGTTTTAATATAAAATTATTTTTAAAATTTTATTTAAAAATTAAAAATTTTATATTAATTTATAAAATACCTATTCATGTTTTAACATAATATTAAAGTTGTGTTAATTAATAACCATGAGTTAAAATTTTATTATTTTTATTTTTAAATTAATTAAAATTAAATATAAAATAATATGAGTTTACGTAATTTTTTAATTTAAAAAGTTTTCAGAAAAGATATAGAGAATAATATAAAATTATTTTAAAAATTATAACCAACTTTTAAAATTTTTTAATTGATATAATTATTTGATAATACTAACAAAGAGCCTCTAAACTGGCTTGGCATGTGCCAGCTACATAAACGGCAAGAAACTATCAACCTGCAAGCAAATTTGTCGGGCTGAACAGAACTTATTACAAGGATTCTAAAATTAGGTTAAGGGATAAAAAGGTTCATTAAAAGTAGAGTTAGATTCCTAAAACAAACGACAAACAAAGATACATCTGTACAAACTGATGGCTAGCGATAATGACAACAGGTTTCTGTTGTGACTTAAACAATGGCAAACACACGTCCTCTTTCCACCTTCTAAAAGCCATTAACAGCCTATCATTCTTGTCTTCGTGATCATTTTTCCTAGTCTGTCTCTCCTTGTTCTTCTCCTTCTTCTTCTTCTTTTTGTTAAAAAAATAATTTATTTTTCATCGAGATAGCCGTCGTACCCCAATATTATCACAGGAAAAACCAAGCCGTGATTGGAGTTAATTTGACTCTACATGTTCATGCATCCAGTTAATTGTCCATGACAATTGTGGCATGCACGCGTTTTTTTTGAGATGTTTTTTTAAATTACCCACATTCATGCTAGGAATATTTTAATACCTCTATCCAATTGCTTAAAATAACATAAATTTCATGCATCATGAAAAACAAAAGTCCCCATGTATGTCACAATATTAATGTTTGAGACTTGTTTTGAGTACAATACACGAGAAATACAGAACAGTCTTCGGTAATTGATGTTTAAACCAGGTATAGGATTCTACGCGGTGATTTATTTAAGTCGGGTAAATATATCCAGGCTAATCCATGCTTGGAAAAAATATAAAATAATAATATTTTTTTAAAATAAATATTTTAATTGACCTCATATAAATTAGGTCATCATTTAATAAATTATCATATTAATTCACAAGTTATTATATTATATTAAAGAATAATATAAATTATATATTAGAATTTCATCTAATAATTTAAATTTTTAAGTTAAATTGATTCTTTAATATAATTTCAAAATTTTATTGAGTAAATTATCATAAATTCAAATCCCACCACCTATATTTTACTAGATAAAATTCAATGTAAAGTAATCTATATTTATACAAATTTCAAGTTTAAAATTTTTTTATTTGAAGTATTGTATTAAAAAATAATATAAATTATATATTAAAATTTTACATGTATATTTATATTTATTTATATTTTTGAGTTAAATTAATTTTTTAATTTGATTTAAATTGTAAGCACTCAAATTTGGTTAAATTATGGAGTTTAAATTCAACAAAAATATTATAAAAATATGTAACCTTAAAGTGCGTGTTCTGTTACGTGATTCCCGATGTTTTTAAAAGATATTTTTTAATTAGGAATATATTAAAAAAATATTTTTAAAAAGGTTATTTCTGAGATAATTTCTTAAAAAATACCCGGTCACGTATACAAATATTCTGGAATCAAAGGAAGGAAAAGCCAAAGTTGATGCGATGGCGTAGAAGAAAAAAGAAAAGAAAGTCCACTATTTACTTTCGAATTTTCAAGTAAAAAGACAGCCGTACAAGAAGGAACCGGCTGTTATTGGGTCCCTGAGACCCGTGACACAGTCCAGTACAACTAAGCGGCCACTAACCTAGACGCCCTTCCTAAAAAGCAGTGTCTACGCCCCACCATCATCGCCCTCGCTTCCAATTACTTCACTCCTTTTTCAATCTCGGGGAACATAGAATATGGTCCTATTGGCCCACTGGATTCTCTAGTGGGTCCCGTAAGTAACCCCTTTCCCAATGGTCTCTTCCAAGGCGGACGATGCCATGTCAGCCCAAGACGATGACGTGGGATAACGGCAGCCGTTCAATACAATGATAAAGGAAGGTCCATGGAGGGTTTTGCCATGTCATCCCTTTCAATGGGACCCACAATCCTCCTCCTGCAATTTCACGACAGATTACAAGGGGGTACCCCCTAGCAGGGATGATAATTTATTCGTTATCTGCCTGAAAATGGAACCTTTTTTGTTTTTTCGTTATTATAAAATATTTTTTTATATGTGCCCACGATATTCTTATTATAAAATAATTTTATATATGTTTATTGACATATTAAAAAAAAACCCTTTTTTTTAGTTTTTTTCCATCAATACGTTTCAAAAAAAATAAAATCGTTCTGGAGTTTTATTTAATTACAAGATAGCATAAAAACCCTTTTAAACCGAGCAGTGCTTACCCTACCTGGAGCTAGTTGCATGGTGTCTACACTAGCCTTCGATCCCTAAATCTTGCATATATTCCTGAGATCCTCTCGCATTTGTGCACGCAGTAAGAAACAAATGGGAAGATTTTAAATGGAGAAAAAAACAAGGAAAGAAAAATAATGGTGCCATGCATAATCTTCCTGTGTTGGGAAATCAGAGTGGTTTTATTTATTTATTATCAATGATGGTTTTGTTAGGAAATGTAGTTATTGTGTGAAAACATTGAAAATGGAGTTATAAAAAGTATGATCCTTAAATCCTAACAAGTGGGGTATTTAGGCTGCTAACGTGACACATGGGGGGATGCATGGAGCCTCAAATAACATGGACGTGGGCCCATGAATCCTAAGTGGCCCGTCTTGACCATTCAAAGAATTGCTTTCACAATTGTGAAAATGATTGATCTTGGTGCGGTCGCATAAAACTGCCCATGTGCAGGTTATGATCTCGGGATTAAAAATGAAGTGAGTTTAATTTATTATTATGGAAAGGGTAGGATGCTCAAATATGGTCACTGTGGAGAGTAGGAAGAGGCACTTTGGCATTTTGTCTTGGGATTATAAGGAAAGGGGAAAATGGGGCATCCTTGCACATGGAGCAGGGTCAGATGTGAAGAATACAAAATAACTTTTAAGGAGGGCTCCGTCTTATTTTAAAGACAATTTTTGGAGGCAAAAGCATCTTCAATGGCCAAGAGCTCAGCCACCAGCTATAGAAAGAGAACCTTTTTGTCCACCTTTGCATGTGATGGGTTTCTGGTTTTGTATTTCTACTTCGTGCGCTTAAAGCATCCCGCATGTACAAACCATTAATTCCCTCCCAGTTCCTTTTATCAGACCTCTTATTGCCGTACGGTTCTGATGAGTTGAATTTTACAAGAACATGAAATTTGGCTGCTTGTGCACCCAGCTGCAACTGTTTTTACGGATTCAAGCTGCTCCCACAGTTTAAAATGGCTAGCCGGGCCAGTAAAAAAAAAAACCTTGTGCTATCAGCTTTATCTTCCTCATTCTGTGTTTATGCATTTATTGCGGTAGACTGGTCAGTTATTTGCTTAAATACACCATTTCAGAGCCGGATGCTCTGCCCTCTAGCAGCAGCTTGGACCTTGCAGCTAACCGAATTTTCCCCCGAGCTAGCACTGATTCGGGTTCTGATCGATAACTAGATTAGACAAAGCTCCTATCCCGAGTTGTCAGTTTTCTAGTCTGCGTTTTGGTGTCTCATAGAAGTCTTCACCGAATTAAACTTAGCTTGAATCTTCGCACCAGCGGTACTGAACGCATTTACAATGTCTGGTGCCTGATATGCATGTGAACTTACTCAAATTTAGTAGATTCTTTTAACTTTCCCCAATTCTCCTGGTGGCATTGATTGTAACATTTAAGGGAATTCAAATTAAGCCCGAGCTTGACCGATCAATGATCCTCACTCAATTTATGTTTAAAATTTCCAACATGTTATTTTCCTGTTTTTTATTTTTATATATTTTTTACTACTAGAGAATCAAATTCAACATCTTTTCAAAAATATAATAGCGTTAATATTAATTCAATTACATCTTGTTTATGTAATATCTTTTTAATAAACCATGTTGCGTGACAGCAAGGGCTTTTTTTAAAAATAAAATATAGTACACATTTCATATTCCCGAATTTATCATTCTCTAAATGCGTTTTAACTCCTTGAAATTAAAAAAAAAATAACTTGGCACCATTCTACTTTTAAAAAGGATGAAAGTATATAAAAAAAATAATACAGTAACCGAACTAGATGACTTGGACGATAATAATTTTATAAAGACAATGCATAGAGTTCAAGCACAATACATGATATATGCTTGGAGTTCACAACCACAATCCACACATGACCAAGATGTCCAAACCATAAAGCAGGATGCAATGTATCGTAAGCAGAATCTTTCAGAAAATCTAGCCCCTGCAATAAACATTGTCCTTTGTTGTTAGTTTTATCTAAATACTGCCACGTATATTTTAATATTATTTCACTATCATAAACTCATGATGCCCTTGCTTTATTTATTTATTAATATAGATATCCAACTAACTTACATCTATTTCAATTAATTCTATATTTTTTTAAAATAATAAGTATATAAATCTTCAATACTCTTAAAATTTATAAAATTTAAATTAATAATTTTAAAAAACAAACCTCAGCCCTAAAGTTAACATCACATCCATCGATATCTCCTTGCAAATCTGCCGAAAACGCAAGGCGTATAAAATATTGCGACAGCTGCAGACACAACCTTGTAATTATCTCAAAACCAAAGGGCATCTTCAAACTCCACTCCCTATAAAACCCTTCTTCCTCCTACCGTCCAAAGCCCCTCCAAACCCCCCTCTCACCGTCTATTATTGAAGCCACAGACACAGCTCACAGCGCACGCCAAACCCAGAGATTCTCTATTTTCTCCATTAAAATTAGAATTGTCCAGGAAAATGTCAGCTGGGCTAGCAAAATGCGCCAAAATCCGACACATAGTGAGGCTTCGTCAAATGCTTAGGCGTTGGCGCAACAAGGCACGAATGTCAGCCAATCGCATGCCATCGGATGTTCCAGCTGGACACGTAGCGGTCTGTGTAGGGACTGGTTGCAGGAGATTTGTGGTCCGCGCGACGTACCTGAACCACCCCATCTTTAAAAAGCTCCTCGTGCAAGCCGAAGAAGAGTTTGGATTCTCTAACCAAGGCCCATTAACGATCCCATGCGATGAGACCTTTTTTGAGGCAATGATTCGGTGCATTTCACGGTCGGAGAATGGAAAATCAGACCTGTTTGTGAATCTTGAGGATTTGCAGAGATACTGCCACGTTGGTGTTAAAAATGCTAATCTTGATTTTTGGACCGATTCAAGACCCTTGCTTCATTCTGATAACTCATTCTGGTGAGGTGGAAAGAAGGACAAGCTAAGAAAAAATAAAGGGAGCAATGAACCTCTGATCCTGACCCGGTGTTGACTCAGTCCGAGTTAGGGAAGCTCTCCACTGAAGATTTGAAAATACGATGTAGCTGGCGAGTTAAAAATTCAACTCGACTCGTTAGATGTTAATGATTACTGGGTTTGCTTACCTATGTACAAAGAGGTAAACTTGGTGGGTTTTTTTTTTTGTTTTTAATCCTTTTTCGAGAAAGAACTGGATTGGGAGGGGGGTTACCGAGTCACACTCCGGAGAATGCAAGGAGACGGCAAGATGGGGTGGGTGAATTAACTACCGAGTCGTCCCGGGTTCGAATTGGAGTGGAAGAAACGTATCGGAGACTTGAAAAATGGGACAGAGAAACAAGGGAGAGAAGTGATTATTTGTAAATCCCGTTATTTATTAATTGATTAATGAAAAAAATTGTAGAGATTCCAGCATGCTTCAATTATTATGCATTTCTCTCCTCAATAATTCCCTTTCTAGCAATATTAATTGAGTTCTTCCTTTCTTTGATCATTGTTAAGAAGCTCGGATGGGTTTGTCTTTTTAGAAGGGAGTTAAATCAGCGCGACTTTTGTTAAAAATTCGGGTCGATTCATGACTGAATTGTGATTTGAAAAAACAAATAGATTAATCTCCCCGGACTCACAAACCTGACACCGTTTCGAGTGTGTTTGTTTAGGTATAACTTTTGTGTTTGTGATGCAAACAAAATAGTTAGATATTTGATAATGCATTAAATTGTGTTTTATATTGCAGATTAATTGAAAAACTGAGTTTGAAATATAGTTTATGTAAAGCAGCTTTTATCTGTTTTTTTAATTAAATTTTTAAAAATATTGTTTGTTTTTTATTTTTATTCTTATTTTTTTATTTTCAACTCATTTTAAGATGTTAATATTAAAAATAATTTTATAAAAATAAAAAATATTTTGATATGTTTTCAATTAAAAATCATTTTTTTTTTAAAATACAACCAAGTATTTTATTCATGTTATTGTTGTATAAATCTCAATTATAATTTTTACTAAACACATATCTAAATATAGTTAGATAAACCTAACTACACTTTTAAAGTTTATTTTTTAAAATTAAAATTATAAAAGCTACCTCAAAAATAAAATAAATATACTTGATCTAATAATAATAATTAAGATAATATTTGTATTTTTTTAAAAAGTATTTTTTTAAATTAATATTTTAAATTTTTTTATTGTTTTAATATATTTATATTTAAAATAATTTTTTAAAACTAAAAAAATATTTTTTTAAATAACTACTACTACACTTTTAAATATTATTAATATTAAATAATTGTATTGCTAATGGCTATGATTAATTAATTAATTAAAAGAGTGAAATGTTTGAATATTTAATTTTGTCTGTACAGGGTTTTGCAATCATAGAATGGTAGCCTTTGCCGGGGGCTTGCGGGAGGCTAATGGCATCAAGCCACGTGAAAGGAAATGCTCCATCTGCTCTGTTTCACCTGATCCAACTTCGTCTTTTTACCCTTCAAATTATTGAGCTTGGCTTCTTCGCGAGGAGATATTGGCTGGAACCATATACAGTAGAATGTGATGCTTGAAGCCTTGAACACACCTCTGTTTAATGCAAAAATTTATCTGTACAAAATTACATTAGGTTTAGTTTGATAATCAAGGCAGATGCAAAATCATTGTACTGTCGGACAATAATAAATGACTGTTGTTAGTTGATCTTTGACCTTCTGCTTCCTTTCAAAAGGGCCAAAGCACATAACCAAGAGGCTTCGGCTCCTCTCTCAACAAAACCCATATGGGCGAAGGTTAAATAATTAGAGGCATGTCAGTTTTCAGTGATATGGTCAAAGGCGTCTTGTTTTGCTTGTTACAAGCTGCATTTGCATGTGAATGAGTGACGGAGCATCTTTATCTATTCGAGTCATCTACACGAGACCGATCCACCGCATACAAAGGGCGAGCAAGCTTTGTTGAAAATGGCGAGGTCATGGAGAAGCGAAGTTTTCTACTTGTAGTCTCCGGTTCCTACAAAGCAGTGCATTTCTTAGTCGACGATTCTTTACCTTAATAAGCTCATTTCGATCTAACCATCGAAGATTTGTACTCTTGGTATAGAAAAAAAATGAAGAAAGCCCAGACAAAGAGAGGCATGATAGAGGAGACATGTCCTCTTCTTCTTCTTCTTCTTCTTCTTTCTTTCTTTTTTTTTTCTATTTTAAAATGATAGAATTGTTTTAGAGACAAATTTATTTATGCATTTGTTTTTCAAACCAAGCATATTTCTATTTATTTCGTATATATTATCTGTATCCTGTTACACTAATAAAATGCAATCTAAGTGGTAAAGAGATGCTTCGTAAATTTGAACTTGAAGAACATGTAGTGGGGAGCCATCACTTTCCTGGAATATTTCCAAGAGAGAAAATGGAAGAAAAGGGGCTTGATTCTTATTGTTTATGGTGGACAAAATGGAGTCAAGTTTCCAACTCTACTTTCCAAAATGAAGAGAGCCCAGACACTAATAACAGGCTTGATGCGGGCTTATGTCACCATAGTCAAGCAGACGTAAGACCCACTTAACATGTTGAAATATCAGGTAGGTTAAGTTTAGCACATCACCCCTAGGCCCTAGCCCTTGTTACTGGACTGCCTAGAGTTCCTGTAATCCTGGGCCTTGGTCCGCTTTATATGGTATAGCCTTGCATCTTGCCTAAATTAACGGACTCTATGTTTTGTACTATTCCCTATTAGATCCCATTTAGTTCACTTCATCAAATTGAGGTCTGTCCTTCTATCTCACTTGCTAGCCCAGCCTGCAACAGCTGACCTAAACTGAGCTCAGAAACACAAGGACTCATGGCCCACTAGACCTGACTAGTTGAGTTTGCAGTGCCTTCTTTGCTCTTCGCAGTGGTATTTCCATCTTTGTTCCAGTTGGGCAAGTCCATATTCAAAACATGGGTCTAGTTCCGTGTGATTGAGGAAATGGGGCTGACGGCATTAATATTTGAGCATGATCACCACGTTGAATTGTTTGGTTTTTTACGATGGATGGAATTGTTTTTCCCTATTTTAGCAGCAAGACTAGACATACGGGAAGATGGTATTAATAACATTGCCGGTTGTTGGAGATCTAAGGTCCCCAGACACTCGACAAATCCTCCATACAGATTCTAACACAGCTCCAACTAACCAGCCCCTCAGCTGGGCCAGTGGGGACTTGAGATTCTTGACACCAAGATTCTAGATGTAAAAATGGGCTAGATCCAGATCTTGATGGTCATTGGGAAGCTCTGTTAAGCACGTCCATGCCTACTGAGATCTTGAAACCTGGACTGTTGTTTGCCTGACGCACAGGTCCCAGATTGCATTATTGCGATGAACGCGGTTGAATCTTGTGCTCCTTGTCTAATTCTGTGACTAAAAGTAGCATTGCGTTCCTACAAGTACGTTGTAAGCTTTTCGCCGGTGGATGTCATGTGAACCACGCACTGCATATGCAGTGTCCAAGATTGCTGGCCAGACCAGGCCATGACAGACCCGCTAAAAACTACTGTAACCTCCATATACAAAACAACAAACGAGAAGGTTATGAGCATGAGGCATGCCTGTTTAAGTCACTGTGAACAGGACGAGCTTGGCTTCTGCGTGTACAATTACAAACCAAAAAAAAAAAAAACAATGGACCGGTGGACCACTGTACGTGTGGTGGACCACTATATGTGTGACGTCTAGCAGTGGATTGCTGGTTTGTCTCCATTCCCTTTTGGATTTCTGTGTTTTCACCCTCCCCAGCCACACTGAAACAAGAAGCAGAGTAGGTGTAACCATCTAGATGGTGGCTAAGTGGTAAGGACTTGAGATCAAGAGGTTTGCTTTCTATGTGGTCTCAGGTTCGAGTCCTTAGTTGCTCATATGATGGCCACTGGAGGCTTACATGGTCGTTAACTTCAGGGCCCGTGGAATTAGTCGTGATGCGTAAAAGATAGCCCGGACACCCACGTTAATCTAAAAAAAAAAAAGCAGAGTAGGTGGATGGATGAAATTGTTCATTCAAGATATATTTCTTTTTACTTGATATTAATTAGTATGTGCTATTTAGAAGCACAAGTGACACGTATATGTGTTTGGAATGAGGTTGAAATCATTTTTTTTAATTTAATCTTTTATTTAAAGTCTTGTATTATTTTGATGAGCTGGTATTAGTAATAATTTTTAAAAAATAAAAATAAAAATATTATTTCGTAAAAAATAATCATCACTCTTTGGAACCCTCAAAAATTATATATTTTCTCCATATAAAAAATAATTAAAAAGAAAAAAAGAAGAAGAGAATGTTGCACTTTATTTACCCTACAAGGCTAGGTGTGAGTAGTGACAAAGTTTAGAGTTTTGGTTCGAGTTTATCAAGGGTGACACATGATGAATGCCCGTACATGTTTAGGAGGAGAGTTTCTCACATTATTTTTCTGCCCATCAACTACCAAATCTCTACTTGAGATATATATATATATATATATATATATATATAAGGACAAAAAAAAAAGGTTGGGATATTATTATTAATAAAAACAAATGTTGTTTTTGATATCATTATGAATTTATGATCATGTCGCTTTAATTGATGGTTTACTTTTGTTGTTGTTCTAGCTTGTCAATTGGTCAGGAAAACTAGGATTGGTTTTCATTTAATCACCCTCGAAAGAGGATCAGGATTCAATTATATATCATGGGTCATCATGACAAAGATCAATTAAAGCGAAAGGCATCTCAAAATCCATACTTTTACCACTTTATGTATACCTGGTGAATTTTTTTTGTTTTTACGTTTGAAACTACGTGTGAGTATGTTTAGCCTCCATAAAAACATTAAATTTATGTTATTTTTAGTGTTTTTTATACATGCTGACATCATAAATAAAAACATTATTTAAATATAAAATACTTTTAAAAAGTATTTTATATCATCATTCCAAATATACGCTTTAAATAGCACTATATTGATATTAATAGAACACGCTACAGGATTAGAAATTGGTCTCACAAAACAGTAATTTGATGGTTAATTGTTCAGTTCCCAGGCAGTGAAATGATCACGAGAACAAGCTTATACTTTAAACACAAGGATATTAAAATTAAAAAAAAATGTATGTTCCTATAAAAAAATAAAAATCTATCTAAAAAAAGAAAGAAAGAACAGGAGGAGAAGGAGGAGGTAATTTGGAGCTGTTGAGGTTTATTTACTTTTCTGTAATGAAATCTTTTAAAATCGTAGTAAATAAGAAGACGGTGAAGGTCACTTGTCCAGACAAGAATTACCGGAATATTAAAGAGAAAAGGGCAACAAAACGAGGAATGAAGTGATGGCAATGAAAGAAGGCTGTGTGTGGTGCTCAAGAGGGGATGACTTCCTCGTTGAAGAGATATCATGGTCCGCAAGGAAGAGCGTGATGGCTACGAGCCCTTTAAAATGCTTCATGTCACAGCGGGGCCCCCGTTGAAACACAGTTTAGTATCTGTGCCCCTCATGAGGAGCTGGGCCATAGCTAACTTGCATCGTATTCGGTTCCCCATTCACCTTTTCATGCTAAAATTACCGGTCTGATCTCCATTGTGTGAACACTTAGCTCTCCTTTCCTGTTTTTTTCTTTCTTTCTTTTTTCTCAATTCAGCCTTTCTATTTTTTTTAATTTTATTCTTCTTCTTTTTTCAGTTTTATCCTTAATTTTTTATTAATAATTCAGGTTATTTTTAAACTAATCAGTCAATTGTATAATATCAAAACAATTTTTACACAATTTAATTTTAAATTTAGATTAGATAAGAAAACAAGTTGAAATATTTTGTTAATTTTATTTTTTTAAGTTTATCTTTGAATTTTTTATTATTAAAAAGTAACTCAAGTTAATTAAGTTATATCCGTATAACTGTTGTACAATTTAATTTTAAAATCTAAAAATAATTAAAATAAATAAATATATATATTTTAAAATTAACCTGTGGATCAGATGTGATAATAATTGCAAGTAAATCCTACAACTTCTTTAGTTCCGGCTAGTGCCAAACTACTTAATATCAAATCACAGGCCCCTTAGACACCAAAGAAAATCATCCAGCCCTTCGAGATTTTGTTCGTTTAATGGTCATGGTATTGTCGCTCTAGCTTTCGCTGGCCAGGACTGTCCACTCTAGTCAAAAATTTAAAACTGTATTCGTATCCTGACACCATAGTTGACAGATTTGGTTCCGTATATGATTTTTAAACGGCTTTAATAAGTTTTGTCTCAATTGATGAGTTATTAAATTAATTTAGATTAATAATTTTTTAAAAATATATTATTTTAGTTTTTAAATAAAAATCATTAACGGAGAGATTTATCCAAAATTATTCTAGCATGAAGATTAATCAAGTTTAGCTTAATTCATGCTTTTTCCAATTTAAAATGGAACTTGCCTTAAGTTTTTCCATAACTATACATGGTATGTAATTAAGTGATTATGATTTTTGAATGAATTTAAATTAGTCTTAACTTTTAACTCAAATAAAATATATAAATTTACTTACTTATATATAATTGTTAACTCAAATCAAAAGATTATTATAAAATCGAATCCAACTTTTATTTTAATAAAGAATGAAGACTCTTGGTCTTTGCTTATCAATTCCAAATTATATTAATCTCATTTCAAGTATTACACACACACACCACTAATGCAACAAGAAGTCAATCGAACTCGGCATCCAAATTAGATGGAAGAAAATGCAAACCAGATTAGATGCCAACTTGAAAGAGTAATCTTGATAGGAAAGCAAAGTTCTGTTCTCCCTCTCTCTTTTTCTTCATTTTCATGGTAAATATTTTGCCATCCCTGGCCTTTGTCAGTGAAAAGGCATTTGCATACATTGCTTCTCCTGCTGGTGGGATCAACAGCTACGCGGGCCGCTTTACAATGTCAACATGTAACATAAGACAACAAGAAGCTAATATGACCATCATGATGAGCAGCATATGGCCCAGAATGGGAAAAGGCGAATAAAAATCATTATCGCCGCAGAGAGAAGCGAAAGAAAAGCGGAGGGGTGGGTTGGCTCGGAGAAGTACCGATGGCAGGTCAGAATCCAAAGAAAAAAATGTCTGCTTGGTGCTTTTAAAGGTTACAAAGCACACGGGAGATGCCCTAAAGCTGTGTGCTGTGCAAATGTGGGTCCCCAAATGGTATAATTTGGTTCCATTTCACCCTATAAAATTCTTTCGTACCTAGGAAGCAAATGTTGAAAATTCCCACGAAGATAGAATATGGAATGTTAGAAACTATGAGGAGGCTCCATGCTACTCATCATTCTCATCCACTACTGAATGCCCTTTTGGATACAGTGGAGGTCTGCATCATTAACCATTGATCTGATTCACTCTCCATTTCAATGGCAGGGAGTAATATATATCCATGCGGGGCACAGCTTCATAGCGGCTAGCTAGCAGTGGCTTTTCTCAGATGGTGGATGGTGTCGTCCCCCCCATCAAATTTAGTATCCATTGTGAAAGACGTCTAGGCCGAATCATACTAGGCCGATGGCCATTCTAAGTCGTGGGCGGGTGTATTCTGACAATAATATCATTTGTTTCGGGCGAATGAGCTTTCTTAGAAAAACACTCAACCACAAGATACGATTACAATATCAAGACCTCTTCTTTGCTTTTCTCTTCGATCGAAATTGCAAACGGGAAAAATTGCTAATAAATAACCATTTTTCTTAATTACAATATCAAGACCTCTTCTTTAAGAAAACGAGGAAAAAAACAATGTATGGAGATCGAATCAAATCATTTTGAAAATTGTTTCACTTTTGATTTGTAAATATTCATGTGCATGCTACTTCCAGCATAAAAAATCAAGATCTTTGTATCCTTCGATGCGTAAAATTCCCACACGACTTTTCACGTGCATGGATGTTTAAAACCAGATAAATTATTCACTTAATCTCTGCTTCTAACGGTGAGCGAGCAGATTAATGCCTAGTTATTAACATGACTGCATAATTAGGACAATTTAGCCCAAATTTTTTTATAGGGCACTCAATCACTCCCCAATTTACTTGCACGATAATGTTTAAAATATCAAAAACAGATAGACAACCTATCCACTTGTTAACCATGATATATCCAGTCCACAGGTCACTGTGAGGGGAGATGCTATCATCCTAGCTGGCAATGTGGAATTTTCCTTCAATTCATGAGGAATCGTTTGATTTCTTTCCTTTATCCCTTTCTCTCTCGCAATTCGAATATTTTTAATAAGCAA
The DNA here is from genome assembly GCA_015708895.1 of Populus ilicifolia. Classification (NCBI taxonomy): domain Eukaryota; kingdom Viridiplantae; phylum Streptophyta; class Magnoliopsida; order Malpighiales; family Salicaceae; genus Populus; species Populus ilicifolia. The sequence continues at coordinate 95,674 of SRLM01000019.1, forward strand.
CAAAAACTTGATTGACAGCTATAGCCATCGAGGGTATGGGTTTTGTTAAACTAGAAAGAGGCAAAAGAGGCAGTCGTCGGTTGCGTGTAGAGCAGGATCTTTGTTATTTATTGACATTCATATGATTATTCGAAGATTCTACGTATACTAACCAGTAATGAGTGTAATTAATTAATCAATGAGTTCAATTTACTTGTTTGAAACCGTCGCAATCTACTTAATTACTAAACTCGGAAGTCGCAAGTGTTTGCATGCTTTTCAATTAGGTCCCTCGATAGAGAATTCATTCAATTAGATACACAATGAATCGAAATTTCACAATTGGGCCCCCGCCAACCAATGTTATTTTTTTATAAGATTTTAAAATCGAATGTTTGCGAATAGAAAATTAAGACCATCTTAAAGAGAACTTGACGTTTGTTGCTAAGATTTACAACGATTTTGGATGGATAGACTCAAACAATGAATTATGATAAATTGGGAGTCGATGAGAGAAAAAGAATATTAATTTGGGATCTAATTGAGAGTGATTGTATAATTGATATGCCTTTATCCTGTTTTTGTTACCGTAAACGAGGATAAATGTGAGGTCATCCCTCTATCCTTTTTTAATAGATATCGTGGTATAAAAATGTTTTTTTCTCTCAAAAATATATTAAAATATTTTTTAGTTTTTTTTACATTAAAACTATCAATAAAAAATATTAAAAAAAATTGGTTTGATGTTTTTTAAAATAAAATATATATCTAGAAACAAAAACTACTACTATACTCCTCATCATTCCCAATTGGATAATGATGATGAATTGAATTGTCACACCCGTTATGATAATTCCATCGACTTATTAAAGACTTCATTAACCAGGAGTGTTAGCAAAAGACAACATAAGTAAAGTTTTGTAAAATTCACATGATTCAAGACAATGATCGATATGATGGGAATAAGAAAATTAACACTTGATTAAATATTCTGTATAATTAATACGAGCACCAATAATTAGTTTTATTGTTGCAAGAAAATGACTTGGTGCCTAATTGGCTGTGGCTCGGAAGGGTGAGGCGGATTAGCGACAGCCATAAGGGCATGATGAGACTGCACTTGTTCCTATCTACGCAAAATTCAGGTTGGTGTTTGAAAATTATGTCTTTCAGTTTCTATCACGGAGAAAGTTAGCAAATTATTATCGGAAAACTTTGTTGATTAGTGGGTTTATGCTTATTCAAATCAAGTTGTTAGGTTGTTATTTCAGTGCCACGACACGAAGGAGCACTTGAAATGTCATTTCGGAGTCGTAGAATTGCAGCTCTGAAGTAATATATATATATATATATATACATAGCAATGATTAAAATACAGTTCAAATAAACAAAAAGGCAATGTCATTTTTTAGGTAGAGATTGTTCTCTTTGGAAATGTTTTTTAAACTGTATTTTAAAATTTTGAATATTTTTCAATTTTTATTTTTATAGTATTTTAATATTTTAATATCAAAAATAATTTTTAAATAATAAAATTTTTAATATATTTTTAAGTGAAAAACATTTTAAAACAATCACTACCATGCTTCTAAACATCCATCTAATATACATACATGTAACTCAACTAGGATCAATTTATTTTAAAATTTTAGTTATGGATCAAGTGGAATAATTAAGTGGATTGAGTGGAATATAAAGCAACTATATCGGTAGCTTAACTCAAATTATAATTTAAAAATAAAAAAATTAACAGTGATCCCAAAGTAAAACCGTATTGTTCACCTACAGAAATATGATTGTATACTGTCTTGTTCAATTGTTCGGTATTTTTGCCACTAGAAGCAAGGACCCGGCAGCGTCCAACTATCACTTAAATGTAGATACAAGAAAACTACGCGATGCCTACACGTATAGCAAACCGTATGCAAAGGGGTTTTTTTGTCCCTTTGTTCCCTTCCAAATACGAACCATTTTTTAATGAGATTCCGAAAATGGTAAGGTGTCAATTTAATGCTGCATTTTCAGACAATAATAATAATAATAATAATAATAATTTATCGTTTCTTATTTATTTCTTTTCTTAATAGAGAAATCACTTCTGAAGAAACGGAACCGAGTGTCTGTCTCCAACACCGTCAGCGTTTCTAGCGAATGAAATTACAGAGTCAGAAATTAAAAAAACAAAGTAAAAAATAAATAAAGGTAAAACGATGCTGCGTTATTTTCTGATTTATGAAAATAAGCTATAGTTATATAGATATTTCACCTCAGGGAGCACAAGAAAACAACTGGTCACGAACCCGTGTAGTGCAAGGTCACTGTGATAGATGACTGATCAAAGAAGAGTTTTGACCATAGATGTTAAATCTGTCCCCCGACGAGTCAATTTAAATTGTATTTTATTTTATATCGGTTCCGAGGTTGATATGATCCTATCATATAAAATTCGATAGTCAATTTTAAATATATTTTTTAAATATATATATATATATATAAAATAATTTTAAAAAATTAAAATAATATTGTTTTATAATTGACCGGTAAAACATGCAACACGAGCATGTTATAAAACTATGATTGTTCAATCTCCTAATGAATTGACCAGTCTCACCCCACTTTTATTTCGAGATGAAGTGCTAAAGTGCTAATCTTCTTGTCAAATATTTGAGATACGCCATTGCTTCCCGAGCTTGATGTCGCAAGCACAAACTCTAAGAGAATGAAGCCAAACGAGATGGAGAAATAGCATTGCACGCGTGGGATAAGAGCAAGAAGATCGCTATTGGGACACCAAATCACTATCTATCAATATTTTACAAAAGTGGTTTGCAATTTCATGGCATTGGCTGAAGGTGGTCAGGATTTCTTTCTGAAGTTCGAGAAAGAAAGATGTCGTAGAGGCATTTGGTGTGGGAGGTTGGCTTAATGTATATAATTGGAGAAGAATTAGGTTGATTTGAATTTAACTTTTGAGGTTGTTCCAGAATAGGTGTAAACATGTTTTTTTAAAAAATTAATTTTTTTATATATTTTAGATTATTTTGATACACTAATATTAAAAATAATTTTTTAAAAATAAAAAATATTTTTTGATGTATTTAAACATAAAAAATATTTTTAAAAATAACTATAGCGATACTTCTAAAATTCTTATTGAATTGTGGTTTTGATATTGTTTTTTAAAAAAGTGTTTATTTCTTTATATTTTTTTTATTGGTAAATAATTTTACTCAAACCTTTTTTTAAAAAAAGAAAAGAAAATTTAGAAAATGGTTTTTGAAAGTTTGACTAAACATTTTATTTTTATATTTATTGATTTTTCAGAGAAAAAAATCCTTGAACTTCAAAAAGAAAAAAACAGTGTTTCTATGAATCTTTCATGTAAAAACTGATTTGATGATTATTGTACTCAATCAAATTTAAAAACAAGAAAGGAAATAAAATTACAAATCATGGTTCAAATCAATAGATAGTTTTTTATTAAATATTTAAAGCATACTCACTTTTTTATAAACTTTATTTTGTAAATTTTAAATTTTAGTTTACATAACTTAGATATTGTTTGGAACCAAATCACATATAAAATCAAATTTAATTCATAAGCAAATTTAAATTTCAATGATAACCTATTATAATTTTTATATTTAGAATAAAATATTAAACCATGAAATGGAATTTGATTTTTTAGAATAAATGTAGAAATGAATTAAATTAACAATCTTTACTATTTTATCCTTAATTCATGAATCATTTGTTTTTGTTATAATTTTCTTTGCTGCAAGTACCCTTATATTTATTTCAAATATTACAGTATATAGACATTTAAAAGAATATCTAAATAGACTTGTATCATATTAATTATTTCTTAAATATTGGTTGAAAATATTAAAAAATACATGTTTGTTAAAAAAATTTCCATCAAATTAATATTTTCAATTGAATGTTAAGAATAAATTAAATCTTAGAAATATTCCAGTAAAAATCCGATCATTTTACTTGAATAAAATAAATATTAAACTAATGCAAATCATATTATCAAATAAATAAGACAATCACTGATATAATTTTGACAATATTAATAATTAATGGTAAATATGTACTCTCGTGCCAGAACTTTTGGTGAAGAAGTTGTGTTAGAAGAAGAGATTGAAGAGAGAGTGGGGATCTTGACAGGTTATGAAGGTTCCTTTGTAAGGTTTTTAGGAGAAGAGAAAGAGATAGTAATTTTAGAAAATAATTTAAATGTTAATTTGAATGAATTACTATATCAAATTTCAAAGTGTTGTTCTTGCCTTTTTTTTATGAATTGAATTTTATTTAGAATTCAAACCTCAATTAACAAAGTTTTAACCAGGCTATTAGAGTGAAAAAAACGAACTATATATTTTGTTTTGTTTTACTATAATAAAAGATACTCTTAAACCGAGCATGCCATTCAAGACAGGATCTATTACTCGTTCGGTCTTAATAAAGCATTGTTCACTTGCCTGGTTTGTTAAAAAATATTAATAAAATAACTTTAAGATTTGAAACTAAAAGGTTAAAAATAAAATGAGAGCACCCATTTAATTATTAAATCAACCCTTTAATGCTTAGACCAAATATTTTCTATACTGGCTTCTTTACAAAAAGAAAAACCACAAAAAATGAAAAAGAATAAAAAAAAATATTGTCGAATAAACTCTTAAATCTTATTGTGTGAAAAATGGACTTGAGATTCTTGAACTAGATAAATAAATAAAAATCAAGCAAAGGAGAGGATATAAAAGGTATTTTTGAAATCATGGAGCCCATAATTTTAGATACGTGGTGCAGACCATGGTGTGTTTTTGTCGTTGTTGGGGTTATATGAACAGAAGGCTTGACTACGTTGTCTGTCCTCGGTGGCAGGTCCTTATTGGCAGGTAAAGGCTTTCCTCTTCTTCTCCTCTCTGCCGACGCTGTCGGTTTCGATAATTAAGGACTATGAAACGCGGTCGCTTTCCATCAAAGTGGTCCTCCAGTGACTGTCACGTTGCGATAGAAACTGTGTTATTAAAGTGAGTTTGATTTAAGAAATTATTAAATTACTATTTTTTAAATATTTTAAAATGATTTAAAAGTATTAATTATAAATAAAATTATTTTAATATAATTTCAAATACAAAATAATTTTAAAAAAACTCCCAGAAATAAAAACTATCTCACACCTGCATTTACGGTGAAAATGCTAACGCAGAAAAAACACAGAAACGTGTGGGGGAATGGGGACCACATTTTCTTTTTCGGCTTTTTAACTGCCCTTGGATTCTGTTACCTCTGCGCTCTCCTCTCTCCTCTCTCCTCTGCTCCACTAGCATGATCTAAAGGGTTTTGGGTGCCTTTTACGGGCCTTGTCATCTTGACGCGCCACCGGTGTTTGGTAGGTTTAGGAAATTCAACCGTAGTGAGTTTTGTTTTGTCGGTAATAATGATTAAATAAATACGACGGGGTGGTTATCTAAATAAATTTCTGCGCTGAATTGAATTTTTTTAGTTAGTATTAAAATAGATATTTTTATGATGTAATCATTTTAAAATTAAAAAAAATCTAATAATTTAATATACGGAAGAGACCAACAAGATCCATGTGTTGATAGAACAGTAAATAAAGAAGAAAATAAAAATAAAACATCATAAACCAAGGATCTCTTATTTATTTCCCTGTAATTAATTTAATTAAAAGTAAAAATTATTTTTAAAAAATATGGATTTAATAAAATAAAAAATAATAATTAAAGTTAACCTTTGTTATTTTCAAATCTACAAGGAAATTTCATAGAAAGCAAAAAAAACTGAAATGATATAATTTTGGTGGGTGGAACCAGAAAAATAAATTTTTTAAAAAAATTCAAGTAAGTCTAGATAAACTTTTTAAACCTGAGTTAGTTTTTCAAACTTGCAACTTGTTAAATCACAAACCTAAACAAAACTAAAAAACTCAACACTCATCATAATTAAATATTAGATGATGAAATCAATAAGTTCTATTTGATTAAAAAAATATAATTCATTTTAAAAAAGTTAAACTTAACAAAGATAAGAAAAAAAAAACCAAGGTAACCCTTGTTATTTTAAAAAAAAAATCATAAAAAACAGATATAAAGAATGTTAGAGGATAATATAACAAAACATGTAACTTTAAAGGGAGAAAAAACAGTGAACCATAACTGAATCTTGTAGAATTGGGTTAAATTCTCAAAACCCTCAACCTGTTAAATTTTCAACTTGAAAGCTTGATACATAAAAAATTTAATGTTGAATCGTGAAATCAACTAATCCAATTTAATTTAAATATTTTTTTTTAGGAAAGCTAAAATCAACATGAACAAAATATATATATATATAAATAAAAAAATAATAAAATATTAAAAAAAATAAAAAAATAATAATAAGAAAATCTATGTCAATTTTATAAATCGAGGTTAATCTTCCAAACTAGTAATTTGTTAAATTTCAAATTCATACTCAACTAAACATCCAATTAATTAGATGTTGGAGGATATATATATATATAAATATAATAAAGAGAATATAGATGACATCATAAGGATAGTAAAATTCAGGGAAGCTTAACAAGAAAATTGAACAGGAGAAAGAAAGAAAAAAGTTCAGACAAGTCAAATCGACCACTATTATGCTATACGTATTATTCATCTACGAAGGAAATGCCGAGTCGCTTCGGTTGCAGTCTTGGAAGCAAAATATTAGCCACTAGACAAAGATGTACATATTGTTTGAACTTGTGGACATTGTTCACGCACCTCCAATTTTATTATTTTTTTACTTGTTTATAAAATTATCCTATTCCCTTCAGTGACACTTGATAACTATTATTTTACAAGATGCAAAGGATGAGAAGAAAAAAACCCACCTAAAACAAAGGCAAAGATTTTTAAAATTCAAGTTCGATGTAATTTAATTGTTATAAAATTGAACTCGATATAAAAAATCCCCCCCCACCAGAGTTTAATTATTTTTTTTGCTGTCAATAGTGATAAAATAATCACACTCCGTAGTAAAAATACAAAAAGATAATCTAACTTTAAAGACGAATGAGTTTTGTTAAAAAGACCTCCCTGCCCCCAAGACAAATCCAGTTGATTTTGTAATCACCGGCAAAGTATTAGCTTTACTGTATAATCTACACAAGAAAACACTGAGCTCTTTTTAATTTTTTTATAATATATTTTAGTTCTTAGTTTTTATTCAAATTATGGAATAAAAAAATTTAAACACACAAAGTTTATGTAAAAATGTATCCTTAAAATAATATAAAAATAATTTTAGTTAATGCATGAATCCTTCGAGAATAGTTATTGACGTCGGTAATAATAATAGTTAAATAGTAAAAGAACATAAAGTATAATAGCCAAACGATTTTAAGGATATATTTCTCATGTCAACCTTGTGTTTTTAGAAAGATTCAATAAAATTCTTTTAAATCTTAATCTGGATATTTGAATATATATTTAAAAAAAAAAATTAATTACCAAACAAACCTCTTTGAGTTTAATTAAATGGTATTTGAGCATTGACACCATTTTGCGGCGGGAAATTAAGGCATTGGCCACGAATTTCGTGGAGCCGTATCAGAATTGTTGGATTCTCTTAATTTCTATTCTCTTAGGAGAAGGAAAGGGAAAGAGACAGCGAGAGTTTAGCTCTTCTATGTTGTTAATGTTAGAAAGCATCTCCAGGTCACTTCTTCGCGCCGAAAAATCTACCCATCCTAAAATCAAATCATCCGAGTCTGAGAATTAATTAAGATTAATTTTTTAATACATATTTAAGTATTACAATAGTTTTATAGCTGTGTTCTGTTAAAATTATTTTTAATTGTAATTTTAAAAATATATAATTGATTAAAAATATTATAAAATAATTGTCTGTGCTTGAAATAAATAAAAATAATTTGTTTATAAATAAAAAAATAAGTTATTTTAGTTCTTGTAAAACTAAAATACAAGACACAATTATATACAGGTCAATGTAAAAAAAACCACCTATCCAATCAAATAATTTCTTCCTCTGTGATTGGAAAAATAAAACCAAAATCTATCACACTACCAAATTTTCTATCTGTTCCTTCGCTGAAGTATTTCAACGTGGATGATAGCTTGTCTTGCCAACAAAGCACGTCAAGTTGACCTTTCTAGCTGAGAATGTATATCATTGTGTTGGCAATGAAGGAGATAAGACAGCTGCATCACATTAATGAAAACTTGCCATTCAAGGCTTTCGACATCTCTATTAAAAGCTCTGTCCTTTGCGTGTGCAAGCAGGTTTCCAAGCAAAAACTGGCCGAGTTCATAGCATGATCCCTTTTCTTACAAATATTTGTTAAAACAGCCCTTACTATAATATTTGAACCTTCCATACAACTCACTTGTCAGACGTCTTCCATGTATCGTCACGTTACATGTCTAAGAGGGTGAAGGGGTAAGATCACATAAAACTACCATCCAAAAATTCAATTTGTGAATATTAAGGGACCAGAATTTGCAAAAGGGACTGAATTAATCAATTTCTGAAACTCAAGGATCTACAGTATACTTTTACCATTCACAATCACGGTTACAAAATCTTTACGGGGCGAGTTTGAGAGTGTAGTTGCTATTGCTTTTTAAAATATTTTTTAAAAATTATTTTTAAGATTAGCACATCAAAAACATATTAATTTAAAATAAAAAAATAAAATTTAAAATTTTCTAGAAGTATTTTTCAAACACACTGCCAAACACCCTTCTAATCATGTCAGTCAGGTTTTAACCAGATTAGGTTGGGCAAAAATATCGTTATATTTACATGAAAAACTAGGTGCGTTCTAGTTTATATTTATTGTTTTTTTATGAAAAGTTTTAAAAGTATTTTAAAAAAATATATTATAATAATTTATATATATATATATTATTTTTATATTAGCGAATTAAAAATATATAAAAAACTTCAATTTATTTTCTAAATACAACTCACTTTTAAAGCAATATTTGAGATTGCAGTTTTACTGTGCCTGAAGAAATATAATTCTTTTTAGTTTTAAATAATTTTTTATGTGTACGAATTCATGCGGTGTACTGAACTGCCGCGGTTGTAATTGGTGGGACTGTCCAATCACGATGACATGGTGTCTTATGATTGGCCTGTACGAATTTATTATCCAGCTCATTTGTGAACATCGAAAAGTTAATAATTCATCATCCACCGTCACACATTTTTGCCCAATTCAAGCCAGGAATCAATAGTGTTGGTCAATAACGGCCGCGTTTTTTTTTATTATTAAAAATAGAAAACAAATTAAGGAAACAGGAGGAGGTAAAACAAAAATTTTAAAAAAATGAATCGATTCACCGTTAAAACTTAAAACGAAAAAAACCAGAGAGGAGCTGTGCCTGGCAAGAGAAGCAGAAGCCTGATCAACTGGACGGAGGAATCTTGACCAGGGGAAACCTTGGCTTTTTCAACAGTAATAGACCGTATAGACATCTCATCAAACAGTCGCTGTGCTGTATAGTAGCTGTATCTGTATTTAAGGTCTTCCAATGATTTTATATTTATAAAAAAATATTTATTGAATGATAAATTATTTATTGAATGATAAAAAATATATATAATTTATTTTATTGAATGATAAATTATAGTTGTGAAATAAATATCTACACGGATATCAAAAATATAACAAATAGAATACAAACATCTAAATTTTTTATTTAATACAAAATAAATAGGATATGAATATAAAAAAAAACTTCACCCGCAGACATCCATGAGGTATGATTGGTAAAATTTAATAGATTTGATTAAAATTTGGCATATTTGACTTAGTTGAAATCAACTGAATTTAAAAAATGTAAAACCTGTATATTTTAAAGCTTTTAATGTATCTATATATATTTTTTAGGATGTTGTTTGATACTAACTAAATATAATCTAATTAGAAGTCACAGATTGGAAGTAACTTGGTTAAAAATCAAGATTAACTTATAGTTTCATTAACCTGGGATCAAAATTCAACATTTCACCTATTAAATTTTTGTAAAGATATTGTTTTAATAGTTGTTTTTTTTTAAATATGTAGCTAATAAATTTTATCCATAATCAATCCTCCATTTAAAAATTACAACCATGGTACATGATCAATCCTCCATTTAAAAATTACAACCATGGTAAAAACCTTATCCCAGCCCACAGGCTAGATCATCTCTTTTTCCTTATCAGCAAGAGTTATAACTAAAAAAAATGGGTCAAGATTCTTTCAAGTTGATAATGGATTGGTAGAAGGGAAGTTAATTTGAAACCATGTGTTTTTTTAATCTTATTAAAATTCTAGCCAGCTCGATCATGTATAAGCTTGTCCCCTTCCTCTGCATCAGGGGTTCGAACTTCACCATGCACACCTGTCACCCCTGCAGTGCCTTACCTGTTCATGGGCTTGCAGGATGTTCAGTGAGCCGTGTGGATTAGTTGTGGTGCGCGTAAGCTGGCCCGGACATCATACGTAAAAAAAAAAAAAAAGCAAGAAAATAATAAACACGATGATCTTGTAATTCTATATTCTGAGAAATTTTGAAGGAATTCTGATTTTCATTTTGTCCACGAAGGGCTGGCATTGAATATTGCATTACATCAATAACTATAGCATTTAACTTCCCCTTTCAAGCCACTAACATGGCATATAAACGAACAACGACTGCTCATGGCCTGGTTAACGCTGTTCATTAATGGGTCTGGACATGGCAGTTCACACGATGTGCCGAATTCACCATCACCTTGGCTAGAAGAACTAGAAACTCAAGCAGAAACTGTTTAGATTTACTATTAATTATGGCCTTTGAACTTTACTGGTAGAGCAATAAATTAGTCGAAGTACTGTACACCAAATTGATAATGATGCATGTGATTACCAGAAGAAATTAATACAACGCTCAAAGGAAGAAAAGGCCTTCACAGAGTCACAGAGCAAAGCAATTACGCCCATTGCTTTTGATGCTTTCAATATCTATAAAAAAATTATTGGGAAATTGAAGAAAGAAACCTCAAGCTTAAACATCCTACTCGGTAGAAAGAGACCCTTTGACCATAGAAAACCAAGTACAGACCCACTCTTCTTCGTATATGAGTTTTTATATTATAGAATAATAATATTTATCAAGATATTTTTTTTATATTTTTGGTTTGGTATGTTAGATAATAATAATTTTTTAAATACTATTTTAAAATACTCATTAAAGCAAAAACTATCATGCTAACTAGCAACTTGAAATAACGATGCAAGACTCTGAAAATGCACAATTCTTTCATTTTTTTTTTGAATTTTATATCTATACATTTGAGTTTATTTTTTTTAAAACATGGTTATTCCTAACTGCAGCTTTTTTAAAAATCACAATTCTCATCCTTAACTTTTATCAAACAGTGTTATTGTTTTAAAAAAATCGTGGTCACTGCCAATTTATCAAAATAAAATTAAATGAGCTGATTTAAAAAAAAAAATCCTAAAAAATTATTGTATGGACGTATAAATAATGGCAACAAATGTAGCAAGTAAAAAAGGAGGATCCTTTTATCGGGTCATTGTCTGCCACTTCTTTTGGCACCTCGCGAGACCTCATGATTTTCAGTGAGTATTGTCGACCTTCGACAGTCGGGTGGAACGCAGGCTACTAGCTAGGCTCCTCGAGGCAGATATGGAGGGTGACTGTTGTCACTTTTGATGCTTTCCTTCGCCGTCACCTCACCTAAACCAGGCTTGGAAAAGAGAAAACTAATGGAGATAATTCCAGAGTGTCAGGGGAAGAGCCTCTCCCACTCAAAGTAGAAACAAGTTTGAATTCGTAATGGGAAGGACGCTCCTTAACTTGAAATGACTGCGCAGTCCAACCAAGTACAAGCGGACTTAGATATGCTGAAATAGAATAAGACAGGAACGAATTTCCTTTCTGTTTTTATTTTTCAATAAAAATTTAAAACAGGTTCCCAAAATAGTTCTCCTAGCTGGAAAAAATAAAAAAAAATACATGCACGTTATAAGTATTTTTTATAAAAAAATTAAATTTATAATTTATAATGATGATTTTAATATTTTGTATTCCTATACTTTGATTGTAAAATATTTTTTTAACTAAAACAAATCTCTACATGATTTTTATAATAAATATTAGATTCATGATCCTTCAAAAACAAAAATACATATAAAAATAACATTAACTGAAAAATTATATTATGTATATCTTTTTTCATTTAAAAAATAAAAAAACCTACAAAGAGAGATTAATTATGGAGAATCTCTAGGATATTTTTTTTAAAGATGTGAAAAGTTTTTAATTTTTCTGAATAAGAAATGTTGCATTTAAACATGAATTTTCATTTTATAAAAAATATTTATTGATCTGTATCTAAATAATTTTATATTATCATGAATGCAAGATGAACTCGTGTTTTTTTTTTATTTCACTTGAAATTACTACAATTTTAAAATTAAATAGAGTGTATGGTTTTATTAAAATACGTGAAATTGATTGATAAACCACAACAACATTCCATGGTGTTTATATATATATATATGTGTGTGTGTTGCATTGCTCGTTGGCAGGAGTAATCTGCCTTCTATTGATTGCCTCTTGTTCCGAGTACAGGAAAGGAACAAGCACAAAGCAATACCTTATTAATTGCTATCGCTTTTGTCCACTTTCTTCACTCGCCCTTCTAAAATAAATTAATAAAAAACAAAACAAAACAAACACTCCACTCACACTAGCCATTCAAACCAGGCAATGGCAGGGTCAGTCCAGTTCATCAAATGTTAGTTCGAAGGCATGGTTTTAAAGTCTTAATGGAGCTTGATTCCAGGTAATTCCTGGTTGAGAAGGTCAATTTAGATGGGTTTTATTTTTCCAGACAGCGAGTCACTGGTCCAACCTAATATTTTAAATAATGTTTCGAGGCATAGTGGACAAAAGATTAGGCAGATTTATTGATTATCCTACAGATTAGGCAGCTCATCTAGAGATTAATTACACACGTCCCTTTAACACAATGGAGCATACCTAGGCAATTATCCCCTAAAATCTCCATAATTCAAAGCCTACAGCTAAATTTTCCTAGACAGGCTAAATTACAATACCACCTGTAACACAATAATCTCCTCTTGTCCCGGTAATGCAATCAAGAGATTAAAGGTGTAATTAGTGATGAGCGGCTCAGATTTATTGACCGAGGATGATCAAATGAAAGCACCACACATGGTGTGGCCACTACACTTTCAAAGATCATGAGCTGTGACGGTGGTCCAAAGTCGTAACACGCACACAAAGACAGCACAGGAATACATTACGCTCACACTTGCCTCGTATCGGATCCAGCTCATCTCTGGATGAATTAAATGGAAAACAAAAAATTGTAAAAATAAAAAATGAAGAATAAAGTTTCACGCCCTCACCACGGTGTTTCAGTTGACATTATCAACATTTATTTAGGAAGATAAAAATAAACGTAAATAAAAGAGTTAAACAGGAAGAAAATAATTAAAATAATTATTTTTAAGCGAGTAAAAATATTTCTATAATTTTTAATAAAACTAAATGTGATTTTTTCTTTTTTTTTATTAAATTAATACCAGTATCTATAACGGGTGTTGTAGATAAATAAATCTATCTATGACATATAATTATTTTGTCCCAAAATAATGATATGTTCAAAACATTAATTCATATATTCTGATTAAGGTTAATTTGAAAATAAATCAATAATTAAAAAATATTATTTTCTAAAAATTTTAATGAAAAAAATATAATATATAAATTTTCAACTTTTTTTCTATTTACATGAAAAATCAAATAAAATATTTTTTTAGAATGAGGAAATATCTATTTAAGATATAACAAAAAAAACTGCTCAGTCCTGATATATAAAAGCTGACAAAACTGCAGGACGAACTTTGTTGGAAAAGAGAGAGCGAGGGTGGCAGGATACCACCGCCATTTCTTGCTCCTTCAGGGGTAAATCCGTCAAGAAGAACCACACGTAACTTTCAAGGCACCAGTTTTTTTTTAATAAAAAACACTTTCATTAATTTTTTTAAATAAAATAATTTAAAAAGCATGATTGTTTTGGAGCATTTTGCAATGTCTTCCCTTTTAAGTGACACCTCGAACCAGAATATTTTTCACTCTCTTTCTCCCACCACCACCACCACCACCGTCACCGTCACAACTCTGCCCTCATTTCCCATTCCTCTTAGATCCTATTTCTCTCCTCAACCTCAATCTCACACTTCCTCTAATCTCTGACGCTACATTTCTACTGTTGACTGGTGAGTGAGTTTTTTCCTTGCTTGTTCTATCCCCATTCCTCTGTATTGGCGAGCTATTTTTTTCTTTGGCTGTGAGAAAATAAAAACGAAAATGGAAAGGGGTTTTGTTTGGCGTGCGTGTGTGTTATGTTTGTTTCTACTTTTTGAAAAAAAAACATTTGATTTTATTTGGTCCATTTTTTAATTCTTTTTATCAAAGTGGAGATTATCATTTCTCTATCTGTCGGTGAAGGGTTCCTATTGTAAGTTTTCTTCCAATTGAAGTCTTTCTTCAAGCTTATATTTGTTTTCCTGTTTTGATTATATAACCTATGGCTTTAGCCTTTTCTTAGTCAGTAGCTAAAATGACTTCTTGTTTTTTTTTTTTTTTATTAATATCTGTGGATTTTTTCTTGATATCAGTGCTTGATAATGGTGCCATTTGGCAGTAAATTCACTGTCTGGTTTTGATTTTTTCAGTTTAGTACTCTACTCTCACTCTTTCTGTTACTGTTACTGCTTCACTTAGTTTTTTTTTTTTCATATAAATTTTTTAATCCCATTTGGTATAGATAAAAACATCCTAGTTCTTCTTAATGTGATTAATTTTATTAATTATTTTTTTGTCGAATTTCTGAGATCTTTATATGGTATTAATTACAAACTCGCTGCTTAGATCTTGGTTTTAATAATTAAGAAAGCATTATGGGGCTTAATGACAGCATGCATGTCATTGATGATGTTTTTTTTTTTTTAAATTTGGGATTTGGTTAGGAAAAAAGAGATTAAGTTATGAAGATGCAGGTTATGATTTGCATGATAATAATAAAATCATTGTGTTTGCGTTTCTCTGATGTTTCTGTCTTACTGGGTTTGATTGCTGAGCTAATGGGGGATTTTAAAAGGGAAATTTAATGAGAGAAAATGCTATTATTCCTAGGATTTGCATCACCATTAAAACAAGGGTGCCGCAAAAACCTGGTTCAATTATTAATCATGTTTTTAATTTTTAAAATGCAGGATGTTTGTTCAGTAGTCATTTTCTCGAGACTTGCATGTTAAAATATTGGAACGGAATTCGTTTTTTTTTTTAAGAGAGTTGATGAAGATCATGTGTTATGTTTCGTCTATTAGTTGTTCCGATAGATTGGAAGTACTTGTTTTAATATGTTCGGTTATTGCATATTTTCTGACTGATTTCTATCATTTTAACTCGTATTTACACCTGAAATTCCCAGCCTGATATGGATCGCCGGAGTTGGCCTTGGAAGAAAAAATCATCCGACAAGACTGAGAAAGCGGCTCCCGCAGAAGATTCCGGTGGATCACAGGGAGAGAAGGTATATTCACTGATATAAGTTTTGTTTTTGCTCTGTTTGATAATTCTGTCACCATTTTCTTCCGTTACTGGTTGCTTGTTTTTGATGTCTTATCTCTAGCATCTTCTTTATTTGGATGGCTGAAGACATTGCATGCTAGACAATTGAAGCATTCCCATGAATTTCTCTGTAACTTTGTCCTCGCTAATGAGTGAATTTTTGTGCTGCATATTTTGACATAATTGATGCATATCAGAAAATAAACTGCAGGCTTTCTTGAAAAGGAACTTCCTTCTCTAATTTGCTACATGCCATTTTAGTTTCTTGACCGTTTCAGATATATTAGATAAAAAAAGACTAAGGATGAATTAGTGGCTCCTGGTGGAGCATCATATAGTCTCAGCTCCTTTGGGAAGTTAATGGTTTCTCTGTTTAATTCCTTTTCTGGTATTCTTTCTATGAGAACAGGATAGCTATAAAAAACCCAACTACGTTCAAATTTCTGTGGAGTCATACACCCACCTGACTGGTTTAGAGGATCAAGTGAAGACATATGGGGAACAGGTTGAAACACTAGAGGATCAGATAATGGACTTGAATGAAAAGCTGTCTGCAGCCCATTCAGAGATGACTACCAAGGAAAACCTGGTGAAACAACATGCTAAAGTTGCTGAAGAAGCTGTTTCGGGTAGGACACTGGTCTTGTGATAGGACTCGAAGATGATCATGTTGTAGCTTATTTACTCATCAAAATTCTGAAATTTAGTTTGGAATGAATTGTATTGAATTTGGATACCTTTTAATGCAGGTTGGGAAAAGGCTGAGGCCGAAGCTTTGGCATTGAAAAATCATCTAGAAACAGTTACACTCTCAAAGCTCACTGCTGAAGATCGGGCATCACATTTGGATGGTGCTCTCAAAGAGTGCATGCGGCAGATACGAAATCTAAAAGAAGAACATGAACAGAAAATGCAGGAAGTTGTACTCAACAAGAAAAAGCAATTAGACAAAATTAAGATGGATTTTGAAGCAAAGATTGCGAACTTAGATCAAGAGCTCCTTAGGTCTGCTGCTGAAAATGCTGCACTTTCAAGGTCATTGCAAGAGCGTTCTAATATGCTAATCAAAATAAGTGAAGAAAGGTCACAAGCTGAGGCTGACATCGAGCTTTTGAAGAGCAATATTGAGTCATGTGAAAGGGAAATAAATTCACTTAAATATGAACTCCATGTAATTTCTAAAGAGCTGGAGATTCGTAATGAAGAAAAGAATATGATCATGAGATCTGCTGAAGCAGCTAACAAGCAGCATACAGAGGGTGTAAAAAAAATAGCTAAGCTGGAAGCAGAGTGCCAAAGATTACGTGGTCTTGTTCGGAAGAAATTGCCAGGTCCTGCTGCACTTGCCCAGATGAAGCTAGAGGTTGAGAGTTTGGGTCGGGATTATGGAGACTCTCGACTGAGGAGGTCTCCTGTTAAGCCTCCAAGTCCTCATTTGTCCTCAGTGCCTGAATTTTCTCTGGACAATGTACAGAAATTCAACAAAGAGAATGAGTTTCTCACAGAGCGTTTATTTGCAGTGGAGGAGGAAACAAAGATGCTGAAAGAAGCTTTGGCAAAGCGTAACAGTGAACTGCAGGCTTCTAGGAATCTGTGTGCTAAGACAGCAAGCAAGCTTCAAAGTTTAGAAGCTCAATTCCAAATCAACAATAACCAGAAAAGTTCCCCGAAATCTATCACTCAGGTTCCTGCTGAAGGTTACTCTAGTCAAAATATCAGCAACCCACCTAGCTTAACCTCTGTGTCTGAAGATGGAAATGATGATACCCAAAGTTGTGCTGACTCTTGGGCAACGACATCGATCTCTGAGGTTTCCCATTTCAAGAAGGACAATCACAGTGAGAAGTCAAATAAGGCTGAAAATGCAAAGCACCTTGAGCTTATGGATGACTTCTTGGAGATGGAGAAGTTCGCTTGTTTAAATGCAGATAGTGCCACTACCATTTCAAGTTCTCCAAACAATAGGGCTTCTGAAACTGCAAACACTGATGCTTTGGCTGAGGTCTCCTTGCAAAAAGAAGATGCACTGTCTGAAGAGAAGCGTGATTTGGATCCACTGGTGAATCACGTGTATTGCAATAAGGATTCTTCAGCCATAAACTCAGGATCTGATGCTGATCTGTCGTCATTTGGGAAGCTCCAGTCTAGAATCTCTATGTTACTTGAGTCTGTGTCGAAGGAGGTTGATGTGGATAAAATTTTGGAAGAAATTAAGCAGGTTGTGCATGATGCAGAAACCACAGCAAGCTGCGGTTCCAAGGAAGTACACCATTCCAATGCAACGTGCGAGAGACAAACTTGTCCTGAAGATGCTGTTATAATGGGAGAGAAGGAAATCACATTGTTGCAAGAGAGTAAGGCAGCCACACACACAATGCACACAGTAAGCGAGGAGTTGTTGGCTGCCATTTCTCAGATTCATGACTTCGTACTATTGCTGGGAAAAGAAGCAATGGCAGTTCATGACACTTCTTGCGATAGCATTGGTCTGAGCCAAAAAATTGAGGAGTTCTCAGTTACATTCAAGAAAGTTTTATGCAGTGACAGAAGCCTGATTGATTTCATGTTTGACCTTTCTCGTGTATTAGCACTAGCCCGCGGGCTCCGATTCAATGTCCTAGGGTATAAATGCAATGAGGCGGAAATCAGTAGTCCTGATTGCATAGATAAGGTTGCTTTACCAGAGAACAAGGTCATTCAAAATGATTCATTGGGAGAAACATTTCAGAATGGTTGTGCCAACATTTCCAGTCCTACTTCTAACCCGGAGGTACCTGATTATGGAAATTTGGTACCTGGCTATGGATCAAATACCACATCGTGCAAGGTCTCATTGGAAGAGTTCGAAGAATTGAAATCAGAGAAGGACAAAATGGCCATGGATCTAGCTAGATGTACTGAAAATCTTGAAATGACAAAATCTCAATTACATGAAACCGAGCAGCTTCTAGCTGAAGTTAAATCACAACTGGTTTCTGCAAAAAAGTCTAACAGCTTGGCTGAGACACAGCTCAAATGTATGGCTGAGTCATATAGGTCGCTTGAAACACGTGCACAGGAGTTGGAAACTGAGGTAAACCTTCTGCGGGTGAAAACAGAAACTTTAGAAAGTGAGCTTCAAGGAGAAAAGACGAGTCATCAGGATGCCTTGACCAGATGCAAAGAACTAGAAGAGCAACTGCAAACGTAAGCTTCCATCCTTTTCTTTTACTTACTATCTATCTTGTGCAAACTTAAATGCTATGGTCCATGTGTTCGCCTGACTATTTCATATTTTTTGAATTATCTTGTGGAATTTCCTGATGCTTAATCTCTGGATTTGAAGTTGTCTCTAAAATGAATATTTTATCTTATTTTTAGGAAAGAGCGCTCGTCAGCGGATGACATTGACCTCAAGAGCAAACAGGTGGGGCATCTGTGCTCTTCACCATTCCTTAAATTGTCTTTCGATCAGTCTAAATTTGATTCTTATGTTATTAGCAATAAGAGGAAAATTATAAGAGATATAATAAACATTGGGAATGAAAAGCTTTGCCCGCAGATGCTTTCTGAAAAATTAATCTAGTGCTCCAAACATGTTTATAATATAGTAATTTATAACAACATTGTATATCACTCCATATTGCAAGCCCATCTATGGACCTCACTAGAACAGATCAATAATATGAGCACTATATGAAAGTTGACGTAGATCTCTAAAAGTAAAATGATCTTTTTTATAGAATGCAAGCCATCATTGATCAGTGTAAAGAGCTAAATTAAAACTATTGTTTCAGGAGAAAGAAATAACAGCTGCCGCAGAAAAGCTAGCAGAGTGCCAGGAGACTATATTTCTTCTTGGCAAGCAGTTAAAATATTTGCGTCCTCAAACAGAGTTCATGGGATCTCCTTACAGTGAGAGGAGTCAAAGTGGCGACGGGATTGCCAAAGACGAACCTACTGTAAGTGGCATTAACTTGCAGGACTCTGATCAAGCAGAGATGGACACAGGTGCTTCTGTTAATTTCCTCAAAGCAGGTAGTGAATCTCCGTCGGATTCATACAACAATCCATGCTGTCCATCTGATACAGAGTCAAACCTCTTGAGATCACCAGTTGGCTTAAAGCATCCAAAACACAGGCCTACAAAATCAACTTCCTCATCTTCATCTTCTACCCCCACGCCAGAGAAACACCCTCGAGGATTTAGCAGGTTCTTTTCCTCGAAAGGGAAGGATGGTTACTAGGCTTGCAGCCGGCGGGCATATAATAATGTTATGGTTGATAAAGATCAATGTAGTAATAAGCTGGATCACCAAATATGGAGTCATCGACCATAACTGGTGTTAGAATCACTTGTGGAGTATTCAAACTCGAGACCCTGAGTTTGTTAAGGTTTTCATATTGTAAAATGATGCTTTGAACACTGGGTAAATTTTTTTGTAACTAATGACTGTATATGGTATCCACATCTATCACTACTACTTTCTTTATAGCATTTGCCTTCTGTAACTTTGTCCATCGAACGCCACATGGTTTATGGACCTTTATTGATGCATCTGTAACTCTGTCGATCGAACATCACACGGTTTATATTGAAAAAGAGAGAATTTTAAAATAACTAGGGAAACGAAAAATAAAAGAAAAAAATCTATTTATATTGGGAAGGAAAATAAATGAAGGAAATCTAAAAATAACTAGGGAAAAAAAAAATCTTTGAGGGCTAACTAGCCCATTCTAGAACAAGACATGTAGAATAGCCCATTATAGAACGAGACATGCAGTCATGAACAATGTTCTAGGAAAATGTTGGAACAAATTCCTACATGACACTTCATATCCTTAAAGATACCGACTACAACCACATTGAAATGTCATTGTTTGTGGCAGTTTGATTTGGTGGATATGCCAGAATCAATATATGGGCCTTGCACTACACAGGCCTGTTGAATACTCATCCTCGAGGTGATGCTCAATTACTCGGCTAACATGAATCGTCTTTAGCCATATGAATTTTGAAGTTTTCCACATTTTTTTTTTGTTTCTGAGGGAGATTTTCGGTTTTTCTTATATTATGTGGCTTTGGATTTTAAATGACCATGTTAAAGTACGTAGCAAATATCCAAAACTCGGAAAGTTTCCACCACTAAAGCTATAGGATGTAAAATTTCTACCATCGAAGAGCTCGAGGCATTGCCTCGTCGTCCCGATGGAAAATGGTGTCCTAGTGGACATTTAGTTACATGGCCCTTTCTGGTTGTTCTTAGAGTCGTGGTGAGGATATCAGAGGGCCGACTGCTAGACAGTCCGAAGATTATCTTAGCCCATTGAGTAAATTGGGAATTTTCAACTCACAAGTCCCCTCAATCCCTTTGTTGCTTAGATCCTCGTGTACTCTAATGGTCATTCGGTATTCGTCTATTTTCAAACGATGCCCTGAATTATTTTAATTGAAGAGAAAGGTCCCTGCATGCCCAATTGATAATCCTGCATTTTTTTTTTAACCTGGCTGCTTATATCTGGTGAAGTTTGCTTGTCTTGTCTGAGCACTTCAAAGACAATCTGCTCACTCTTAAGAAAAATGCAGCAGAAGCACACTCTTTTAGACTTTTTAAGCTATACTGAAGTCAAGAATCTGTGTTCATAAGCCCTGGGTTTATAACCTTTCAACACGCTCGCTCATGTACTAACGTTTGAAATTAGGCTCATAGGAGACAAGGTTGCAAAGTTTACTTGAATATGTAAGACCTAAATAAAACTAGTATTAATCCATTTTTTTTATTTATTTCTAGACGTATTATGGTACCTTTTAGAAATGGGGGGCATCGATATTTTTCCACGGCCTTGATGATTTAATAGCTCTAAAGCATCCACTAATATCAAATTAGATTTGGGGTGTACACATGGCCAAATATGATAAAATTTTCGAATAGAAGACTCATCGAAATCTAATGGATGAATCAAACCTTGGATATGGCTGATATTATCTGGTAATTATACTCGAATTTTCTCCTTTCTAGTTAAATATAGTCTCCTCGCTACCGATCACGAGGATAAAATATATGTGCAACAAATAAAAGCACATTCAGTGATCATGCATGTGTCCACAAAACTCAGAATTAAAACAACTTTTGTAATGTTTTGTTATACCTTTGTCTCTTATTAGTCTAAAATCTCAGATGGCAAGCACATTAGTCAACTTACTCTTATATGGATATATCCACGTGAGACTATGTAAATAATCTTGAACTCCAAAGTATCATCTTCTACTAAAAGGGGAAAAAGACTTCATATTCTTCCTTTTGTTCATATCTTAATATTCTTTGCGTATGAACACATAAAGCTTCTATCTTCTATTTAAATTAACTTACTCATGGAAGAGTTCTTAGTTTTTTTAGAGAACTTGTTTCACAGATATTCTGATTTTTCAGAAACAAGTTTCCAATCCATAATAACCTCAGAAAAACCATAATCTTTACGGGGTTTTCAACTACCAACCTCATCATATATACTTAGAAAACTGTTTCTGGTTGGCAAAATGGTATCTCATCTAGCTCTATACATATATCCATCCACTGGACATGTTGATCCCGTTTTAGTACATGCCTCATGAAAGCGTTTTCTTCAAACTAAATGAGATGGATATTGTGGTACAAGTAACTATAAGCAACAATTATTTATACAAAAAAAAAGAAAAGAAAAAGAAAACTGTAATCTTCCCGTATGTCTTTGTTGCGTCTCCTAAGCAAGCATGTTGATCCAAAATAAGAAAATAAGAAGGATTACCGGTGTCTTATACTATTCTCTAAATATTTATGTGTGTGTGTTTGCCTAGGGGAAAGGGAGCTAATAATATTTTTATTGGTCAGTAATCGTTTATAAATACACAAATGTGACCTATAATATATATTACTATAGTCAGGTGTATATTGTCACTTATCTCACATTATTTTCCGTTCAATTTATCATATCTAAAAACAATATAGTGTGTTAATTTCTCGTCTGTTATCCATAATTCAAATCTTAGAAGGACAGTAAAAAAATATTTAAAAAAAAAACACATCAATTTCTTAATGTGGATATTTTTCTTGAGAATGGAACTGAAAGATGTTATTAATTATTGATTCGCAAAAGGTAGGTCAATGATGATCTTGAATGTTAGACGCTCACAATGTAGTTCGCCCTTAGGGCAATTATTGGGTCATGTCCTTGAAGGATTTTGATTGTCAAAAATTTATCCAAATCCTGCTGATGATAGACTGACCCACCTTTCATTAATGGGATGTCACGAAAATAATAGAACATTTTTGTATCAGGTTTTGATTCTAAGGTGTAATTTCTTCTTGCTTGATAAATACAGAAGACCGGGGGTTGCTACACACACACAGACACCGTTAGTCAGGAATTTCTGATGGTGCATGTGGTTGAAGGGGCAACATGCCTGCCCTACAACACAGCTCACCTTGTCCACCACCAACTTGTTGGAGCGAAAAAATGAAAGAGAGTAACGGGATGGCAGTTAATTATACCCATCTCGTACATAAATCAAACAGAAGGGCGCATGCATGAATAATATTATCCATGCAGAGATAGTATTAAATCCTCAAATTAATGTAGAATTTAATATCTCCACTTATTTATCATCTTTCTTGCTGGATACATGTTTTCTACCATGTATTTCATGAGTTGTACACATTTAAAAAAACCATACTTTGAGAAGGAAATTCTGCGAGGTCGCTCGCCCAGTATAAAAGCTCCGAGATTTACCTAAAACAGATGAATATGGTAGACGATGAGGTGGAGGGGCACAGTTTTTGGTGACTTTCTCGAAAAAGGCGGGAGAAAGCGTGATGCTATCTTGCTTCACACATTCCGATACTCATCTGCAGGGGCCTGCCCCGTTCCGTCTGAAAAATGAATCTGATGGCATTTATGTTATGTTATTTACATAAATACGAGGGTTGGTCATCCTGTGTTTCGAAGCCCTGTCTTCGTGTATGAAGAACGGCACGGCGATTCGAGAGGCAGATGGCTTTTTTGGGTGCCTAGAAGCACCAGAATCAAAAATATCTTCGCAGTGAGCGCCTTTTGCCCGACTCTTTGAAAGATACATGTACGGACAATCAATGAAATTTGATGCCTTTCTTTCTGACGCAAAGGCGAGCTGTGAAATTCTATAGATCAGCTAGACTGATTCACCGAATACCCATTTCATTTTCAACCATATCATTGATGGTTTGTCCCTTGAATTTTGCCCATCTGCTACTGTGTGCCCTTCGACCTTCCCAAAGCGAGTAAAAATGAAAAGAAAAGGAGAGAGAAGGGAGGTATTTTTCATATAGATGCAGGAGCTAAGAGCCTAAAAAGGAAGAATTATGGAGAAGAAACCGGGAATAGCAACCCAAATAGCACCATGATGTAAAGGATCAGCAATTCCTGCAGGCGAGAAATCAAGATAATGAACGCCAAACCATCTGGATGGTGGCCAAGTGGTAAGGACTTGGGATCAAGGGATTTGCTTTCTCTGTGATCTCAGGTTCGAGTCCTTGGTTGTTTATATGATGGCCACTGGAGACTTACATGGTTGTTAACTTCAGGGCCCGTGGGATTAGTCGTGGTGCGCGAAAGCTGGCCGGGACACCCACGTTAATCTAAAAAAAAAAAAAAAGATAAGAAACGCCAAGTTCAAAAGAAAGGTCCCGATTAACCTACCAACATCAGAATTTACATCTCTTTAATAATATTAGAATTCAAAACCATGCTGACAATTAATTTTTTTAAAAATTTGGAAAGGATACTCGTCCATTTGCTTATTTTTATTCGACAATTAAACAACACCACACCTTAATTTTACTACAATTAACAACATTTTAAAAACCCAGAAATATAAAGGGCATGGTTCATTGATGATATTGCAGATATTGCTGGTATTCTTCATATATAAAGTGCTCTGGAATTAATATAAAAACACATTTAAAATAATTTTCCATAAAAATTAGGCCTGGTAGCATGTTATGTTGATGGTTTTTTTTTTTTTTTGTCAGCCACTTAAAAGATGCTGTGGATGTGTTTGTAGAGTAGATAAATAAGGTAAATTTCATGAAAAAGTTTGGACTAGTCAAACATATAGCTTGATAAAGAAAACATATAATTTTTTACCTGATTAATGAATTAAGTTTAAATTTAATCAAAAGATTGTCTAGATTCAGTCCTATAAGATATGCGGCTCGTTGTAACAAGTCAGGGCTGGAAAAGCAAGCTTTCAAATTAAACCAAAAGATGTAGTTTTTACTATTCTCCTAATTTTTTTTTATAATAATCATTTGATTTATTAATAAAACAACCATTCAAATAATGGTTGGAAGAAACACAATAAATTTAAAACAAAAAAAAAACTAAAAGAAGAAATGATTGAAAACAAATTTAATTACAGCATATTAGTAACATCATAATCTAAGGTTTATTCATTGCGTGCTTTCTGCTTGTGTTTGTCCAAACATGAATGCCTCCAGCACTGTGAATGAGATCAGATTTTGTGTATGAAAAACCAGATTTACTAACCTTTATTCAACAGAACAGATGATGAAGAATCAAGTCAAAGACAACATCGCAACTACTTACGTGTAAATCAAATCCCCCAACTTTCTCTTGCTTCTTTCCAATTGCAAGCGCCCGCCATACATACAATAAATTATTTATTTTCTTTGGATTATTTTTCTAATAAAGATTGAATTTAACTACTTTTACTATTTAGCTTTGGATTCATAGTTTTATAAACAATTGATTATTTTTTTTTATCGTAACATTGAATTTCAGGCTTTCCATCAAAAAATATTAAAAAGATTTCTACCATAGTGTAGAGCTGTAATTAACTTTAGGATTCAAGAACCCTAGTGCCATAGAACATTTCATAATTAAAAGTTTTAAATGACTTGTGGAGTTTGTTTTATCATCAGGAGGAGGGGCATACCTACGAGGAGACAAATTGATGTACCTTTGCAAAATTACTTACCTTTTCATTAATGCCAAGCTAGCGAAGATAAACACAATGTGACATTGTAACCACTCGATTTGATACAACCACATGAATCTTTATCATTAGCATAATCCAATTCTTCTAACTTTTATATGATCAGTTTATATTATTTCGAAGGGAGGCTTAAATCACATGTATAGAGCTCTAACTTCTCAATTCTCGACCACTAATGTCTTAATCACTGGGTAATTTTCTAAGTCAATTCATTCTGGCTCTTTTATTGCTCATCAATTACGGCCACTTCTTGAGGCAGATATCAATCTCTTTAATGTGGGCATGTATGTTTGTTTGTCACGAAAAAGCGATCTCCATTTCTTGCTTTTTTACGATTGGATTCATAAAGGTATACCATATGCATGCTTCTTTTTTTTAAAAAAAAAAAGGAAGTCCTGGATTTTATTGTTTCCCATTAATTCTCCTCGATCATGAGAGGTAGGGAAAGCTGAACTTGTCATTTCGGTAGACCGTGGAGTGGGCTAGGTTTAAAAGAGATTAGGTAGAAGTTGACTCGTTTGAAGGAAGATGACTGAGGGCACGTTAAGCTCAAAAAAAGAAACCAGGGACGTCGTAATCGACCCATTTAAACCTACATAACCCAGGAAGTTAACTCATGGTTCAATTACAAAATTAATTTGATTTTTATTTAATTTTTTAAATTAATATCATTTTGATTAAAATATTGAATTAACTAATTAAATTCAATAATGGATATGAAGTGAGGTTTAATAGATTGGATTAAAAACATTTTAGTCCAAGAGTTACTTTTATTTTTAAAAAAAAAAGAAATAACAACAAAATTGGGCAAACATGAGCTAACAAGAAAGAGACATTGAAAAGACATAGAAGAATAAATAACCAGGAAAAAAAAAAAAGAAGCAAACTCGCCAACTTGAGTGATCGTTGATTTACGACTGAATCTAACTTTTCTCTGCCTGTAATTTTACTCAGAGAATATGAAATCATCGTCAAGAATGCTATTATACATGTGAAGGTTGTCTCCATTTCAACTGCTTGTGTTCCCTTACTTTAAAATAACTTAGTATATTAATGCAGTAGACACACACCAAAGACTTTTAACGTATGTACAAGCCTTTTCAATCCAGGAATTTCTTTGACAGCGTCTCAGGTTCTTCTACCATGTATTAGACTATAAGATAGCTTTCTCTGAAATAGAGTCCCAGTACATAATCAATAGTTCTTTGAACGTGACATGCAATACATCAAGACGATGGTGATATACAATTAAGCCACGATTGTTGCATAGATGATTGCAGGAGTTATTTTTTAAAATATTTTATTATTTTTTTTAAATTAGTGTATCAAAATGATAAAAAATATATAATTTTTTTATTTTTAATTAAAAAATTAAAATTATTTTAAAACAGGACGGCTTTAAAAAAAGAAACATTGGACCGAATATTGAAAACATGAAGCCATCCGAAAACATTCCTGTATAACGTCACGTTAGGGTAAATAGTTGTGAAAAATGACACAGCCTTAAATTCAATAGGTTGATTTTTAAAAGTAAAATAAGGGCACCTCATTCAGTGAACAAAGATTATAATATTTCTTTGCTTGTGTTATCTTCAAACCTAGCTAGTTAGTTAGGTTAACAACACCCAGGAAGAGGGTCCCATGACCATGTTTTATATATTCTACTCGTCTACCTACCTCTTTTCTAATCAATTGTGATTTATATAATTTTTATTTTTTTGTTTAAATCTAAGATTAATGTTTAAAAACATTAATGACTTTTTTAAGATCTATAGACTAATATTATAAATACACTTTGAAAATCGTGCACAAAATAACTTCATTGTAAAATAAAGGCGTGGGAGTTGCCCGTTGACTATTGAAAGGATTATGGTTTAATCCAGGACTGAATGGTTACTCTCAAGGGTCCCGTAGTTATAGGTTTATTAATGCGTGCATGACACTGTGATAATTTAATTTTCATGGTTATTATTTAAAAAATAAATAGTTTTTTAAAAATATTTTTACTTGTGATTTTTAAAAATCTGTGTGTTGTTAAAATCATTTGAGATAGATTTCTATATATAAAATAAAAGAAAAGTAAGTTTTTATTAATGGAAAATAAATTATTTTAGCTTTTATAAAATCAAAATTGAAAGGATAATTATGTGTGGATATAGTGGGAAAAACAAATTATTTAATTAATTAAATGATTTTTTTCTCCGGGGTAGGGAAAAATAAAAGCTACAGCAATTCAGACGGTCTCTAAAAACGTAAAATCAAATTCATACCCGCTAGACTGCATGGTGTCCACTGTGTCGGCTATTCTCTGAATAGAGGGCACCTCACCGTGTAATTGCACCTTAACTAGTGTGCCAGAGACTAGCGGCTAGGGCACTCTTATCTTCTGTTCTAGCGATGCGCACTTCTCACCTTTCACTGGATTAACCATCTGGCTCGGCTCGAGAATTTATGGAGTCCATGAAAGTTTTTAGTCCGGTCAGTGCGGCTCTTAAGGGCTAGATATGGGGTTATGGACCACAAACAGTGAGATGGGACTACCCTAACAAGAATCATGCCCCTTTTTTTCAATAAAAAAAATATGATAGATCAACTACCCAGGGCATTTCTTTAGTGTAAATGATATTTTGAACTAATTTTTACACGTAAAAATAAAGTTTTTTCTGATTACATTTGAGTCGTGAATCATGCATTTTTCCTATAAAATTAGATCGAGTTTCATCACTTGATTTCTTAAAAGATGTTATATTTATGTAATTATTTTTTAATAGATGGATGACTTCAAATACGTGTGTGTAAATAAATAAATGATTGAGTTAAATATACAATCATTTTTTCCCGTAAAAAGCATGGTACGTGTATAGAGAATTATTCCATTTACAAAAAAATAATTTATTTGCATCATACCATTTATGCATTCTGGAATTAAATTGAGAAATAAAAA
Source organism: Populus ilicifolia (assembly GCA_015708895.1). Taxonomy (NCBI): domain Eukaryota; kingdom Viridiplantae; phylum Streptophyta; class Magnoliopsida; order Malpighiales; family Salicaceae; genus Populus; species Populus ilicifolia. The sequence goes on from SRLM01000019.1 coordinate 124,292, forward strand.
TAAAAAATTAATTTAAACTTCATAAATATTGATCCGACTCTAATAGATATTTTTTTTTAGATAATTATCATACTTGGATACTATATAAATATTATCAAACCTAATCTAAATATATATGTAGAATACTAATATCTTTTAATCTAACATGCACCCTCTCACACACACATGTATATATAATATTTATAATTTTATTAGCTAGGTTTGGAAAACTATTTTTCTTTAATTTATTTTTATGAGTACAAGTATTTAAATTTTGCACTTAATAGATAATAGATGATTATAACCATGACCATGAGAAAATGAAAATACGGAAAGTAGGAGGACATCCATGGGATCACTGTGATAAAAGAAACCCTGAGTCACTGTTTAGGAGCGTGCAATATGAGCACTTACTTGGCGGGCCACCATTTAATCACTGTGATCATAATAAGTTGACAAGAGATGTTTGTACAGTGCGGTAAAGAGTTGATTTTAAAAATATTTTTTAAAATATATTAAAATATCAAAAAGTTTAATTTTAATATTAATAAATTAAAATAAATTTAAAATATATTAATTCAAAATTAAAAAAAATCTTATAAAAACAGTGTTTGACAGCAATGACAAACAGTCTCGAAGATTATACCAGATTTCAGCAGGGGCCCCTACCACGTGGGCTATGGTGGATTGGATTGATGAAAGTCTTATGTTTTGTTTTCTGGATTAAATTATTATTTTTTAATATAACAATCTTAAAAATATATTTTTTTTAAAAAACTCACCGGAAAACAACCGCTTTGCCCTTTGATTGCGGTCGTAGCTTAAATAATGGATGGGCAAGGAAAAAGGAAGAAGGAAATTCCCATGGAGGACAGAACAGGTTTAAAATATTCCAGAACATACAAAGACTTTTTATATTTTTAATGAACTCCTCATCGGTTTTATCGATTGATTTTTTTTTACTGCTACTGCGGTACTGGCATCCAGAGTACTTGAAATGTACCTAAAGCAAAAGGGAGCCACTTTTTTTTTTTAATCAAATTCTTTGTAAAAAATATCCACAATCCATAAAAAATTGGTGAAGCAATTGCTAAAATATTGTTATAAAGTTAAATAAGAGAAGAATTAATTAATAACCAGCTGTTTCCTCAAAAAAAAAAAAAAACTACTCATTTAGACCACAGAAATATAACATTAATTTGGTTGTGTCTTTTGCTATTTTCTTACTTATTGGAAGAAAATACCCCATGGAAGGGGAATGAGAGTTGTGCTGGGACATGGGTTTTATTTATTTACTTATTTCTGCTAATCTATTTCTGACAAAATATTCTAACTAGGTGTGTCCGTTAGGCACCATCTTTAACAGTTTTAACGGCCAGGCCGGGAAGATCAAACCCAGGGATAATATTGCAGCCCAAACCGACACAGACAAAACCCTAAAATCAAGTGAAAATTGCGATGCTGTGTCTGTACAAGCTGCTGCACGAGAGAAAGAGAGGGAGAGAGTAAAAAGGGGAGCAACCCTATTTGTATTCCTTGCATTAGTTCTCTCACAGGGTACAATTTTAGTGGTTGGCTAAATTTTAAACACCACTGTGAGGAAAACTTCAAGATTCGAGATTTACAAATCTAAACTCAGTGATATTTCACGGGGGTTTTGATCAGTCAGAGTCACCGTCAAATTAAGAGGGGAAAAAATTAAAATTTTATAAGAGAAAATCGAGGAAGAGAAGCAGTGAAGCAGCTTCATCTCTAACTACCATGCCTTAATTTTCTCCAAACAAACAATATAGCCTAGCACTGATGCAGATTCCTCCAAGCTCAGTATCTGACCAGAATGGACTGAAAAACAACTTCTTCACAAGGAATAGTGAGGCCCATGTCATGATCAAACCCAAATTCTTCTTCTGCTTGTTGAAGCAAAGTTTGAAACTCGGGTCTAGTTAAGATAGAGATAGGCACAATGTATCTGCTTCTGTTTTCACCAACATATACAACAAAGTGGCCTTTCGGGACATCCAAAGGAAGGCCTTCTTGGTCATGATAGCCTTGTTTCTTTCCTAAGCTTGAGCACCTCTTGAGGATCTGCTTGATAACTGCTGTTTGAGGCAATTTGTTTGATTTCCTGATAGCCATTTTTCGGAGAGTAGTTTGAGAGAGGAGGGCTTTTTGGGGTTGCGGTAAGTAAGAGATGTTAAGGTAATGCATGGAGAAGTAGAAGGTATTGTGGGGGTATATATCGTGAGACTTGAGAGGCAGAGAGAGGAGCGGTGTCATGTGGGGTCGTGGGGGCAAAGGACAAACCAGGGGTGTTTTTTGGGTCTGTCTGACCTTAAGGACATGCTGGGTGTTTAGCCCATTGGGTTTACACCACCTTGTTGTCGTTCCTAGGGACATCACGGGCACTCTCTCTCTCTCTCTCTCTCTCTCTCTCTCTCTCTCTCTCTATACACACACTAAATTGGGAGTTCATGTTACATGGCAAACCGATATAATTTTTTGAATATAAAAAATATTTAAATGATGATAATATTTATAAAAAAATAAAAAAACTCGACACTTGAATTATTGATTTTATCATATCCAATAACAACTTGATTTAAATAGAAGATAACAATAGCAAAAAAATATTAAAAAAACATATGATAATAATTAACTAAAAAAAAGTCATCAAGAGAGAAAAAATATTGTTAGATGCTCATTATCACTTCTTCACAGACATCGATCACAGCCAAAAGAATTTAATAAGAAACTCAATCAATCAATTTTATTTAATTCAAGAAAAATATTTATTTTGAAAAAAAATATTTAACAATAAACAAAAAATAAAAGGACCCTATATAATCCAACCAAATAAAAAAAAGATGAGAAATCATAAAAAAACAACAAGCCCAGTCCCCGATAAAATAAATATCAAATGATAAAATTATAAATAAATATTATCTTAAAAAAATAATAAAAAACCAAAATAACTTTTATCGAATGTCCTTAAATTGGGTTAATTTTCTCAACTGTAACCTATGAAATTTTATAATGGGCTTAATTAAGAAGCTTAAATTCAAATCAATTAAATTTTGAATCATGAAATTGAGTGTAAAAAAACCAAACTAAAGATTTTGAAAAAGAAAAAAAACAATAAAAATAAAATCTGATGGAAAAAAATAATCAAAGGTGAAACCATAAAAAAAATTTATAAAGTTATCTCAAGTGATACAAATACCAATTAAAAAAAGAGGATCAAATCTAAAAAATTAAAAAAATCAAATGAGGATGAAATTGAAACAAGTTTTTATTTTTATAAGTTATTTCAAATAAATCAAATATCAACTAAAGAGAAGTATAAAAAGAAAGAAGAAAAAAAAAGATATTGTTATCAAAGTCATAGCAAAGCTCTTTTTTCTACACACATGTATTGTCAAATAAAAAAGACATCGAGAGGGATCTAAAAATACTCTAAAATAATATTTTTGATTGTTGAAATTAACTATGTATATCATTTAAAGATGAAGTGGTTGTAGCGCACCTAACACACGTTAGCAAATTATTTTTTTTAAATCAGCACTTTACCTAATAACAAAAAATAAAAATCAATAGTGCAATAACAAAAATATCCTAAAATTCAAGACATAAAAAATTAAACTCCAAGGATAAAGAAGAATTTTTACTATGTAAATAAAAATGATAAGATGAAAACATCTCTTTTTAGTTGTCAAAATATTTTTATATATAAGGATAAATTAGTTATTTTAGTATATATTTAATAATTAAAAATATAAATCTATCCTCAATATTAATTTAAGGGTATTTATGATAATTTATTATATAATTTAAAAGAAAATTTTTTACCATGCTCTCGGTAAATTTAAAAATATCAAAATGCTCTCCTTACAAAGAAAACTTTACCTATTTTTTTTTATAAAAAAGATAAGAAGTTAAATTCATTATTCTTGTCTGTAGTAAAATGTACCCAGAGAAACATGTGAATTCATCACCTTTTTTTTTTTAGTTGTACCTTCAATTGCAAGTTCATGGAAGCACCACTGCAGTTTCCTATGCTTCCTCTTCATTTACTTGGTTTTTTGGGGAGACATTGATCTTCAAGTCAAAAGTGAAACAGTAAAAACATTCCTGCAATAGGACTATCACTTTTATCGTCAAAAGCAATTTTATTGGTCGAGATCACCGTTATCAAACCTATCCAGTGCAGAAGGTCGACTAATCAAATGATCCTCGACGCAGAACTTGACTTGGATATGTTTGTTTCTGAATTATGTTGGGAAATGATGCCGTCAACCCTGGAAAATCACAATATGTAAACCCGCGATCTTGATCAAACTTGAGTATAATTCAATGTACTCATTATAATATATATATTTTTTAATTTTTATTTAAAATGATGTTATATCAGTCTAGTTTAAATTTTTATTTAAACTACGTTGTTTTGAAGTAAATCCGGGTAAACCTATTAACTCGATCCGCTGCCTCATAATCCAAATCCAAGCAAGCCATGACTTTGTTCTATATAATTTCCATTCACATTTAACAGTTTTCATGCCAGCTGTTTAACTTTTCTGTGTGGAATATCATACATTATTTTTCTTCAAGTATCTTAGAAACAGATTTTTCAGTGTTCCCTCTTACGAATGGTTGGACACATTCTTCAATTTCTTATGTTTGATCTTTGAAATTCTCAAATCACGAGTAACTTTGACTTCGCTTCTCTTTCACTCTTTCACCAGGACTAACAGTATAATATCCTAGAAGAAAGAGCAACGTGTGATCAAGTCTAAGTGCAGTTCATATGACATTCCTGTGGTAATTCAGATGGAAAATCCAGCCAAGGTTCTACAGGAATAGCCAAGACTTGGCTTAAGATTTAAGGTGATCTGGGCTCGAGTCTTTGTACGTAATTAATGACCAAAATGGGGCCTCTTCTCTATATATCAACAAGGTTAATTGAGCTGACACTTGTAATTCCATATCTTCATCACTTACGAAATACTGTAAAAAAGAAGAGGAGAATTTTTACCCTTCTCTCATTTCTACATTGTTCATGGTTCAGTGATCAATAATATCTGTGCTGACTTGCTGAGGGTTTCGCTCATCTTAACTCCTGGGCTTGTGATTCTGTGGATTGAGTGACAGATAAAGAACAGTTATTCACATGCATGTGCATCTGGTACGACTTGCCTTGCAGGGTTTTGCCATAGCAAATTAAGCATGCCGTGCATTTACTCTCCTTATATAGCTATAGTTAAGGAAATTCATACATGTATTTGAGAAATAATTTGACTGCTTTCAACAATTTCTTTAGGTGAATGCACTCCATCAAACTAATAGTGACACGGCAGCTACACACTTCCATGCTCTATTAATCCATGTCAGTCCAGTTGATCAGCTCTTTCCTTTGCTCTTGGAGGGAGGAGTAGTGCTGATTTTATAAAAAATTCTTGATGTTCATCTACCTTTATTTAGCATTAAGAAAATAAAACTCTGATGCTTTAACTTGATGGGGGCTGGCAGCAATAGGCTCAAGCCAAGACAGGACCACGGAAGATGATGATCCTCTCATTCCCCTGCTGCTAGGGGTGCTCTGTAAAAATTGAAGAATCTTTCGTATTCTTGGAGAAGGGAGGCAGCACGGCCCCATTAATCTGTCAACGATTCCCGTCAATGTTGTAATTCTAACACCACTTTTTACGGTATCCAACTCCATAAATATGGTTAAATCAATCATCATTAATCAATCTTTTTGCTTAGGTAATGTATATCAGTTTTAATAGACATTTAATAGTTCATATACCTTACTCATTTCACACACACATGTTGAATCCACACATTTATACAGTATTTAAAGCATGAAAAGTGAAGAAAAATCTAAAGCGTGTGAGAATTTGAGGGAGTGGAAAGCTTTTCCTTCCCAGTGAAATAAAAGTCCTGATAGGTTTAGTTCTTTACTTCCTGAGAACTCCTGTCAATATATAACAGATGGGTTCCTGTCAGTAAAATCAATCCATAAAATAAGATGTAAAAAATGTCAGAGCAGTTAAGAGGAGAGATTAGTGCCCTGAGAAAGGTGTTGGTAGAAAGTATATCTAAAAGAATTATTGGATAAATACATAAGAGAGAAAATTGTATTAATTTAGTTAAAGAAATGGAAAAAAAGAAACATATTTTGTAATATTTTTAGGATAAATTTTTATGATTTCAAAATATAAATCTCAACTATCTTTGTTTTTTCTTTTTTGAGATAATAACTGATCAGAAAATATTTATGTAATTTTAACACGTTTATTGACTTGGAAGAAATTACTGGAAAAGGCTTGCGATGGTTCTCCAACGAGCCATAGCTAGAACAACAAAATAAGAACGTAAATGGTCTTGGTCAGCCATAAATAGGGAAAATAAATGAGAGAGAACAGGAGTGCATTAGCCTAATTCCAAGTCTGTCTATAATGCAGAATACCTTAGCCCCCCCATGTTCTAAGGCCCAGAAAACTTGCCTCTCAGCTCCCTTTTTAATGTCCCACACGGCTCCTGTCCTGCCTTGCCCTCTTTCTCTCTCTCTTTCCCTATTTTGTTTTTTACTAGATGATTGACCTTTATTACACTCCGGGTCAGGTTACATCTTGAAAGGAAAAGAATGGTTTGGTGTTGATGATGTATTTTTTAGTAAAAAATATTATACTATGTAAGGATTGATTTAATATAATTTAGTTGATTTTATAAGTTAATTCATATAACATGTAAAAATATAATTTAATTAAAAAAATATTTTTTTAATATTAAAATAACAATATATTATATTGATTTAGATATTAATATATCAGATTCAAGATTTGGATTTGGATTGCAAAACTATAATAATTTTATAAAAAATAAATTAAAATAAATTATAAATATACTTAATATTAAATAATAATATTAAAAAATAAAATAAAAAATACCTAAAAAATAATTTAAATTTACTTATTGAATTCACAATATTGATCATAAGATCAAAATAATCATATAAAAAGTAGTAAAAATAAATTATGAGTTTTAATTTTCAATCAGTGTAATATTAAAAGATAAAATTAAAAAAATTAATTAAAAAATATAAAAAATAACTTGAATTAATCTATTAAACTTATGATTAATTAAGATGATAACTCAATAAAAAAATTAATATAAAAAATAAAATTAAAAAAAAATATTAATTAAAAAAACAAGATAATATTTAAATAAATAATAATACATGAAATGGGATACCATAAAAAATACACTTATTTTAGTTTATTGTTAATAATCATCATGATAATAACCAATACAGTGACAGTACCTCACTCCTTGTTTAGTTTGCATTTAAGTTAATAATAATCATCGTGATAATAACGAGTACAATGACACCACCTCACTTCCTTGCGACAATACATGCATGCTTGTATGGTAGTTGTCTATCGAGCCTTGTTTGAGATTGTGTCCGAAACTATGATGTCAAAATTTAAATTTATTTATTTATATATTTTAATATTGCTTTAAAAAGTTAATATTAAAAATACATTTAAAAAATATTATTTTAAAGTATTTATAATTTTTTTTAAAAAAACAATTATTATATCCCAACGCATTGACTTTATAAGCAAATTAATACTTGAACGTGTACACATTTTTAACACTTTCTTGTCGTCCTTCACGGGCTTCTTGAGAAAATCTCCCCAATAGATTACGCAGGCTATAGCTATAAGCAATTCAAAGGACAGAAAAATTGAATGGAAGATCCATGAATCTTGCTGCTTTAATTAGTCCTTGGTCAATAACTTGAATCAAACGGCCGATTTGATAAATCATGAGTCTAATTATGAAAGTCTTATAATGGTATGACTTGACTATAACGGTTCTAGATCTTTGCTATTTACGCAACCGATTGAAGGTTGCCTATGATGCTTGATTGAGGATTTGAAGGAGACCTGAAACAAGAAATGGGCCATGAGGGTACTCACACAGTCTTCATAGGAAGCTGCTCCCATGTTCTGCGAATGAGATTAGCCGGTGAAAGGGAGATAAAAACAGAAAAGTGGGTCCTCTATAATTCACTGAAAAGCAGTGACTATTGATGGCTAGACGAAGGCAATTTCCTGGGTAGAAAATGACCGCCTATTATAAGCTAAGCACATGAAGGCCATGTTACTTTTGCCTTCAATACCTCTTGTAAAGACAACGTTGTAAGGACTTTGACCCAATTCCCTCCCAACTGCTTTAGCCATGTAGCTTACCCAAACATTTTCAAACTGTCCCCTTTGGATCTTTTATGGAAGGGCATTTCTTACCGTATACGAAATAAAGGGTGGTGAAGCATTTGCCAATGAAAGCCACATCGATCTGTGCATCCTATCATTTGATCCCACATTTGTATCCTGTTTTTTGTTTCGAGATTAAGTAGAAAAAAACCGTAAGGAGTATAGGGCGTGGGTTAGAAGCTGAAAAGGATCGATCCAAGAAACTATATCGACAGAAATAAACATGCTGAGAACAAAGAAAAGGTTGCCATGGACAATGCAGGCTACAATGGTAACAAAACCCTAGCAATAACAGCAATATACATAGAAATGTTGCCATCCTGGGAAGGCCTTAACCACCACATATGATCATAGAGTCCAATGTATTAACAATTTTGAAGACAGACGAGATTGATGGCAGCTTTCAAACCTAACATGAAAGTATGTGTAAAATCAAGAAGAAAAGGAATTTTGCTTCGGCCTCCATGACAGCTAAGCCCCAGAAAACGAAGAACCCAAAGGATTTCACGGATTTGTACCTCAAACTCATTAAGGTGCACATGTAGTACTATAACAGCATGGAGGGGGAGAATTAATGTCAAATTCATTTGGTGTGGAACACAACTGTATGATAGTTTTGTGTTGCACGTCGCAGAAGGGACCAACGTTTTGTAACCATGGGTCCAAGCCAGGGTGGATGAGCTTGGTGTGGATTGCACAGATGAAACGTGTGCATTTAAGGAGCCCATGAAGTCGAGACAATTTTGTAACATGTAAAGCACATTCAAGTGCTATCAAACTGCAAAACAACTAACTGTATATATGGATTGATTTTTTGAGATGTTTCAACTACTTTTTAAATAGGGTTCAGAACCGACTTAATTTTGGCAGAAAATCTAGTGGTTGCTGTTATAAAGTGGTAAATCGTTCGTGTTTTTACCTCCATTTTTCTGTGTTTTGCTCTTAGGTGTTAGAGAGCAGAAACCCAAAGCATTAAGGACAACTAGTCGCAGTGGTCCTCCTAATAAGGAAGGACTAGTTATCCTACAGGGATCCCAGTTTAATAAGAAGGTTAAGAGTGCAAAATGGCCTGATTAGACCTGCTTGTTAGCACATTATGTCCCTTCAGTTCGGGTATTAGACTAAGTACACTTATGGCTAGGTAGTTGAAACTGCGTTTTTAACTGTTAAAAATACTAAATTGTTGTTTTTTACATGGATAAAACTTTTTTACTTGTTGAAAACCCCCAGCCACACCAAACCTATTTCGTTTACTTTTGGTACCTCAAACCCCATTTTGCGTACGATTCGAGTCAATTCACTCATAAATTTCTCATAAATAATATGTTCTTTTTTGGCCGCTACCATCAAATTGAAAGGATTGTTGACTGACCATTAGTGGTTGAGTTTTCGAATCCTTGCACGTTAGCATCCTAGCCAGACAGAATCAGAGGGCCAACCACGCCTGTTAGGCCTATGTCCCGTGCCTTCCAAACCAGAAGAGCCCAGCATGCAGTGAAACTGGGCCCCTCGTAACGGTTATTTTGGAGAGAGCGTGCCATTATCGTGGAGAGAGCATGCAACTATTTGAAAAAAATTCTAGCCCTTGCAGTTGCCGAGCCTCCAACGATGAGACATCGGAAGTATCTTGCTCTAGGATAGTATAAAATATTGTATAAAATGGCAAGAAAAGAAGAATCATGAGAGGAAGAAAACTGGTAGAAGGCATGGAAAGGCCCACCCACCATATGCAATGTCTTGACAGCGTCTCTAAAATTTAAAACTCAAGTCAGAAGAACCTGTTGAGCACCAGGAGGCTACATCAGCAATTGAGCTACGAACAACATCGTTCATGACAGTTTAAAAAAAAAACCCCATCTGGTTCTTCTGGAGTGATAGTTGATGGCTGTTTCTCAATTCAATCTCTACTGCATAACCGGACATGAGAATTTCTTCTCATCCCGCTCCTTCTGAATGAAATGATTATCCAATCAAACTATCAGTCTTTTGAACTTGCACGCTGGTAGTGCTCCACAGCCAATCCACACAAATATTTTAAGCAAACAGAATGCACAAAAGCATACAAGTTAGTAGCTAACCGAGATACAGCTCAAGCTGACACAGATATTATCGCAAGGCTCACGGGGAAAGTAAGAAAACCACCTTGGTTAACTTTATAATTGACAGCAATAAATGTTTTTCTTGCGCGTGGATCATTGTCTTAAAAATGAATGACAGAACAACTCAATATTTTTACTTTCATAACAAACAACATAGTGAAAAATTCCATGCTAGCTGCCAGGTATCGAAAGAAAACTCTTCAAATCAGTAAACCACCACACCGAATCCTATAGGAAAAACTCATGCTTCTCTTGAGCTAGCTCGGCATAAATTCTGGTGATAAATCATAGGTTTAAGCAGATGCAACAGCTGGCATTGCCTCTTCGGCCTGCAACTGCTCATAATATTTGACAAGGACTTCCCAACCACCACGGCACATAAAACCATCTGGAGGGTTCTCACCATTTCTAGCATAGGTCCTCATCTGCAACAAAACAAAGCGAATACCAAATTACAGGTAGAAAATTATATACAAAACCTTCAACTTCCACATCTTGAACCAACTATATAAAACCCACGAAACCATGCAATAACTGTGCAGTAGCAAAAACAATCACCTAATGATTCCACATTACCCTTGATCAAAGAATGCACACAATCAGCAGTGATTATGCTTTCCTTTCTACTCTTAAAACAAGATTTGCTTGAAGATGTCATATTCTTTGTCAACAAATGGAACTTGAAATGATTGGATACCTAGGACTTTTGAGTCAAACAACTCATCATAACTGACTTATGGAAATGAATTATAGACAACAAGGAGGAAATCAAGGCTTTGTTGAGCATCAACTCTGTTAGACCCGTAGAAACAAAAATAATTATGAAATCAGATATATTGTTCCTACCTTGGTTCCAGAGATGAAGAGGAACTCTTTGGAACGAGATGGATCAAAAAATGCCATCTTCTTTGCCACAGTGTCATATGCTGCCACCTGCACAGTATAATAACAGAAAGATTACTCAATGGCTTCGCTGATTAGATATGCCACAAACAAGGATGTTAGAGCCTTGATTTCTAAACATCAATAATCCATCACATTTTAAGCCACAAAACTTAAGCCCAGCAGATGCATTACAAACTCTCAAGTGTAAAGTGCCACCATATTGACGTTAGATACAAACAGATATCAAAGTGGAAAACAGTAAACAACAGCACCTCATTACTAGATCTAACCCTGTCTTATATGAGCATCCACCTGGCCCGCATGTTTGTCAACCAATTGTCTTCTATACTACCTTCAAAATGTTCAGTCTGAACCTATTGTGCCTCGTCAGAGTTAGCAATGGTTGTAATATGTTTCTTCAATGATGATGTTATTAATGCACTAAGATGGAAATAGAAGTTTATGGTGTTGTTACAGATACTAGCCAAAAGTGACAAATAATGCATAGGAAAGGAGCTTTGGCAGAGAGGCGAGAGGTTGTGAAACCTACCCTAAATGGCAAAATATTCAACTTCTCCAGGCCTGGAGCCATGCTTAGAACTTTTTTTCCATGATCAGGGTCATATAAATCTCTCTTCTCTGTCGGGTGACCCATACCAGCAGGATCACGACCTACAATGTAAAAGTTAGCACCTGCATTTACCCGTGCCTTGGCATGCCATTGCACTTCAGTAGGACCAGCATAATGCATAGGTGACGGGAATACAACAACTATCGTAGTTTCAGGGTCAAGAACTCCATCTTCTAGAACCTGCTCAAAAACAGATCCATGAATGCCAATTCCACAGCAAATAGAATCATTTTACATCATTGGTTAAAGAAAAGAATGGTAGCGGTTTTCCTAGGGTGTCAGAAAATGTATCATCACAGAATGGATGATCAGATCAATGTCATCACAGGCTATGTAGAAGAAATTACTGAATACAACCTTACTGTGTTGTTCCATCCGAACATCCAAAGGAACGTCATCAGCCTTTGTGAAACCTCCTAATGGATGAAGCAGTAGAATCGGATTCTTATAACCCATTTCCAAAAGCCGCCTGCGTGTATCATTCATCAATAAGGCATGCCCATTATGAACAGGGTTTCGTAACTGAAATGCAAAAACTGCATCAGCTTTACGCCTATCAAATTCCTTCCTGAGTTGTTTGGGAGAAAGCCTGTAATGATCAAGTCCATCATTGTATTTGATGGGCTTTAGCACTTCTAGATCTCCACCTAGGAGCCAATTTCCTGCTGGAGCAATGAATTCCTCAACGTACGGCAATCCAGGTGCAGTTGTCCCCCATGTTCTAGCTATTCTTTCTTCTTTGTTATGCTTGTAAATCTCAATACTGCAATAAAATTTTAAATTCAGAAAATCCCCTTTTGGTTAAGAGAAGAAAGTCAAGTAACTTGGCAGGTCTGGAGCAGCTTGCATAAGTGAAATGATTTTTTAAATTCAAAGGGCAATGCAGCATGACTACCGACCCAACAACGGAAAATCAAAGTATAACAGCAGGAGTCCGCTTTCCAGCAGTGTAAAACACAGCCTCTGCTGAAATTTCAGCCCATAGGGTTTCTAACATGATGATCACATCCAAGACAAGACCGATAATTGGGTTTCGACACACATGGTAAAGCTGTTGGCTATCCTGAAGCTGTTTCTCATGAACATTTGCTTCAAACATGTAAACAAGAACATCCACTATGTGTTTAAATGACCTCCTCTCATGCCACACGACAATGGGTATTCGCACCATCAATGCATTCAGAATTCCAGACATGGAAGTGTGCCCTCCTGGATCATCAATAGTTTAACCGAACGAAAGCAACAAGAGATTATCGTTCCTCGTTTATAATTTTCACTTGTTTAAATATATTGGTTCTTGTGTCATTCGTCATTTCTCTTCTCAGTCATTTCCACCTTATCCAATCTACTAATCTTGGTAAATGACGGCAGCGGCTAGAAATCGCCTAGGAATGGTCCGACTTGAATACCTTCACATGGTAGACCCCAGTTGAACAAAACTGAAGAAAAATTAAGAAGATCCATCGAATTGAGACGAAGAGAAGGCAGAGTTGTCGGGCAAAGGCTTGCTCTTCTTGTCCACCTGCCACAAGAGTAGTTTTTTCACGCTTGTTTTTGTCAAGGGGGCTGAAAAAAAGGTTACTCCTGTAAAGGATCTTCGAGATAAACAGAAAATCTCAAATTCACAAGGCCCATCTTTGCCCCGCCACCCTTCTTGACCCTTAATGGTTATGCAGATTGCTTTCTACTTTATCATTAACTCGAATGAGAAATTCATCACAACTATCATAGCTTGATCGCGAATAGCGTTTAACTCGAGCGCATGATCAAGAGCTTGGTGTTATTTTTTCTCTTAAAAAATAGTTGTGAACTAGCCCATATCGTCATGCACTTTGCCTCTGTGGACCGTGGAGAAAAGGGCCCAACGAGAAGATGATTGCACCGTGAGAGAAGCGAGGAGGCCCGCCTTGGATTTGACAACAGTTTGAAAGGTTGGCCTATTTTGGTGACATGGATGCCTAACTCGATCGGCCAATTGGCCCACCCAACAGATGATGAGATCCTCGTTGATCATATTTTGCAAACCCTGAATAGCAGAGCTTTCGATTAAGGGAAAATATAACACACACAGAAGGAGCTCGTTTTTCAATAGTAAAAGATCACATTAAAAGCAAGGCTTAGATGATGTTAGCCGAGTGTTTGGTTTGGAGGTGGTTTTGGTTTTTTTAGCGAGATTCATACAAAAACATGTATTTTTAACTTTGAAGATATGATTTATACTTTAAAAAATTTACTACGTTTCTAAACCTAAGTACAGGCTTAAACAAAGTTCGTAGATCCCATAGGACCAAGTGTACCATTAAGTTTCGTCCGCGTGTAAAACCTTTACTGGCTGCAAGCCTAAAAAAAAAAGAATAAACATTAAAGAAATCCTAATGAAAATAAATAATTCAATTATTTAATAAAAAAATATTATTATAATTTCGAGGGAACGTTCCAAGACTCCCTCGTTTCATATAGAAGTTTAGCTTGCCAGTTCATAACTAAAATATGAGAAAGCACCCTCAACACACCAGCAACAAACATACACCCGTATCAGATCCTCCCCCCCCGCTTTCCCCAGCAGTTAAGAACAAGTATCTTTCGTGTCAAAAATCTGTTTTTGCGCGAGAGAACAATCATTTCCAGCCCCCGTTCCCGACCCGCTTGACCTTCTAAAAAGACACAATCACCCTTGCATTTATCCCCAGATATCTTCCCCTCTTATTCATCACGTCAAATTACCCAGGGGCATCTCTGTAAAAAAATTCCCGTAACCTAACTCGCCGCATAACAAATCCTAAAACGTAACATTATCCGCGGACGCAACCTGAGAAATTTGCTTTTCTCATATTCTCCGTGGCAAGGGTTAGCTTGCACTTCATTGCTGTTTATGCTATCTATTCAATCCGTTTCTTCAAGCGAGTTGGATTGGTGAGTCGCTGATTTGAGTGATTTGCGATGGGAGTGCCGGCCTTTTATCGGTGGTTAGCGGAGAAGTATCCGTTAGTGGTGGTGGATGTGATCGAAGAAGAACCAGTTGTTATCGAAGGCGTTAAGATTCCTGTGGATACAAGTAGACCTAACCCTAACAATATCGAGTATGATAATTTATATCTCGATATGAACGGGATTATTCATCCTTGCTTTCATCCCGAAGACAGAGTAAGATTCCGATTCTCTCCCGCTCTTGCCTTTTTGCTTGCGTTTGAATTTATTTTCTGTCTTTGGAAGTTTATTCTGTGTTTTAGAATGCTATTGTGGTCTTAATGGAGTTGAATCAAACTGGATTTATTTATTTTTTTGATAATGTGATTTATTTTTTGCTTGTTGATATTTTATTTCTTTTGCAGCCTTCGCCTGCTTCTTTCGATGAGGTGTTTCAGTGTATGTTTGATTATATTGATAGGCTTTTTGTGATGGTGAGGCCTCGGAAATTGCTGTACATGGCAATTGGTGAGCGATTCAAATTGGGTCGTTTTCTTTTACTGTATTTTATAAGTGTACTGATTTTGCGGGAATGACTTGTAGATGGAGTTGCACCTCGTGCTAAAATGAATCAGCAGCGGTCTAGGCGTTTTAGGGCAGCTAAAGATGCAGCTGATGCGGTATGTTTTTATGTTAACAATGGAGGGCTCCTTTTCGTGTATGCAGTTGGAGAGTCTCATGGGTTATTGGTTAATCAGCAAACCAAGTTTCTTTGTTAAAATTACTGCTTCAGTTTGGTTTTATATTAAGTAAAATTATTTGGTATGTTCATGTATTGATGCAATGGATGACAGTGGATGCTTAGTATCTGAAAGTGAATTGAAGTAACAGAAGTTTTTTGGATAAAGCACATAGGTTAGCTTAACCAATTACTTATTGAAGAAGGAAGAATATTTCTAAAGATATAAAAACAACTCTTGAAGGAATGCTTATTAGGTAAAGATTTTCTGAGGAGCACTTAGAGTTTGTTGGATGAAAATAATCTTTCTTCTTCCTGTGGAAAACTGATGGTTTTCGGAGTTATCAAATTGTTTCTTTGAAATGAGAGTACTAGAGCCCATGATCCTGATACCTGCTCTGTAGTCCCTTTTACTTAGTCATTTCTTGGAAACTGCAATTATCCCTGGTGAACTTTTTGGGCGTGCAATAGATAAATCCTTGGTTATGCAAACATCCTGTTTGACTATTTATGGAACTTTCGGTAGTTTTGGAATCTTCAAGTTTTTGCTAGTGAACATTTACTTAACTTTTCAGGATGCCAGTGACTGTATTTATCGTTCATTTTTGGATCTGTTTTGGGATTATCTAGGTTTTCAGCATTCCATATGTTTTTTTTCCCCATACATCTTCATTCTTATTTTGCTATAATCTTCTAAAAGAGGAAAACTTAACACTCAGCCGGACATACCTCATTTCAGTAACTATCAGTAATTCCCTATTTGTATTGTAGGCTGCTGAAGAAGAAAGGCTTAGAGAGGAGTTTGAGAAGGAAGGCAGGAAGCTTCCCCCTAAGGAGTCATCTCAAACTTTTGATACCAATGTTATCACTCCTGGAACCGAATTTATGGCTGTTTTGTCAATTGCATTGCAGTACTATATTCATCTTAGACTAAATTATGATCCTGGATGGAAGAAAATTAAGGTATAACCCATAATGTGGTCCCTTGATAATTTTTTTTCTCATGCAGTGCTTTGTTTTCTTTTGCAAATATAATACTGTACTCACCATTTGGTGTGTGTAACAGTATCAAATGAATAATGCTTGAATTTCAGTTCACATTTCTATTTTGTGAAGGTCATCCTTTCTGATGCAAATGTTCCTGGGGAAGGGGAACACAAAATCATGTCCTATATCCGTCTTCAAAGAAACCTTCCCGGTTATAATCCAAATACACGCCATTGCCTGTATGGTTTGGTATATTTCTTCCTCAACTGAGTCACCTGATCTTTTATAACCTAACTGTTAGTTTCCTTCTAGTCTAACATTCTTTCCTCTGTTTATTGGTGTTTCCTTCTAGTCAACATTCTTTCCTCTGTTTATTGGTGTTTCTGATAGGATGCAGATTTAATCATGTTGGCTCTGGCTACCCATGAAGTTCATTTTTCAATTCTTCGAGAGGTCTGTTGTGATGTTTAGAGATATTTGCATTTCTCTAAAAATGAATTCAATTTCAAACTTCTTATGCTGTTTCTTAGCTATTAGTATTAGTTATTTAGCAGAGAGTAAATAGATACCACTTATTTTGACCAAAGGCTTGTTCATCAATCATCAGAATAAGTGAATTGAAAGAGTCTATTTTAAATAGCTGTAACCCACTGCTGAACTTCCATTTATTTTGATAAAGGTTGATGAATCATGTGCTAAATGTTGGATTTTAATTTTCTTTAACGGCCTGTTTTTAATGGTTCGCTTCAGATTGTTTTCACTCCTGGACAACAAGACAAATGCTTCCTATGTGGTCAGATGGGTCATTTAGCAGCTGATTGCGAAGGAAAGGCAAAGAGAAAAGCAGGAGAATTTGATGAGAAAGGCAATGACGTTGCTGTGACCAAAAAACCATACCAGGTAGGTGCATTTTAAAGGTCTTTGAAAGTTTTGAGTGTAAACTTGAAAGTACATTGTTTCATAACTCTTTTCTGGATGCAGTTTCTCAATATCTGGATTCTTAGAGAGTATTTGGATTATGAATTCAGAATTCCTAACCCTCCATTTGAGATTGATCTTGAACGCATTGTAGATGATTTTATATTCATTTGTTTCTTTGTTGGCAATGATTTCCTGCCACACATGCCCACATTGGAGATTCGTGAGGTTCGTGAATAGTTTACTTGAAAGTACATTGTTTCTGTGTTTTAAGATGGATATATTCACTTTGTTGATTGAACCTAGCACATGTGAAAAACCATATGAATCTTTTGGCAATACAGATTGTGAATTCTTTGAGTAGCTGCTTAGGATCCTTTCCCTGCTGAAATAAATTAACTACAGCATAACAAAGAAAACACCTTTTTTTTTTAAAAAAAAAAAAACTCATTTCTTTCAGGGTGCAATCAACTTGCTGATGGCTGTTTATAAGAAGGAATTTAGGGTGCTTGATGGGTATTTGACTGATGGCAGCAAGGTACTTCAATGTTCGTGCTATATGTTCTATTTAAATAGTTGGCTGCTGGCAATGGGTTCTATCACTGAACTTATGACTGTTAGTAAGAGTGCTCATAAATTGTTATTTATAACTTTCTGTTTTCTCAGCCTAATTTAAATAGAGTGGAGCACTTTATTCAAGCTGTGGGTTCATATGAAGATAAGATATTCCAGAAAAGAGCACGATTGCACCAGGTTAAATTTTTTCTCCAGAAGTTTGGATGCATGCATCCCTTTTTGCTGGAATTATATGAAGTTTAGGCATAATTGTTTTGTGCACCTTTGATCAATTCTGAATTTTATTGATTATTTCCTGGTTACTAATTGTATTTTTTTTTTCCTTGTAAATGGGATGATAATGTGATATCTCTGGCAGGGTATTGAAAAGATGGATATGAGAAAATAAGATATCTATTAGTTATAGAAGCAAAAATATTTTCATTTATAAGCTACAGTCTATGGAACCTTCTACCATAAAGTTTTGGATAGACAAGAAGAGGCACTGACAGAAAGAAGCACCTCTTTTCAAGACTGTGAACTAATTTATCTTGTCCTTATATTTCAGCGTCAGGCAGAAAGAATTAAGCGTGAAAAGGCACAGGCAAGGAGAGGTGATGATGCAGAGCCTCAAAATCAACCTAAATCTTTGGTTGCAGTTGCCCGATATCATGGCTCTCGTCTTGCTTCAGCTCCTACACCTTCACCATATCAGGATGATGGAACACATTCTCAGACATCTGATGGTAAAGGATCCTGTGTTCGGAGGCATAAAGTTGCATGTTTGTCTTCAACAGCCAATATTGGTGCTGCCATTGTTGAGGCAGAGAATAGTCTGGAAATAGAAGTATGTTTTCCTGCTTCAGGAGAGGCACTTTAATGTAATTCTGACTCCTTCAGCCATTCTTTTTAGGACTCATTTTCTATGGGCTAGCCTTTCATTTGGTAGGAGCCCTTGCTGGCGAGGGATTAAGAGTCCATTTGTTTACTCATTTTATCATCTTATGGAACTGAAATCTGCAGTTTGTTTCATTTATATGATGGGCACTTAATTTTTTTCAGGTACTTGAAAACAAAGAAGAATTGAAAACTAAGCTTAAGGGGTTACTTCGTGAGAAATCTGATGTTTTTAATTCAAAGAATCATGGAGAAGACAAGGTTTCAGTCTCCTATAGAAGTGCTGATTATCATTCATGTTCTATGAATTTTAGTATTCTGCCAAATTCTCTTTATTGTTTTTCCTCTTTTGGGCCATTAGTTTTTATTGATGTTTCTCTCCAATGTTCTTTTACCAGGTCAAATTGGGAGAACCAGGCTGGAAGGAAAGATATTATGAAGAGAAGTTTTCTGCAAAAACTCTAGAGGAAATGGAAGATATACGGAGAGATGTTGTAAGTACATGTACCACTGTATCTACTGATTTTGAATTTCCTCCATCTTTGATGTTTCTATGAGGCATGTAAGTTGATCTTATATCTTTGACATTCAACTGAGTAGGTTTTGAGATATACAGAAGGGCTGTGTTGGGTCATGCATTATTATTATGAAGGTGTTTGTTCTTGGCAGTGGTGAGTTTTTGAATTTTCATTCGTAGCAGTTCTGAGTTCTTGTTTCGGCTGCAATTTCTGCTCTTTTCCTTCTTAAACTTCATGCCTGCCAAAATAAGTGGCAATTTGGACACTGCAGTCTAGGTGTTGACCATTATAATTTGAGGAAATATTCTTGCATGGCTCAGTGTTGCAAGATCATTTGATGGTTCAGACCGACTTCTCAAGATAAACTGCAGTTTACATGTTGTCTTTGCACTTGATGTGTCAATACCTTCAGATATTCAACTCAGAACTGGATAAATTCTTTATTTCAGGTTTTATCCGTATCACTATGCACCCTTTGCTTCAGATCTCAAAGATCTTGGTCAACTGGAAATTAGTTTTGAACTTGGTTCTCCATTCAAACCATTCAACCAGCTTTTGGGAGTTTTCCCTGCAGCAAGGTATCCTATCTATTTACTTCATATGCCCTCAGGGAAGCCATTTCTATTTGCAAAAACTCCTTGAAAAGGAGCTAATAATTTCTTTTTGCAGTTCCCATGCTCTCCCTGTACACTATAGGAAATTGATGACAGATCCAAATTCACCTATCATTGATTTTTATCCTACTGGTACACATCTTTACTAGAAAAGAGAGCTTGACCCATGACTATCTTTATATACATGCATGATCAGATGTGTTCTAACTTCTGTTGCATCTATCAGATTTTGAAGTGGACATGAATGGAAAACGATATGCATGGCAGGTTAGTTTTATCTTTGCGATCTTGATTCATCTGGCCTTTCAGGAATGATTGTGTGGTTGGAGTAATTTTCTGTCAAAGTGGTTCTCATTGATTCTCTTGTGTTTTCCAAATAGGGTATTGCAAAGCTTCCCTTCATTGATGAATCTCGCCTTCTTGCAGAGGTCCAAAAAATTGAGCACACACTAACGGTATGCATCTTGAATCTAGTTGGTCTGCTTCATTATCTGTTTCTTTCATTTCTTGAATTTTCTTACAAGAAGATCCTATGGTTTTACATCACCTTACCTGAATGTCGCAATGTTTTGTAGGAGGAAGAAGCAAGGAGAAACAGTATGATGTTTGACATGCTTTTTGTGTCATCATCTCATTCTCTCTCTGAGAGCATATATTTACTCTATAATCATTGCAAACAATTAACAGACAAAGAAAGAGCAGAAGTCAAGCAGCGTATCAATCCTGAGTTGAGGTCTGTATTGATCGAATCACTTAAAACAGAATAAATTACATGAGTATTAACATTGAGTTTTTGAAAGTGGGTGATTTTCATAGGGGTCCAAATTTGATTGGTTCTGAATTTTACATGAATTGCTGTTTGTTGCTTCTGGATGTTAACTTTGTTAAGTTGGAATAGGAAATGTCAAGTGATCATCTGGTTGCATAACTATCCATTCTTAGTGTCATGCCTTCAAGCTTGAATACAACTGTCCTTTAAGAGTCACAGTTTGGAGAGAATGCTGAAAAGTTGCACTAGTTGGCTGACAATAAAGGGAAAGCAAACCAGTAATAGTATTTTAATATTGAAATCAACTGTCATCTGGGAAGCAAAGTTCATGTGGCTACTCTTTTCTTGCTGACCTGGATTTTCTATTATATGTTGGATTCATTTCATTTTCGAATATTGTTTGTAGTTTGTATATGGATGTTCATTCTTGTCTCAAAGAGAATCTTCTGATGTGGGGTTTGTGCTTGAGAAATAAATCCTTTATAAACCACAGATTCAGTTTTCTTTATTTTAATCAAGTCTATTTTCCATAATGGTGTTATCTGAAGTGTTGGATTCTTCTTATGTTCAACCAAGTTCCTACCATCCCAGAAAATGGATTTAATTTTGTTGAAGGCTGTTTTCTAGCTTTGAAAATGTTACCTTATAATCTTTAGGCTACAACATATGACACTAGTTTTCCATTGAGACTGAAAGCTACTCTATGTTCCAAAATCATGTTATGATTGTGTTTGCTTCCCTATCAATCCATTGGTGGGAGTTGTTCTACCAGTATGTTATATGATTTGTGGATTTAGCATGCCATGCATTCATGTGCCTATTACTATCAACTTTTGGATGTGACACTCTTGAAGTTTCTTATCTCGAGTCATGTTTTTAACTTTTGTTCACTACAAGCTCACCAGCTTGCTATGTTCTCAGATTATGGGTTTAAAAGAACTATATTTTCTACTGTAATCACAAATTTAAAATCTGTTTGGATGATTTTCTGATTTTATTTATGGCTGTAGTGATGGGATGAATGGCTATTTATCTCCTTGTGCTGGAGATACTCGCCCTCCTATATTCAGGTCTCCAGTTGTAAGCATGGAAGACATTGTGGCCAATGAAGTCATGTAAGCTTATAAATGTTTGAGTGTGATATGACTATCAGATTGTTTCAAGTCATAATTTGTCTATGGTTTGTTCCTGTTCCTTTATTGTTTTTTTCTTTTTTTCTATTCAGATGTGTTATATACAGACTTCCTGATCCACACACACACATCACTCGCCCCCCTGCTGGTGTTATATTCCCCAAGAAGGTATGTATTTCGTAGTGATGCCTAAATGCACCCGCAATTGAAGTTGTTACTTGAAATCTCCTCTAGCATGATATGTTTTTTATTAACAGCAAGCGGGACTGCTTAGCTGACAAACCTTGTTTGTTTCTCTGTACTGGTTTCTCATATGCAATTCATTTGCATTTTATCATATGACATCAGGTAGATAAATAATTTTAGATGTGCAAAATCTGGTGCATGTGGGTGGTTATTTACTCTGAGCATATATAATCTGCAATTGCTTTTTATTTAAATCGTGGCAGTTACAGTTGAATCTTTCTGCTTGTTGAATGAAAGCTTGCTGGAATTATTCCAGTCATCTATAATAATTAGTTCTTGTAGGTTTATTATGTTTCTTTTGGTTATGTAACTTCTAACATGGAGCATGTATATGTTTGGCAAAGTTGTCTTGGCTTGAGAGTCACTAAATCAATTTCTGTTTGTTTTTTGTAGACGGTGGATCAAGGTGATCTGAAACCTGAACCAATTTTATGGCATGAGGATTCTGGGAGGAGGCCTTGGGAGAATGACAGGTGTGCTTTACTTGATCTACCCTGCAAGTGAAATAATTCTTGTTTGGTTGATTGCATGATAAGATGCTGCACTCTTTCCTTAGCCCATCACACGCTCATTTATTCTTCAATTACAGCACATGTTCCACTTTTTCGGCTGTAACTGTTTGATTGGTTCTTCCTTTCAGACGAAATCCCCCTGGAACCATCTCTGCCCATCATCTTGGGGAGGCATCACATCGACTAGTTTCCAATAGTCTACAACAGAAGATAGATCGCAATGGCTATGGCAATCATATGCATACCCCACCACCACCTTATTTTGCAGCTCCCTGCGGCCCACCACACTCTTTCTATTCAAATGGCCTGTACAATCATAGACACTATGGAACTTTACAATCAGAAATAGATTATTCTCATGCAGGTTATCCCCGTTCTGCAAGTCCTTATATGCCACCTCACTATGACCATGGATATGGTTCGGCAGGTGCCAACCCCTCTTATAGAAGGTCCCGTCCTCAGAATGAAAGAGAGAACCAAATGAGTGGGCCACATCCAAGGCACGTGTACCACTCACCTGAATTTCATCAGAATGGTAGAGCAAGGTATCCACATGGCCCGGTGGCACATACGTCAATTGGGACCTCAACATATGCTTATCAAGGTGGTTATGACGCCTATCAGAGTTACCGATCACTTGGAGCTGGTAGTCACCAGCAATGGGGTGGTAGGTTTCCTCCTCCTGCCAACCATAGCAATCCCAGCAGCGACCGATTTTCAGCACTGGATCATAGAGGAAATAAAATGCCATCACAACATGGTGGAGCAAATCGGAGACCCCAGCCACCTCATGGAAGTGCTAATTGGAGGCCACATCCACCAGCTGGATATGGTCGTCAATGAAGCTGTTTCTTATAACGGAAAGGTACCATGATTTAGAAGCCTTAAGTTTTTGGGTTTTACCATTTCTAGAATGCTATATATAGATAGGTTTTTTCAATGTATTTTTGTTGTTTAAAAAATCTGAGTTGAAAAAAAATAAAAATGTATGCATACATATAATCAAATAAATTTAGATACATGTAATTAAATAAATTGAGAGTTATGTGTGTGAATAAATAAATAAAAAACTATTAATGATATTTAAATATAAAAATTAAAAAATTAAGAGATAAATATAAATTAAGATATTCAATTTTAAAAGATGAGGTACGAAGGTGAGTTTGTTAAATTTATTTAATAAAATAATTATTTTATTTAAGTAAATAATAATAAAAATAGAAATGCAAATAAAATTGATCAAATAAAATAAAAGAAAAAAAATATTATATAAAGTTATATATATTAGAAATATTTGTTGAATTTTTTTTTTCAAATGAAGATTACCCATATAAAAAAATATAGATGAATAATAATAAAAATTTAAATTTAAATATATAACTAAAAAAATAATTGTTATATATAAGAGGATTTTCAAAACAAAATAAATAAGAAAGTATTAATTTAAATAAAAATTAAAAATTAGAGAAAAAAATTAAAAAAAATTATTAATTAAAAAAAAAATAAAAAAAAAGAGAGTAAATGGGAGGTGCTACTGGGTAAACTCAAAATATTTTAAGCCATAAAATATTTTTGTTTGCATCTATTGTGAACCCAAAAGCTTTTGTCAAATAGAATTATTTGTTAAAAATATAGTTTATTTTGGTGATATAAATCGATATCAATATTTTTTTTATTGTCAAAATCCAGTTATTAAAAAATATAATCTTAATTAGGGATTAAAAATAAAAAAATAAATTTTTAAATATAGACACTAAAATAATATAATTTATATGATTTTTAAGTTTAAGGATTAAAGTGTATTTTTCATGAAATAGATGGTATGTCATTCATGTTTAGTGTCTTTTGATTTTGGTTCCTTTTTATGCAATTTTATCTTTTCATGAGAAATCAAATTCAGGTAATCTTCTATTAGAAGTAAATCACTATAAAAAATTTGAGAATAAAATTAAAAGAACATAAAATTTTACATAATCTATTCATATTCATATTAACATGTGAGAAAATAAACAATAGAGCCATCCATTGTGAAAAACTTGCGCATTTTTGAGTAATACTTAATTATATAGATGGCAGAGGGAAAAATTTAGTAATAAACAGTAAAGAGTGGATGAACATAACATCCTCGACAAAAGCTGTAGATTATTCCAAGGAGCCATTTGATTTTAAGGAAACGTACATGAAGTTTCATTTCTTTTTCCCTCCTCTCTCTCACGATCAATAGTTCGAAGTCATCGAAGCATTTGTTTGTTCAAGTGTCAAATGTATTGTGTGCTTTCGCCTAGTTATTTCTTATGAGGTGATTAGCTATTCTGCTATGAGATTGTAGCGTGGCTAAGAAAGATTGTGCAGATATGGCTAGGGTTTCAGTTCTGTGGTCGAGATGATGGCTATTCTGTTTTTCCAGAATTATCCAAATGATCTTGAAGTAGCCCCGTTTAAATTCCATAAACCAAGACCTTAGCAGTTAGAGAATTTGACGAAATAAATTTCTTTCCGAAGTTTGGAATTATTATTCCCGCTCTAATATCTTTGTGCAGGGGATGGTATCAGGAATGCTGGTGCACAAGCTGCCATATTAATCTTCTGTTTCTGGGGAGGTGAGTATTTTGGAGAATCTTTTTGAGAGGAGAAAATATCACGCTTCCGAGTTTGGCCCCTCTTTGGTTCCTTGTGTTGAGCTAGCTAATCATAGCCCTTGATAGGCTACATTACCCCTTTTACCTTTTAGTATAATTATTATGAAATATCTCACCATGACATAATAAAAATTTATGGAAATATTATTTCCCAATAATTAAGCTTCAAGATTAATTCAAATAGAAAAAAACATAAAGTTTATAATTGAAACTTGTAAAATTTTAATTACTATATCATGTTTTTTAATAATAGAAATTTTACAGGGAGATACTATTTGGAAGCAAAAAAAAGAAAAATTCTTTAACATGAAGAAATGCAGTATGACAGAAAAATGAAGAAATCAGATGTGGTGATATGCAGTGATTAAAACATGAAGATAAAATTTAAATATTCTAATTACAGAACAAGACTTTCTATTAGTCATATATTTTTTACGTGTTAGTTTTTTTGACACGGGCTTCAAACGTGAATGATTTAATATGTTTTACTGATCTTGAATAAATCAATTTGATATCTATAGAAATACACACAAATTAAGAACTCTTAAAAATAAGCTTTACAAATTTTGTCTAATGTTTTATTAGCATACTCAAATATTATAAAAAAAAATAGCTTTTGAGTTGAGAGATCAATTAAATTAAAAAAGAAAGAGAAAGAGAAATCATATTAAGAAAATATCGAAAATACACCAAATCAAATACACGATTAACCATTTGATAAACCGCACGTACACAGGCAGGGTAGCCCCAGCTAGCTTGGTGGGGTCGGAGGTGTGAATTAATTAGTTTGATCCTTATTGTAATTATTTGAACTTGCTTTAATTGTATACCCTTAATCTTACTTTTTTTTAATAGAAGAGTCATACTGTTATCTTGAAGACATCAAATACATGATATTGAATAATTAAGGGACAGATTGCTGACTTGGGGAGCCTCAATTTTTGGAATGTCAAGTTTCAACCAGTTTCCCTTCACACGGTCTGCAGTTAGGAGTCTGAATGTTTTTTATAAGCTACACGTATGGATGATTAGGTAGCTAGTCCAAGTCTATGTTCTCACAGGAATTGTTTATTTAGCAAAATCCTACAAGCCGACGTGTATAAGCGGAGGGGGAGGTGCGGCACGCCTCCACTGCTACAGTTCTTGATTTATTTTTCTGCTTCTTTGGCTCCGAGGAACTAGCTAACACGAATGTCACGCCGAGAAACTCTGCAAATATCATTGTGAAGAAAACTGAAACTCCCCTTCAAATCTTTACTCGTATTACTGCATCAATATACACTCGCAGTGTCTTCTCTTATATATAGTTTCTCTTTGTTCTTTTAATCTCATCACTTAATATAATACAGAATTTTAATCTTTGAAAGTTTAATGAGAGTGATAAATGAGTTTGCTGCCTGTATAATTTTCTTTTCAAATATAAGGAAAGAGTTCATGAGCGTGTTACCTGTTATTTTTAGGTGTTGTTGAAAAATATGCTTGTCTTAAAATAACATTAAATTGATTATTTTTTAGTGTTTTTTTGATAATTTTGATGTAAAAATAACATATATATATAATACTTCTAAAATATTTCTAAACAAAAAATATTTTTTAAAAAATACTCCACGGTATAATCCCAAACAATCAATTAAACATGCATGTATGTTAATGGCAAGTGGTTAGTACATGAATTGCACTTACTCATCTATTATGTATGTGTGTGTGTGTGTGTGTGTATAGATGATGCTATATTGAGACGGTAATGATGGCGATACTAACAATGTTATTTGTCATAATTAGAAGTTTTTTTTTTATATGATTATGGTGGACAAAGTGGGACAAAATTCGCACCCACCATGTTTCCTGTTGTTTCCAGGTCCTTAACTCCTTATGATCAAAGATTAATTTAGAGCCAACCGACATTATCACTCACTTTTTAATTGTCTATTGAATAGTTCATTTTCCATAATAGCGATCCACTAATAAGTCATTGGAGATGAGATCAAATGCATCTCAAGCATATACTTCAATAACTAGCAGTCAATGGCATATTATGCGCATACATAATTTTGTAGCAAATGATTAGTAGATACTAAATCATTATAGCCTGTCTTTTCATGTCAGAATTTCGAAACCCTAATCTTGATATTACTTGTCAATTATGCTTGTCCTTTGTCAACAAGATTGGGGTTTTGTCAAGTAAATCACCAAGAGGGAGATAGATTTGACAAAGGTTAAAGACAATCAACTTAATTAGGTGTTAGGTGGCCGAAAGAAGGCAATGTACTCTCACCATCTTATAACGAAAAACACATTCCAAACTAATAATGGCAATCCTTTGATAGAGATCAAATCTATAAAATGCCGTTTTACATTCCAGTCACAAGGTAGATGAGATGACTCGAATTAATTTGATGTGTTAACCTTTTATATATATATATATATATATTTGCTTAAAAGCACATTATTAAGGGTCAAAGATATACTACTAACCTGATATATTTAGACTTTATAAAATATAAAATGTATAAAATCTATCTTGCTTCCAGATATAATACAGTTTAATTATATGATGGGTTTAAGTTTGTATATATATTTACCTATATAAATATTTACTTAAAAACTAATGATTAAAAGAATCAAAGATAGAGCACTAACATAATATACCTAAACTTGACAAAACATCAAGCTTATGAGCTTTTTTTACTTCTAGATCTAACACATTTAAATTTAGTTATTTGTTGGGTCTAAATATATGTGAGTTTATAAAAATATCATATCTAATATTTTTAGATTCAGTTACGTGTTAAGTTGAAATATATATGAATCTGATAAAATATCAGACTTAATATTCTTAATAAGAATTTATTTATTTATTCTTATGTTTTTTAACATAAAATGCTAAAAATCAGTAATGATAATCTACCTATATCCTTATGTGTATAAAAATCTTGTAAGTGTCTACTGTATTTCCATCAATATTAATATTATATAAGAGATATGTATCATTAATTAATGATGTCGAATGAATGCTTATCATTCATAAATAATATCTTTTATGCCACTAGGTAAATTGTTAATATTTTTTATATTCTCTTAATATTCATATTTTTATTTTACTAAGCATTTATTATACACAACTACGAACAAATACTATCGTTCTTATAATTTAAAACTTATTTTTTTTATTTATTATGATTTCATATTAAAAATCATTGATTTTATTATCATCATACAATTCCTAATTCCTATAAAAAGAACTATTTTGTGATTATTAGGTCCTTTTATTATCAATAGTTAATTTCATGAACTCTAGAGAAGGGAATATTAACATGAACGAGTGATAATTTTCTATCCACACATTTTAAAAACTCAAATTCTTGAGCATGTTGGATTTTAGAACACCACCACAGTCAAATCAAAACAACAACATTTTAATTTTTTTAAGAAGTCAAATTAGATTTTAATCACATTAACTATCAAGTCATGAGTTATATATTGGGTCGGCTGAGTTTAATCAAGTCAATTTCCAGTTAATGTTTTTATTCAATGAGACCTTAGGTCAATTTGCTAGACAAGATCATGATTAATTACATTGATTCCATGTCATCAATCAAAATTCTTACACTCAAGTGCCACGTGGTCACCTATATTTTTCAGTCATACAATCCGGTAATTGACATTTGTATTTACATTATCTATATCTAGCTTCTGAGGAGATCTGGCTTGCCAACCAAAAGATCCAGCCATGAAAAATTATATCGAGGCTTAAAGGTCATGCAAATTCCAAATATTTTTTTGTCACCAACATCCCTTAATCTCAACAGCAACGCCTTTTATCCATTAGAATCCAAATGAATAATCCCTTTTTCAGGGTGTTAGGTTTTTTCTTCTTGTACCATTCAAAAGATCAAGCTTCTTCGGAGGAGATTATATGTTATTGTCCAAATTAACCACATTAAGGTCAAGGTTACAAAAACCATATAATAATCACAGGTATAAATATTATATTAGCAATCAAATATAGTTGGTCAAAAAGGCTTATAAAAGCTTCGTTGAGTGGACTATTTTCTTTCTTTTTGAGACATAATCTTTTTAAAAGTAGAATAGAGTTAAAATATGATGGAGTAATATGTAATGTGTAGAGACAGACCAACAAGTGTGTTCATATTAATTTGATCAAGGTTATGTGCACGACTTCAGGCCACAAAAGGCAGGCTGGCTTGAGAAACGAATGCAAGGAAAGGAATATTTAAAATTAGAGGGCAGTGACTGTTTGAATAAAAAACAGCTAATTATTCGAGGAATCCTCCCCCTGAAAACTAAAATATAATACAACTATTTAGCTAACATGCTTTGAAACACGAGGCAATAACCAAACCATCATTGATAAAATTTTTGTGGGGGTTGGATGAGAAATATGAGATTGAAGAGATAAAGAAGAAGAAAGTGGTGACTTATATTTTTTGGTGTGTTTACTTGAAAATAATAAATTAAATTAAATTTTTTTAATATTCCTCAATAATTTTAAAGTGTTGATATAAAAATTTAAAAAAAAATCTAAAACAATTATTTTGGTATATTTTCAATAAAAAATACTTTTAAAAAACACATTTCATCACAATACCAAACACAAACTTATAAAGTTGTGTTCAAAGGTAGAGTCATGTTAAAAGTTTGAGTTAACCCGGGTTAAGATTTTATTAATATTTTTTTATTAGTTTGATTTAAAAAAATTTAATTCTCTATTGAGTTATCAAAAGATTTTTGAAAATTTGCATGGAACCTTCTAATATAATGCATTAACTTGGGTTTAAATTTTAGAAATTTTATAGAAATTCAGAAATTTGATGAAAAATTATAATTTGACCAGTTTTATGTTATTGAACATAATTTTCAATTTGAACATCAGATTGAGTTAAAATTTTATAATAGATCTTAAAAAATATTGAATAAAATCTTGTTAAAATTTCAGGATGAAAAAAGCTTGGCAGTGCCAACAAAAAAAAATTGTCAAACAAAAGCAAAACGACTCATTAACAGCAAAATACTTATTTGCCACTAAAATATAAAACAAATCAGTTTTTCCTTCCTTTTATATATTTTTGATTGAGAAGCAAAATATAAAAAGAAAGAAATGGAAAGCGAGGGAAAAGTATGGGAAAATTATAAAAAAAAATCCCAAGGAAAAAAAATTAAGAAAAGTGAGAAAATAACCTTATAAATTTACAAACTCCAACTTATAAAGGACTAATCTAACGAAGAATCAAGTGAAGCAAGGAGCAATTGAGAGAAAAAAAAATTAATTACTTTGTTTTCTAGTTGACATGAAATTATTATTTTATCTCAGTTGAGGGGTTATTATAATATTGATTCAAATTCAATTATACATAAATTATATTTCATAAAACATCAAAGAATATAATTTCAATAATGAGTTTATTTTTACTTTCACTTTAATTTTATGTACTTTCAATTTTATTTTTTAATATTTTAGATAGTGTATTTAAATTAAAAATTTATTGTTAACTTTAAAAATTTATATACATGAGTTAATAATTAATCTTAAAAAATATTTATATATTTATTTAATAGCCAAGAGCAGAAAAAATTCTTGGCTTTGCCTTTAGCTATGTTTAGTATTCTATGACAGAAATGTTAGATGCAAAAAATAATATATAGTTTGAGATATAGTAAATTTGTTTATAGGAAGAGATATAGTTGGAGAAAAAATAAATTTGTTTATTAAAATAATTTTAAGGTGAATTTTTATATTTTCATAATATAAATATATAAAAGCATGTTCCTTCTATCTCTATTTTCTTTGTCTCTTCTATTTCAAGACTATTATATTCAACATTACTTATAATGATATGTTTTTAAAAATAGAGTGATATATAATTATTTTTATATATATTTTTATCACGTTTGGAGACTATAGTATCCAACATTACTTCAAATTGTATGTTTTTAAAAAATAAAGTGGTATATAGATCTATTTCTTTCTTCTTTTTATTTAATGGTATTTTAATTTATTCTAATGAGTAAATTGTCTTGAATCATCCCTCAAAACTTCTAGAAAATGAAAATCCCAGGGAAAGGAAAAAAAAAATTGGTTTATGCAATTTTTGAACATGTACATGGATGGTGGAGAAGAAGCTAAGTACCCAATAATTAAGCACCATGATACCAAACTACTCTATCAATTTGAATTGGATTAAATATTAACTCCACTAATCAAAGGGACACATAGCATTATGTTCTTTTTCTTTATTTTTCTTATCACCACGTGGCATTATGTTGTTGAAAAGACTCCATTTTTAATTCCTACTTTATCATACATTGTTTGTCACATTTATGGCTGCTTATTTCATGACAAGGATTCGGTTCAAATCTATCTATAGAATGGCCTCAAAGGCACGCCACGTGGGTGAAAAATATTGAATGATTAAATGTTCCAAATATTGAATTAATTTAACAAATTAAATAATTGATTTTCCTAACCATGCCACCCAAACTTTTGCTTAATTTGCTTGGTTAATTATAACATGGATCACGTGGCTCATATTTGTTCTCAAAAATTCATAAATAAAAGTAGAGAAGTGAAGAAAATATGTTTAGTTTATAAATATGTGAATATAACAAGTTGAAATTATAATAAAAAGACTAGTGGAAATATCAAATAAATATATGTAAACTTGCATAAATAATTGAATCATAATTCTAGCATGCATATTAATTAATGTATAGAATTAAACAAAACAAACAAAAACTACTTACTAGTTGAATCACTTGAAAATTTATCAAATTTATTACTATTAAAGATCAATTAGGTGTACTTAAGATTAGATTGTTCCTTGCTTAGTATACAAGAAAATTTTTTAATATAATTCTTAAAATTTCAACAATTTTATTTTATTTAGGTGCATTTCTAAATAAGATATAAATAACTTAAAAAATAGTATTTAATTATCCATCTACAATAATTGAACCCAAAACTCTAGATAGAGAGAAAATTTAGAGAGAGAAAAGTGCTTTTAAATATATATATATATATATATATATACACATATAAGAGCAAGGATGAAAATTAGGTGAGGAATCAAAACAGTACAAAACTAATCAACTTCAAACACTTTATTTCATCCCTTTTTTACAAATAATTTTAGGTTGAAAAGTTCTTGGACTTTCTTTCCCTGATAACTTCCTACCATCAAACTAGAATTACACTAGAATGTTTTTAGACTTAAATAATATGACTTTGGAGCTAATTAACCAACCACCCCTCCCCCACCTCCCTCCCTACTTTGATTACCCCCATTGATTATTCACTATAAAACTACTATAAAACTTAAATGATGTTATATTTAATTATGACTTTTTATCTAAAATATTTAATATGTATGCTAATATATAAGTTGATAGACTTTTCATGCTAACAACTTTGATGACCCACTGTAACTTATCTTAAGAACAAAAATCTCAATTAAACAAATTAATATTCTATTAAAATAATATTATTTTACAATAAACTCTACCCTGAACCCTACCTTAGTTGATATATGTTTATGTGTTGTGTGTGGGTTTAAAGCTCAAACTCCATTTTACATTGAACATTTCTCGTGTAAAAACATAGATATTATTTGAGTTTAATTTTAATTTTTTTAACTTTTCATTTTATATGCACCAAGAAAGTTAAAAAAAATTTCTACATGAGATAAAAAAAATTTTAAGAGATTCTAAGTTTTACTAAAATTAATATATTTATTAAAAATTTTCATTCACTTGTAATTTATTTAAAATATATTAATGTTTTATGTTTAAAAATTTATATAAAAAATTAAGTTCCAACAAAGTTCTACCCTTGAAAATAAATATTATTCGTTTTTAATTTGAATTAAAATATACTGTAACCATGTCGTTTAACAAAGTTTCCAACATTACTTAATCTCTTTGCACTTCCTTTCGCATTTCTTGTCAAATGGTGGTCAAATTTTAAATCCATGATATATTACCAGTCAGTCACCTCCTGTTTCTTGTTAGTTTGGTTATAGTGGCACGTTGAAGGGATATCATGGTCAGGTAACTAACCCTGTTTTGTTGATACATAGTTTCCCCTAGTGAAAGCATAGCCTTTGAATCTAGGAATTGTCATTGGCAATATTGTCTGGAAGTTATCTCTGTTGACCTGCAACTACAAGTAGACATAATCCATGAATCATGGAACATTTGGCTCGAACTTTTACCCAACAAGGGCAAAGGTTAGATTGGTGGATTGTCGGCTTTTCTTCTCCCACTTGTTTTCATGTAGTTCCTGTTGTCTTCGACAGCAACTACTATTAAAGCCATTTCAAACTAGTTCAGAGAAATTACACTAATGATTCTCAGAATAATAATTAAAAAATAGAGAGTCGGAATTTACACGAATAAGTCGATTTTCTCCTAGTAAATGAATATCAGAATAACTTGGACCAAACCTTTTTTTCTCCTTAATAAAAGGGTATTTTTGATTTATTCTCATGCATAAATTAAGAATAATACTCGTTTTAACCGGATTCCAAACAGGTCATTCATGTTTGGAATTATGTAATTTTTCTTAATATTTTTAATTCAAATTCTAGATAATAATATTAGAAATATATTCAAAATCCTTGCCACTTGAAATTAAATGTACGAGCATGACTTTTCAAGTCATCACTTGTTTTTGCTTCAAGCCTCTGTTATCTACATCAAGTTCCAAGTTGACTCACCTTTACGAACTTTGATCTTAATTTATTATTCTTCCCATCGAACGGTCAGAATTAGCAATAAACAATCCATTCTGATCATATTAATCTACCCACAAACATCTTCGTCAGGAATCTCCAGGCAAGAACCCTCCAAGACTAACGTGATTAAAAGTCGTTTACATGGCCAGTGGGTGCCTGGAAGTGTCAAAGGTCAGTACTGTAGTTGAACTATCATGGAGTATACTGTTATTTTAGCCTCAAGTTGGTTTACACAATTGCATCCACTCTCTTAATCGTCCTTCTATCCCATACACATGTTTTTCTTCCGTGTTTCTAGAAAAAAAAAATAATTTCTAAGAATAAAAACATTAAATTAATTTTTTATCCTGCCTTAATCTGTATTAAATTTCATATCAAACTGGATGGAAAATGACCTAATAATGTTGTTTTATTTTTTTTTAAATATGAAATTGATATATATAAAAACCGTTACCTGAATTTTTGGCCGGAAGACCCGTTCTACATGTCTATTCAACTCCTTGGACAATGGCAACTATGCAACCACCGTTACAGCTGTGAAACAGGTAATACAGTTTCAATCAGGAGGTCCAAATCGTACGGACAGTGACATTCTGATTCCTCTTCCTCTCAAACCTGAGATGGCTCCTCTGGACCTGAGCGTTCAAGAGTACATGTGACGTGCATATACCTGGTCATAATTTGAAGTGGGACAGGCTCAGCTTGACATTTTCACGTGCAACTCCTTGAGCTCCTCCACATAAATGGTTACCGCTTGTCTGATTCGCAGATATTTAAAAATTAAAAATTATTGGAGATTTTGAAGACCTCTTTTCAATTCTTTTCTTCGAGTTTGTCTTAGGATTGATTCAAGAAAAAGTTATATTATTCGATCAATTTATGAATTACCGTATCAATTTGGATTAATTTAAAAAAAAACTAAGCTATTTTTTTAATTCTTAATATTAATTTAATTAAATTTAAATTAAGTTAAATCAGGTCAATATCTAATTCAATTTAATTAAAAACTTGATTTGAATTAAATTTTAGATTCTAAATTTATTGGATTAACTTAATAGTTTGAAACGAGTTTAAGAATGTTATGGTGAGGATAATTACATGAGGTTGTCTTTAAGGGTATTTTAGTATTTTTGTTTTTTTAGGTTTGTTGAGGAATTGTTTCGTAATTTTAACAAATTAAATAATATTGCAAAAAGTTTGTTGACTTGCAAAAAGAAGGCATCGACACATGACAGCTCTTTTGTCATGAGAACAATACGTGTAGGACCATCTGGCTATTAAATTCAGCGATTTATGACGGTATTAAAGTGGCATGTCATCCCTATTCTATCAGTGTAGCGTGTGTTTACATTGGAGGTACAGTTAGTCTTCAATTGGTTTTTTCCCCTTTATTTTCTTTCTTCTAGTCTAGAAATTTACATCAGTCTTTTTAAAAAACAATTGTATTTCTAGTATGAATTTTTATTTTAATTTTTTTATTTGTTTTACTTTTGATATCCTTTTAACTTTATATTTTTTTTAATGTTATCCCTATAAATTCTATTTGATTTGATTTATTTATTGAATATGCTTTTCATTTTTTTATTGCTCTTTTTATTCAATTTTATCACTCCTTATTTGATTTATTTATTTAATATGGTTCTTATTTTTCTTTTAATTTCTATCATCTTATCTTATTTGTTTATCTTCTTTTATAAAAATTTATCAATCGAACATCTAATTTTATTTAGTTTTTTTGTCTAATTTTGATTTTATTTTTTAAATTACTATTTTTATCATTTTCTTAATATATTTTATTTTTCACTTTAGTCCCTAATTATTATTTTTTATTTAGTTTTCATACCATATTTGGTGTGTATTTTTTGGATTGTAAATTGTTTTGTAAGTGAAGATTTTACTTTGTTATCTTTTCATATTTATTTTTCTACAGGTTAATTATAGTCTCATAAGTCAGATTTAAGTTTATTTTCTTATTGATTTTTTATATAAAAAATTCATTATTTGACCTTTAGTTCTCAAGCCACAAACTTCTTTATTTGCTTCATTTTTCTTTCTATTCAGTTATCACAGTCTTATATCACGAGTTATGAGTTAGTCAAGTTAATTTTTGTTTTTTTCTCTATATTTTTTTTAATTTTATTATTTGACATTAAGTTATTTATCATTGAATTTTGTGATTTTTTTTATTGGAGCATCCAAAGTAATGAATTAGTCAAATTAATCTAGGTTTTTTAAATTTTTTTATTTGACTTTGATTTTTTTTATTGGAACCTTTGAAATATTATAATCCCGATTTCATATCGTGGGTCAAAGGTTAATTGAATTAACCCTGGTTGCGTCAACTTTTTTTTCAATTTATTTTTGTGAAGTTAATTTTTTTAATTTTATTATTTAGCATTAGATTATTAGCCTTTAAACTTTCCTCCTCTTCTTTTTTTTTTTATAGGTTATCACAAATACAACTTAGTTAAACTAAACGAAGTTAAGTTAGGTTGAGGTTTGTTTTTTCAATGTTTTTTTATTAAACTTTGATCTCTTTTACTATATTTTCTTTTGAGTATCTATTTTTTTATTATTATGGTTTTATATTGTAAGTGATTGATCAATTTATATTCTAAGTTGCATGTTATTAAAATTAATATTATTATTATTTTAATATTTTTTTTATGTTAAGAAAAATTTACCTTACTTGCGGTGTAAGAGAAGTCACCAATCTCGTGTCTTTATTATGTATGCACATCATGACGTGCTCCTTCCTCTTCGTTCATCAATTATTTATTTAATGACGATTCAAGTTGTA
Source organism: Populus ilicifolia (assembly GCA_015708895.1). NCBI lineage: Eukaryota > Viridiplantae > Streptophyta > Magnoliopsida > Malpighiales > Salicaceae > Populus > Populus ilicifolia. The sequence continues at coordinate 161,149 of SRLM01000019.1, forward strand.
ATTAAGGGGTTGAAACTTGGAATAAATGGTTTAACGACACCATATATTTTATTTATTGGAGTGGACGTGGTTCCAATACTGTTTTGCAGTCTCAATTTATTTTTATTTTTCTAATAATTTATGGAAGTATAATCTCTTGAAATTGTATGATTATTAAATAATAACTGGATTTGTTAATGATAAAACCCAACCATATTAAATCTTGTACCTTTTATTTTATTTTATTTTATTTTATTTGGTTTTTTGCACAGCTTAAATATGATGTTTTCAATTTTTTTAAAGCATCAGATTTTCATAAATTGCTTAATTTTGATTTAAATGAAAAAAAAATATTTTCATAAAAAAAAACCCCATCCAAGCATACCATCTCAACAAATAAATAAATATATAGGATATAAATCCTAGTATATTATCGATGACCGACACTCATAACCATAACCATGAGTATAAGTAAATTTCGGATATGGATTTTACACATCTCATCAATCAAATGTCATATCTTTGATTTCTCTCTATGCTTTATTTCAATCAACTCTTATAAAGTTAAATTCTTCTAAATAGAAGTCTTTTGACTCTGTTCAATTATTTATTTATTTACTTATTAGCACGTATATATTAATGTGGCATGCCATCCGCGTAATTAATTAAAAATAAATGAAAAACAAAAAAGTGAAGGAAAAAAAATATAAAACAACAAATCCCAATTAAACACCAATTGAAGAGTTGATGTCCATTAATTTACACATCAGAATACTTCTCAGAAAATAACGAATTAGAGATCTGTTTAAATAGCTATTTTTAGAACTTACTGATTGAACTATACCCATATAGTTGATTGGATTTCCCAGTAATTTACACATTCACATTTGTCTTGGAAAATAATGCATAGGAGGGAATCTGGCATCATTAACAAATAAGCTATTCAAAATTTAGTTGATGGAACTTTAATGTAAAGAAAAAACAAGTAAACATTATGATTAACATTATTATTAAACTAAGTTAAATCAATTATTTGTTGATTTAGCTCCTAACAGGAGCTGAATGAATTTTAAATTAAATTAAAAGGGAGTTGAGTTGGTAAGTTATCTCCTAAACCAATTAAAATCTAGATTAATTTTTGTAAAGGAAATATTATTTTAATTTTCTAAAAATACTGTCTTGTCTATTGACCCGGATAGTTCAAGTTAACATCCTCAACGTGTAATAGGCGGTGCCGGATTTAATAAATTTGCATGAGAGCACGGAGCGCTTGGTGTTTTTCACTTCGGTATGCAATCGAGATTCACATGTAATATATTAACGTCAAGATAAACAACTGCACATGAACAATTCTTCTTTGTGATAGTGAAACCTCCATCTTAAAAATTCAATGTGAATTATATATTACATGTGGGTGACGTGGGAAGCGTGAGATTGTCGAGGGGCATCCATTTTTAATTTTTAGATATAAAAAGGGGCCAATGGCAGAGTTTTTCTTCCCCTTACTTTTGGCCTTTGTTTTCAATAGAAAGCAGTAGTAATAGGCTGCCCATAGCCCAACACAACAACATACATTCTCCCCATCCCCTTCTTTCTTTCCTTCTATCTCTTTGTCTCGACAATCATCTTTTAGGCAAAACATTTTATTTGCTAATTAAGCACTTTCACCCATGGAAAATCCACAGCAACAGCAACGTCAGCCTTCGATGAAATCAAGATTTAGACGTGTCTGTGTGTTCTGTGGCAGCAGCCCTGGCAAGAATCCTAATTACCAACATGCTGCCGTTCAGCTTGGCAAACAACTGGTATATATACTACTACTTAGTACTTGCTTTGTCTGCAGAAATTAAGTCCTAGGCTTATGCTCATGTTCTTGTCAAGGCTTCAATGTTTTCTTTTAAGAATTACACAACTTGGGCGTTTCTCAGTTGTCATATGCATGTTGTATCAAGAATATAAGATCAGCACCTGTTGAGCAAAGTAGCTTGAGGTTTAGCCAAAGAGACTGAGGAGTTTAGTAAAGGACAATAAGATCAGCACCTGCAGGGCTCCATTCAGGAGCAATCCTCTGCTTTTTCTTCTCTGTTTGTATTAAATGAAACTAAAGAATTATCTAAATAATTGAGTATAGTTGTGATTATATTGTTTTATATTGGACAGGTAGATTTTACACTTAAACACGTAATCTTTGTTAATTAAAAAAAAATTAAGAACAATAAAGATTTTGCAGGTTGAAAGGAACATTGACTTGGTTTATGGAGGAGGCAGCATTGGTCTCATGGGCTTGATCTCTCAAGCTGTATATGATGGTGGCCGCCATGTGTTGGGGTAACGTTTTTGCCTTTGGTTTCCCACTTCCCTCTCCCCCTGTCACTTCTCCCTCTCGTGTTTATCTTGAGTTCTCTCATTTTTTTCTCTTCTTTGTTGCAGAGTTATTCCCAAGACTCTTATGCCAAGAGAGGTAGTTACTTTAATTAATCAGCTTAAAATCACTTGGAGAAAAGGGTTCTAAGCACGGAATCAATCTTACTTAATGTCACGGAATCTTACTTACTTAATGTGGTAATTTCAGATTACAGGGGAGACTGTGGGGGAAGTAAGAGCTGTAGCAGGTATGCACCAACGCAAAGCTGAAATGGCTCGCCAAGCTGATGCATTTATAGCCTTACCAGGTACTTAATTACTCCTAAAATAAGAAATTAATCAACATTTCAGGCAATAATTATGTTGATGTTTAAATTACCTGCCTCGTACTGGTTGAAGTGCAACTCAATCTCTTATAATTTACCAATAAATTTAAGCCGATCATTGAGCTCATAAGATTTTACAACTCAAGATATCTGTGTATACAACGGTCAAGTACCATATTGGACACACTGTATTTAATTCAAAATCCTCTCACAGGAGGGTATGGAACCTTGGAAGAACTCTTGGAGGTCATCACTTGGGCTCAATTGGGAATCCACGATAAACCGGTATTGAAGATTTTCTTCGTATATTTATGCAAAAATTATCTTCAACATCACTGCCTTAGCATTGAAATTCGATTTCAACTCGACTGAATAACTTGTTAGTCTGATTTTTTTATTAAAACTAAAACGACATAGTTTTAGTTTTTTAATTTTTTTAGCGACATGCGGGTTAATCCTGGTATTGTAACTATAAAATCTACACATTTAATGTAAAACATTTCTGGAAAAAGTAAATTTCAAAGAATTTACCATGAAATTAGCAGTACTCTTTGATAATTACTTGATGATCATGTCAAGGCGGTGAAAAACAGTAGGAGATAACATAGACTTGAACAAACATAATAAAAGTACTTTTCATTTAATTCTTTGAACGAACATAATAAAAGTACTTTTCATTTAACGATAAAAGAGGGCAAAAGAGTAAAAGAAACATTTACTTTTCTGTTTTTTTGGTTTCAGTTGGGGTTGTTGAACGTCGATGGGTACTACAACTCCCTTCTATCTTTCATAGACAAGGCTGTCGATGAAGGATTCGTCACACCAGCTGCCCGACACATTATTGTTTCAGCCCACACTGCCCATGAACTCATGTGCAAGCTTGAGGTCCTATTTCGTTTATCTTCTTTAATACAGTCAACATGGTCTCGGCCGTCCATTTCTCATATGATTTTTGTGCACATATAGGATTATGAAGCTGAGCATTCTGGGGTGGCATCAAAGCTAAGTTGGGAGATGGAGCAGCAACTGGGCTACACAATAAAGTCTGATATCTCCCGTTGACTTGATCAGAAACTCCTGAACATGATGGAGAAGAAATATTGACCATAGATCTTGGAAGATGTCAGCTCCATTAAGACGTGCCACCACAGTTTCTTTTAGTTAGCTGTGTGTGTGGATGATGATATGATTTTAATTTTTTTCTTTTTTTTTGTCATTATTTTTCTTTTATTTTTTAATTAGAGTTTTCCCAGTGAGTTTAATTATTACTAGTTTCCTATGTCGGTAGTACTAATTGCGTGTTTTTGTATATTAATTGCTTAATCCAATATAAGAAAAGAAAAGAAAAAGGAAAGAAGAAGAAGAGAGAGTACATTGATGTCATGTCTTGAATCGATGGGTTGTTATAAATTAATTTCATGAAAGGAGATTGATAGGGATGTTTATGTAAGACAAAATCATGACAAGGATCAATAAGGGCATTGGCCCAAAAAACCTTTACTGGTTTCTCACATCAATATCACAGTATACTTTATAATATATGGTGTGTATATGTGCGTTTTTCGGTTAGAAGGTCCCATTTCCCATTTCCTGAGTACGAATTAATCCTGTTCTGGTCTCAAATATCGAGTTTATGCCTCTACTTTTACCTTGATACGCTACAAGGGGGTGATCAGTACTGTGTGCACTTTGTGTTTTTATTTAAAAATATTTTTTATATTAGTAAATTAAAATCATTGAAAAACACCTAAAAAAATATCAATTTAATTTATTTAAGACAATTACACTTTTAAAAAATATCAAAGAACAAAAAGTTATCAAATTTCTAAACAGATCATAAGTATTAGACAAGACGTGATATTTTATTATTATTTCGAAACAGAAAAAAACAAAAACAATAAAGATGATAGTAAATGGCAATTTCAAAATTAATTTTTATATTTTAAAATAGAAAATATAAGGAGATATATACTTTATGTAGATGCCGTATAGAAAATGACATGGTTGAAATTGCTATTTTTCTTAGGCTGCAAAGGACTTAAAGTGACGTGCGTGCTTTTTAATTTTATTTTGTATATTTCAGAAGCACTTCACAAAAAACATCCTTAATGTAAAGAAACACCTTGAATGATAAGTCCTAACAAGCGTAAGGTATTGTGATAAGGCAAAACACAGAATGGTCTGCGGAAAAGATTTTTTTGTCATCCAGATGGAGACTTTGCGCAGGAATCTAGCTAGGTGGGGTGCTTGGGAGTCAAAGGATTCAGAAGACCAAGCTGTTTCAGTGAATGATTGAAGGAACAAGGACACCTATCCTGATCGTACCAAGATGGGCCACAGACAAGTCACTCGTGCACAAGAGGAAGGAGGAAAGGAATGGTGGATAGTATAGTTGCTTTGCTCTTTGCTCTTGACTCTTGGTGATGATAACTGTTGGTGTTGCAGATAAGGCCTAGGGACGATGTACATGTTAGTGCTCACATGTGGAAATGGCATTTTCCTAGAAGTTTCTGTTGGGTCGTGAATGGAAACCAAAGGAGAGGACCTTTATGAACTCCATAGTTATCAACAATGTTATGCCAATGGTGGGTCATGATTTCTGGTGGAGATGGTATCTAGTGGCCATAGATAAAATATTCTGCAATGGATCTCTGATTGCGTTAAATTAGTATGAACACGGTTTTTAATCAGCCCAATTGAGTAGTTATTTCAACCTCTTTTTCTATTGTGCTTTCTGTTGTTGGACAAGCATATACTTCGTAGTAATGTGGGAGTTCAGTGCTCATATTGTTGGTGGAAAATGACAATGCTTCTTCAGGGAGTCTCCATCAACAATTGCATACGAGTCATGAGCTTGGTACGAAAATAATCACCAAATCTTTCGGGAAGATGCAACCTTTCTCGTAGCTTGGATTGTTGCTTCAAAACCTGTTCTTGCATAACGTGCATGGTTTCCTTTTTGTCATTCCTCAGTAAGAGAAAATCGCGAATCTGCCGACTAACCTTGGTGATAAAGTATTCTGGCTGTGCACCACAAACTTGGAATCAAATCTTGCCTTCGTCAAAGTGGGTGAAGGGAGGGAGAAGCTTGACTTGAAAAAAAGATTCGTCCCATCATAGTTCTCAAATGTGAAACTACACTGGCTTTATCTGACTTTACACTCCTTGTGCTACCCACTGGACATGTTAAGCCAAATCACACCATTCCATGAACAAAACGCCACCCTCATCAATCTGAAGACTTTTATCCAACACATTTTCAGAATTTAGTTTTAATTTATAATTTTGTGAGTATCATGGCTCACGTTTGCCAAAGGGTTAGTTTTAGTTTCTAATCAGCAAAGGTTGGTTTCTTTCTTTCTTTTTTTCCTGTGCTGCACTGCTCTTAAGAAGATCCTGCCTTGGTTTCTTTCGATTTTGATATAGCAGAAGTTTTAGAAATTCCAGGGTTTATTAAGAAATAACAAAGCGGAAGAGAATACATAAAGCAAAAGAGCAGAACACCGTATAATTTCAACAAAATTGGCAAAAAAATACAGCTAGAATAACATTTATATTCAGAGCCCACAAGAACAAGGGAAAAGAGCTCCATGCACTAGAATCTTGTCTCAAACTTAATTGTATGAAACAAGCTATTGAACACTAATTTGAAGTGAACGTCTCACGACAATAGCTAATACGATACAAACAATGTGTACCTAATTATATGCCAGGATTGATTTAGGTGAATGATGGAACTGCAGAAGAAGTGGTGACAAGACCTGAGAGGAGGCCAACAATCACAGCACCATTATAGGTGGTTGGCTCTGCCTGCATTGAATTGTTGCGATCATCGACAAATTTTTCATTGAAAAAGGGACCACCAACAAGTGCTCCAGTTGCTACGTTGGGATTAGGTTCCTTTCTTTCAAGCCATGTCCAGCCATCTTTGCAACCAGTTTTTGCATCAGCTGGGATTGAAGCTCCCCTATGATGCACATATTGTGGGTAATTCTCGCCATACCCAACAAGAAAGCTCATCTTCATAGGATTATTTCCCAAGACGTAATCAGCCTAAAAAGTAAGGTAATACAGCATTATCAGGTTTGCAAGTAATCATGGCTCTTGGACATGGTAATTCGTCACATTCTAAAGCCTATACCATGTATGAAACAAATATAACATGGGCAACCTACCTGGGATTTAGCAAATTTCCGAAGATCTGATGGTTTATATGAATATCCATTGCAGGATAGCTTTGCAGTTCCTGAACTACGCATGTAATCGCTGTAAAGAGAAGCTAAAAATGCAGAAGCAACGGGATGCTGCAAAGCATTCCATTCACTGACCCATATAAGACCACCTGCACCAATAAGTGGAAATGAGGCCACAGTTAATGGGTATAAAATTTTACTAAAACTTTGAACATGTGCCACACATTTTGAATATCAAGAAAAGTAGGTAGCTTTGAAAAAGAATATTACTTTCTGTTCTACTCTGTGTGGCAGTTGGAGAATCAGGGATGAGACTGCACATAACAGCCTCGGCTGTTTTCCTATACATCTGAAGGCCTGAGTTTGAGGTGTCTTTGTTGCCAAAGAAAGTTAGTCTCGACAGCAAAACCTGCATCCAGAATAAATGGATTGTTCTCTTAAGAAAGGACACCTGTATTTCAAATGTTGTTGAAGAAATGTACTTCACAGTTCAAGGCCTAGTGCAAGGTATCTTAGTTTCCAAGAAATTAGATCATGATCCATATCTGAACACATTCCAAACAAACGAGGATCTTGACTTGAGAAATTTTAGAGATGGTACCTTTAGGAAATAGAACCAATGAACACAAATCACACCAATAATTTTGTAAATTTTGGCATAAATTTAAAGTAAAAGAACATAACTCTGTCTTGGAATGAAATCAGTATGCTTTAAACATACGTATGCCAAATGTTGAACATGTCCTGAGATTAAAAGAAAAAAGGGGATAAAATTTACATCCAATTACTTGGAACATGACAGATACCTGTGTTCCTGCAAGTTTGTTATCCCAACTGAACCATGTTGCACTTCCCCATTGTGCGAAGACTTCACCGTTTTTCCCAGTCACATACTGAAGATATGATTTATCCCCCGTTGCATGATAGAGCCAACTAGCTGCCCACAAGAGCTCATCCCCGTATCCTGTTGAGTTGTAATACGTGGAAACTTCTGGGATACTTTCACTATAAGAACCTCTATATTTGTCGGCAAAAGTAAACAACTCTTTAGCATGCTTAAGCAGCGCGCTTGAATATCTGGAATCAGATTTAAACACCAAAGATGCTGAAGCCAAAGCTGCTGCAGTTTCAGCTGCAACTTCTGTCCCATGAGAAGATGTATTAATCTGAGTAAGGGGCCTCTTTTCACTCATAACTTCAGGTCTTTCCCAACAACCATGATCAATTTCAGGGTCACCAACCTGTTCCAAAATGATAGCTAATCATATAAGAAATTGTTCATATCCAGGATTCTGCAGATGAAAGATAAAGTTACTAGCATAGCTCTAGGGAAGGTTGCAGCTCACATTTTGATTCATCACTACCTTGATCAAATGGCTCACTAGATTAGTTTGATTTTTTCTCCAACAACAAGATTCCAGTTTCAGGGAAAGCCTTGACAATGACAAAGAAGAATGCCAAACTCTGGAACTTAAATACCCCCAGACAATCAGCATAAATTTCAAGTTTCTTCCACTTCAAGTGCTCTGAGTGTAGCTTATTAAGGCTTGCAAATAACATCATGACTCAAAATAGAAACATTTAGAGGCTATGGAAAAGGAACTAACTTGAACGTAGAGTACATTCTCTTCAGGATGTGCATTGATAAGGTAGTCAGTGATCCATTTGAGCGAATCTTGAGCCGGATCCAACTGATTCACTACAGCCATTTGACCTCCATACTCGAGGATGGCCCATGAAAGTACTGTAGCAGTAAAAGCCATTGGAAAACCAAACTTCATAAGATCCCCAGCATCATACATGCCTTTTGAAAGATCCAATTTTGCTTGACTTCCATCTGTAAGAGCTGAATCCCCTCTCCAACTAAACTTGTTACTATATCCCAACTCGCCAGCTGGATTAATTGTCATCTTAGTGTTAACATTCATGACCAGAAAGATAATTGCAAGGTACAGAAGATTGCAATGCAATGAAAATAGACACAACCAGAGTTACCAAGACAAAATTTCTAAGTAATCAAATCAAAGATAGATAATACAAGGCTTCTAAGCTCAAGAAAAGATCCTAACTTGTGCTATCAATTCAAAACAACAACAATCAAAACCAAACCCCAGTCCCTTTCGTTGCTTCCTTTGTGTTTTAACTTTAAACAATCAGAATTGTACTCATGTGTTCAAGAAAAAGAATGCTTCGAGTATAGAATAGTGACTGAAACTAAAGTAAGGGAAAGAGAGCATACATCTTTGAATGTCAAAGAATTGCATAGCAATTTTGAGAGCATCAGCATATTTCTTCTCAATAGCACCAGGAGGCCCTGTAATAGGAGCAGCCCCTTCAGATTTCTCAGTTTTCTTCTGGACTGTATAGACAATGGCATCATAAACCAATGCCAATGTTACTACCACCAAAAACCACCAACAGCAACCTCTAGAACTTGGTTTCACTCTCATTTTAACGAAACTAAATCACTAAAAAACAAATCAAGATCAAATATTTAACGTCCATATCTGAAGAAAATGAAATTCTACGATAAAGGGCACTCCCCGTGTGCTTGCATTAAGCAATGCAAGGAAGATGGTTGCTTTAGGCGCCAGAATCCTACTTATCAAGCTACGGTTAAGTTAGATTGTTAATTAAATAGTTAATTAACCTTTTGCCTCTAGTCTGCGGCACAAAACGAGACACCGACAGTCGTATTATTATTTTCCTAGTGAAAACTATGAATCAACAGTTTTCATTTTGGTCTCCATAGTTTTAATTTTTTTCATATTGATCCTATATCTCAAGGGAAGGTGCCTCATAATTACTCTTTTTTTATGCATTTCTTTAGTTTTATAAAGTATACAAATATTGAAAAAAAACATAAAGTATAAGGACTGAAATGAAATGTGGCTGACAGTACAATGGCTAGGTAATAATTTTTTCTTGTTCTCTTTAAGTTTTGTAAGTTTCCCTTAGTGAAATCAGAGATGGATGTTGACTTGGTCAAGACAGAGGACTCGTGTCTGCCGTTTAATAATGGGACCCGTTATATATGGACCGGTCAATCGGGTCCCTGACAACCGGTGCACGATAAGGACTGTGGATCTGTTTATTCTTGGAAGCTGATTTGTGATGGTCAGCTGTGTTTTTAAAGCAAACACCAGTAATGGCTATGGGCTTCAGTGACAAGAAGATGGCAGCCAGGATGTTGGTGTGGTGTCCATTTCAGAGAAAGAGACAGGCTATTAAAAGAGTTGGTAAAGTGTGACCCCCTGTTTTGTGGTAAATGTTGAGGTCCAAGAAGATGAGATATATTTTGCTAGCTCAAAGCATAAAACGGTTATAAAACTTAACCAGTTTGGTATATCGGTTGACTACAAAATTAGACTAATTTGAGTTGAAAAATAAATATAATAAAAAATTAATTGAATTTAACTTAGTCAAAAAACTTAAGTTAATTTATAATTAATTTATAATTGATAGAAGTGTACAAAAATACTATCAAAACTCATTGATCTTTTTTTTTTCTGAATGACAACATTCTAAATTTTCTTAAAAAAATAAATTAAATTGATTAAACTCGAATAAAACTTTTATTTTAGTTCAATTACTAGATTAGGTTTTACTGATTTAGTGATATGATATTATTATGAAATTCATACCTAAAACTTTACTTCTGCAGGGCTTCTTTAATTATTATTAATAGCAGAGAAATTTTTTTCTTTTTTATTTTTATTATAAATAAGAGGTTCAAACCCATAGTTTTCTAGGAGAGAGCATGAATGCCAGTTGAGAGATCCCCTGGGCAGAGAGAGTCCTAATTTTGTTTAAGGGGCTGCATTATTGTGTTGCCTGAAGAAATTTGGGCAGAAATAATTTCCATATATATTTACTTTTCATGTTATAGTTCTAAATTTCAGAGACTTGATGGGGAAATAAATGTTTTCTATTTATTCAACGTTAAAATTGTTTTTAGATAAATTTATAATTTAACGGTTTTAGTTTTTAAATTGAACTAAAATGAACCATTTTATTATTATTTTTTAATAAAAAAAATATTCAAAAACCTGTTCAGTTTAATTAATTTCAAGTCAGTTTTTATAAATACTTTAGATAATTCGATTAATTCAATCTTATTTTGTAATTAGGCTGAGGACCCGTTATTTATCAAGATGGGGAGCAAAGCTAGCCCATTTCCCAAACGCGGCCGTTTCCATGGTAGAGTCACCACCAACGTGTAAAACTTGCCAATATCAAAGCCCAAGAGACAACCAATCAGCTATTGACATGTATTTGTCTCTCTTCAGTTCCATCTCACCTGATTAATCAATCACTCAACACCAATTCCAGGCACCAGTTCTTTAAGCAAATGACGATTAAGAGGTAAACTCCTTCTTCTTCTTTTTAACCTAGTTTATTATTTCCGCCAAGACCGACGGCGCCTGGTGCCGGAGAGACGCCTCTCTCACTCTCCATTCTCTGGATTCCCGTTAATTTCCTGCCGATCAGGTACCTTGCCTTTGATCACGAGCTATTAGCTTTTACTCTGTTCATTTTTGCTCTCTTTAGGGTTTAATCAGGCGAACAATTAGGTAATCAAAATGGCTAGAACATATAGATTTATTAGCAAAGTATGTATTTTGAAAGGTTAATTACAATTATAACTTTTGTTAATAACGTGATTAAGAAGTCCATGAATGCGAGCAGACGCGTCACAAAAACTGATCATCTGTGTGTAAGTTTTGAGTTTTAGGAGTGAATTTGAATTAATACAGTTCTGTGAATCGTGTGATGTTGCGGCACTCCATGACCGCAGCACTCCGTAATGATGAGTTTATTAGCCTAGAAACTTGTAGTTTTTAACATTTCGATGTGATGCATTTGAAAAAAATATATTTTTATTTATTTATTTTGATTAAAATTTTCGATGCTCGTGGATCTTAGTGTTATTGATAAGAAACCGAATTTTGAAATTATGTGATTTGTGGCAAAACTGATGGACAAAGAGTGAAGTTTGAAAGCATGATGTGAAATTGTGGAGTTGCTGATGTTGTCGACAAATGATGCTGTTTTTGTGACGGTGTATGTTTTCAGGGGGGACTCCATTGATGGCCTTATGTGTGTATTGAAGAATTGTTTGATTCAGAATTTAACTTCAGGGGATGATTATAAGTTCTGGGAATAATTATGATAGATTTGTGCATGTGTGATTCTTGTTTAATCATATGATTGTTTTGGATGGATTTATGTGTCGTTTGGTATGACTTTTGAAAATTGATTAAAGTTGTTTTTTAACTATTGACTCGTAAAAAAGTCATAAATATGTGTGGTTAGAAATAACTCTTCACTTGTGAATTCTAATTTATACTAATACATCTATTCTTTACAAAATGCTTTGAGTTATATATGAAAAACAACCTTTTGAATTATGACTCAAAGTCAAAAGTCTTTTTTACAATTCATGCCAAACATGCTCTTATTTAGTTGATTGGGATTCGATATATGATGTTGATGGATTTATATAGTCCATTAATATTAGATATATGAATTTATCTGACTGTACTCTGTATTATGTTTTCCAATCCATGTTTGGCCTGGAACCTGATTGTTATTTTGTTATCTTTGCATTTGAACAATCTTCTTTTCAACTGGAGAGTTTCCGATAATCTTATTGGTAGTTGTTTTTCTGACTTCAAATGTGCTTTATGTAGTTTTACATGGAAGGTGAAACTGGTAATCAATCTAAGCAAGAACGTTTTAGAACAAGGTGGACACCGTCCCTTGATAGGATATTTGCAGACTTGGTAGTGCAGCAGATTCAGCTAGGAAACAGACCAAATAATGTTTTTGACAAGAAAACTTGGAATCACATACGTGATGAATTCAACAAGGAGACGGGTTCAAAATTTAATAACAATCAACTGAGAAAGCACCTTGATGTACTGCGGACACGATTCAATAATGTGAAGTCAGCATTTGCTCGAAATGAGTTTGCTTTGGTGGATCCCTGTTGTGTTGGATTTGATTTGTGGGAAGATTCTTTTGGGGTGTGTTTCTTTCCTGCAGTTACCCTGTTTAATTTCTTGATCGTCTTATTTTGCATTCTGATATCTTCTACTTGCAGGCACAACCTAGGCCTGAGGCAGTTAAAGTCAAGGACTGTCCCATATATGACCAACTCTGCAAGATATTCACAGATACATCAGTTGATGGGAAGTATGCCCAATCAAGTCACTTTGAGGGTTTGGACAAATCTGTTGGAAATGATATTGCAGGTAGAATTTCATGGCCAGATGGTGGAACCTCTCGTTCTGAAGATCCATCATCATCATCAAAATTATCAAAAGGAAATTCTGTATCATCAGAAAAGGCAGTGAAGAATGCAGGGAAAAGAAAAAGGAAACGTCCGTCTGAGACACCTTCTTCAGAGCAGAATAATAGGGATCAAGAACTTAATGAAGCTATGGCAGAAGCCTTGTTGGAGATGGTAGCTGCTTCGAAGTGGAGGGAAGTTGCTGCAAGACAAGATGAGGAGAGATTTACCATAACTAATTGTATTGAAGCTCTGGATGAGATTCAAAAGATTGATCAGCAACTTTACTTTGCAGCTTTGGACCTTTTTGAAGACCCCACCTTACGAGAGACCTTCCTCTCTCTGAAAGGTGATGACCTACGGTTGACTTGGTTGCAGGGCAAGTGTGGTAGATATAATCATTTTGGAGGTTAAGGCATGTCATTTTTAAACAACCTCCCTCCGCCCCGCATCGTTTTGCTCTCTCAAAGATCTTTACCGCCACTCTTAGTTTTAAGTAGCAAGAATATCCATATCATGGCTTAAAATCTTGATGTACATGGGTTTTAGTAGTGGCAAGGCTAGCACGCTGCTAGGCACTTTCGGTTATTCGTGATTGATCTGTGATTATCACCACCCAGAAGGAACTTGGACCGTATTTGCAATTTTGGTGCCATGTGTTTGTAGTGTTTTCCATTGCGGGTGGTGGAGAGCCTCCTGCCCATGATCCGGACCAGCTTTTGCAAGTCAACCTGTGATCTAGACCAGTAAGGGTTGAAAAAAGAATAGGAAAAGGAAAAAAATCTCGATGAGTGACCTGTTGGTTTACCTATTAACATCAAGGAAAGTATCGAGCATTCGAGCTGCTTGTGGATAAGCATTATATTCCATTCATTCTCTAATTCTATCCATTTTCATTGACCTTTTTTATTTTTATTTTTGAAAAAATTGGGGTTGTGGATAAGCATTATATACCTTGTCCCGGGTTCGGGTTTGCAATATGCTTGTGGATCGCACTTGGCAGTGGTCCTCTTTGCTTGGTATGAAGGTCCATTACAGAGGAGCGCTAACTGCTGGTGTTAATTTTGCTCGTGAACTTCAATTGGGCCACGGCATGCTAACTTGAAGGTCAAGCTACCATCTAGGCTGATGTCAGAGATGCTCCTGGAAAAATTCTCCTCCATGGCCCACCAATTTTCTACCCCTAACATAGATGATAAAACTCGACTTGTCAGATTCTGGCTAGTGGCGATGACTAAGAACAAAATCTACAAAGTGCGTATTTTGTGTCGTGCCTCGGAATCAGGAGCACTCCGAGAAACAATATTAAAGATTCAGTCTAACAAAGCCAGGTGGAAGATGATGAAAATCACTGCCATTATGAACCGGGATGATGTAGCATGGAATCTTGCGTCTTTCCAGAAACTCTTAATATACTCTGAATTGGCATTTTGGCAGAGGCTCAGAAGTTTCAAAACCTTCTGAATTTAGAAATCAATATATAGTCTAGGTAGAATAAAAAAATTAATACACAAAAAAATTAGATAGTATTAATATTTTTCTAGTAATTTTTTTAGAATTAAAATTGATTTGACATGACCTGATGAACTTTAAAAGCAACTCAAACAACTAATAAAAATATTGTTTGATTAACAAAAATTTAAAATAATATTGAAATAACAACTTGTTAGATCAATTTGGATCAACACAGATTAACATGTTAAATCCATGACTCAAATCATGAAATCATAATAACGTCATATAAAATAAATTATTAAACTCAATTATCAATCAATCCAATATTAAAGAATGAAATTAAAAATAATAATTAAAAAATAACAAAAAAAATAATTTGAATTAACCTGTAAAATTCATGATATAGTGCGTGAGATCGAAATAAATTTCTTGAAAGTAAAAAAAATGACCTACGTAAACTTGGACTAATATGTTAAACTTGCAACTAAGATCACGAGACTATAATAACTTTATAAAAAAATCAAGACAAATTATAGAGCTTAATTTTCAATAAACTCATTGTTAAAGGTTGAAAATGAAAAAAAATTAATCTAAAAACAAGACATAATAAAACAAACCAAGTCTACCCGGGTTAACCTGCAAAACACGTGACTCAAGTTATAAAATCAAGATAACCTTATAGAAAGCAAATCAAAATAAATCATAAAACTTAATTTATAATCAACTCAACGTTGAATGATGAAATAAAAAAATTACAATTAAAAAAAGACAAGAAAAACACTCGAGTCGACTGGGTAACCCACCAAACCTATTACTCGAGTCATGAGATTAAAATAACCTTATAGAAAACAAACTAAAATAAATCATGAAAGCTAATTCATAATCAATTTAATATTAGAAGATAAAATTTAAAAACTATATTAAAAAAACAAAAAAAAAACAAGTCAAATTATCAAATATTTGACATGAGATATGATAACAAGTTAATCATGTACAAAGCAAACCACAATAAATTATGAAATTTATTTTTTAATAAAGTAAATATTGAAGCATAATATTAGAAAAAAGAAATATAGATTTAGAAAGAAAAAAAGATAAAAAAAAATTATTGAAATTAATAATATTTTATGAGGTGGTGTTCAATAAAAGCACCACCTGACTCCAATATACCAAGTTAATTTGTTAAACTCATCATATTAGTTATAAAATCAAGTTGATCATTAATAAAGCAAGTTACAATAAATTATGAAGTTTAATCTCGAGTAAACTAAATGTTAAAATATGAAATTAAAGAAAAAATTATAGATTTAAAATATAAAAATAAATAGTGTTTTATAAGGTGGTGCACAATAATAATACTACCTTTTTTAGTTTATACTACTAGCTATTTGATATGCATGCCACTACATGTCATAATTTCTATTTAAGTATAAATCTTGAGAATTCTTACAATTTCTTAAAAAAATCAAAATATAAATTAAAAGGCTCATACAAGCATAAATAATCATTAATGTAAATTGTCACGACCCGAATCCCGGATCCATGACCGGCATATAGGAAAGGTTCCCCTCCAAGGTTTCATACCTATGCGAACCCAAACTTACACACAAACTTATCCTAACTCAATCAGAGTTCAACGCAACATTAATAACAAAATCAACTTTATAATATAATTGAATTGTATTAATACAAGAGTTAATATAATTTTATAGTTCGAGAGCACTAACTAGACATAAAATAATATGTACAAATTTACAACAAAAAAGAGCAGGTTTTGAAGGTCCAACAAAAGTGACCTGCTATCAAGCTATAAGCCTGAAAATGATAAATAGTGAGAGTGTGAGTTCAGCAACTCAGTGAGTAGATAATGTTCAATATACACACACAAGATAATACAACAATGAGAAATATATATACAAGTATGGCTTTACGTTCTTATAAAAAAGGTTTCTCAAATAGGCCATAACAAGAATATCATATGGTAAAATTCGTCAGAAAATCAAAATGCAATGAGCATGAGGCTCCGTGCTGTGGGATGATCAGTCCACACAGGTTGGTGACTCCCCCGATCAACTAGGGTTCAGATACGATGTGCACAAAGACTAACACTACCCTGTTAGCATGGGTATTCTGACTGGCATACCATAGGGTTATAAACGAAAACTACCCCGATCATACTAATATCTCAAGGCTCAACTCATGACATCAATCAAATGAGGAGCTATCAATTCAGAAGTCAATCTAAAATACATATTGGTTCATATCAAGAATTCAGATTCAACAAATGATCATGCTTATCATAACAAGGGTAATAATCACCATATATATTATCAAGAAGCATGATCCAATTCATATTAACAAATTAAATATTTATAATATTTCTCATGCATATAAAAAATTATCCACTCACCTGACTCGAAGCAAAACAAAAGTCAAAAGCAGACATCGAAGAAAATCCTACTGACGTCCCGCCGGTAGAATATCAGGATTATCTGAGTATAAAAAAAACATACTCAAGAATGACTCAAAAGAATATACAACCTATTTAATACACTTAACTAAGGGTCTATTCCATAACCCTATATGTTTTTAGACTAAACTAGTTATTTTCCTAAAAACCAAAAAATTAACGGTTTTCCCGAAATCTATTCCATAATAAAACAAATAACAAAATGGTAATAATTCACTAAATAATCCTAAATTATTCATCAAACCAATCTGAAAAAGCTAACATCACAGCTAGGGACTAATATGGAATTTATCACATTTTTAGGGCCAAATTGTAATTTTCGTCTAATTGGAGGACCAAACTAAAATTTATCATAAATCCATGAATATACTAAAATTATGACCATAATTAATCCTTACATCTGTCCAGAATATCTCATTATACTCCAGGGACCATTCTGGAATTTTACCAAATTTTTAGGGTCAAATGGTAATTTTTATCAAATTAGAGGACTAAATTGAAAGTTTTAAAATTTCATAACTATACAGTAATTCTGCCCATAATTCATATTTTATTCTGTTCAGAATCTCAGAATACACTCCAGGGACCATTCTGTATTTTTCCAAAGTTTGGGGACTAAACTGTAATTTTCCAAAATTGAGGGACCAAATTGAATTTTCGTCATCTTCAACCTCAAACCCAGAATTTTCACAGATTACCTACTGTTATCCCCTGATTTCTAACACAATTTCACCATTCAAACAAAATCATAACTCAAAATCATCATTTTTCAATTCAATCTCTCAAAATCCACCAAATAATCAATTACCCATAACAATCAAACCCATAACATTCAATTAATTCATCAATCAAACCTAAAACAAAAATTTTAAAAACCCTAACATTTATCAAAATCAAAATTAAAACTTAATCAACACATATTTATATATAATTTTACCTTTAAACTTATTTCCTTCAACTCCTTTATATTTTTCTTCAAATTTCCCTTTTTTCTCTTCTTCTTCTTTCTCCCTTCTCTCTCCTGCCGATTCTCTTTCAAATTTCAGATCACTTCTTTTGTTTTGTTCTGTTTTTTTTACTTTCTATTTATATTTATCAAGTTTTTGTTGAATTACTACACTACCCCTCATTTATTTATACTCACATTTTAAATCACCAAGGGCTTTATTTTATTTTCCTACTCATTTATTCAAAATATTACATAAATAAACAAAAACAAATTCCAAAAGAGAAACTGGAAAAATTGAGATATGGGTGTTAGCCAAGATATCTAATCTTGTAAAATAAATATGTATTTATTTGTGTTTATTGAATTTGTTTGTTAAAATTAGTAAAAGATATTTTTTCTCTCTTCTTACAAAAATCATTATTCAATTAACTTATCAACATTAATTATCTATAATTTGATAAAATTTATAAATAATTTTATCAAAAGTCGATTATCTCAATATTTTTTTCTTAACCGAAATTCATTTAAAAGAAGAAGGTGAGGATTTTTCTTCTCTCTTTGAAAAATCCTCACTTATTTTATTTATTAACATTTATAAGCCTATATTTTTTTATAATTTCTAAACAATTGGATCAAATCTCTCAAATCTTTCTATTTGATCAAAACCTCAAATAAAGGGAGGATTTTTTTTTTCTATTTAAAATTAAATACTTAACAAATTATAATCAATGCTTCTCTGACATGGTTTGATCATAATTTACATTATTTCCATAATTAATGCACAAACCCATAATTTCATATAATTATAATAATTTAGTTACTTTATCAAAATATAAAATTAGAGAAAATAAACACTTTGAGCATATTCTTTACCTTACTTTAACAAGGATTCAAGGAGAATTTGCAAGAAAAATCAAGTTTACTTCTTCTTCTTTTTTCAAACCCTAACTTGATATTTTTTTTCAAAACACTCACAACACTAAAATCACCTCTCTAAATTTGTTCAACTAAGTTAATCACTCTAATTATGCATTTTTATTGATGAAATCAAGAATTCAATTTAAAAAATAACACAAATCCCCCCCTTTTGTTTCAAACCGTCAACTAATAGAGAATAAATAGGGCATTTATAGTCCAATTTTTCTTGTATTTACACATTGGCCCTTATTACTGTTTTTTTATTCCACAATTCTTCTTTTTACTTAATTTACATCATAACATCTCGTTTTTTATTCTATTGTATCCTTTCACAATATCTAAAATCCTTTTATTTAATCTATTCGGTATTTTATTTATTTTATTTGGATTATAATTTATTAGGTTTTCACAATAACCAAAAATAAAAATAAATAATAAAAGAGGAATGGAATTGAAAAATCTAAAGATAAGAGGACAAACATCATTTTTTAAAAGAAAAAAACAAGAATTAAAAAAAATTATCAACAAAACAACCATCATTTGCAACGACATGTCATCTCATATAAAAAAGGACACAATAGTGTATTCGAGAACATGAAAAATGGTTGGGTTTGGCCATTAGATGGCGTTGAATGACCCACCCGAATATTGCAGACAACATCCGCTTGTTAGCATGTGAATGACACACGTTAATAGTTTTTTTAAATAAAAAATAATTTTTTAACTTAAAAATACTAGAATAACCTCCACGAATATGAAAATCACAAAAAAAATAATAATCATGAAAGTACACAAATGCATCTAGATACATACCTTGATTTTTGTCTTTTCAAAAGTTATAATCTTATTTCTATAGTATTCTAAAACATAAAAAAAAAAATCTTGATCAACTAATTTTTTGTACCTCAAGGATAAATAAATATTTTAATTATTTCATAGTTTTTGAAAAACACTAAATCATCTTAGTTCAAGAAATTTTTAACTCCTGGGATAAAATCATATTCTATTTCAAAGTTATTAAAAAGACTAAATAATATTTGGTCACTAATTAAAGAAATTGTTAACTTATATTTTAATTGTGCATATATATATATATATATTGCAATAATCTTTTAATAATTAATACATGGCTGAAAAAAACTAAATAATTGTTATCATAAAAACACAATTTTTCTCCACTCGGGCAAAATAATATAAACAATAATTTCGTCATAACAATCCTCAGTAAATTATGTCCTGTGCTATATTGAAATTTTCTATTTAATTATATAATAATAATTATAAAAAATGATATTCCCAGGCAAGGCTAAACTCAAGCTGGTTAACTTGGGGAAACGACCAAATTTCTGATCCATCCAATTCCCTTTCATTTACGCATGTCATTTAACAAGAACCACGAACTCAAAATCCATGCATGTGAGATACAGGGGACGGGGGGTGGGGGGGTACAACAAAAAAAGCGGCATGGCATATACTGATGGTACAGTGGCTCTTACTAAAAAAACCAATGCAAATGTACAGTTGGCTCCATTGCACAGACATAACGAAACCAAAAGATAATTTCACCTCAGCAGCAACCAAAGATTGCAGCAAAATAAAGGCGAAAATCAAAACATTGAGTGCAGGTTACAACATCAAGGAATGAACTCTAATTGCATCCTGAGCAGGCCAAACAAGACAATACTTTTTATCTTGCATGTAGCCTATATAAAGGCATAAAACCTTTAGTTCAATCATATCAACCATTTTATCTTTTCACTAGTAAAACAAAACCAAAAGGAAATACGACCTGCAAATCATGCAGTCTTGTGATCTTTGTGGTCTATACTCTCTCCTTTAAGCTTGTACATATTCAGCATTTCTTCTTCTATTGGATGAGTGGTGCCTACTATTACAAGGCAGTGCAGGGGTGCCCCAAAATCAACTGCCAGAAGTTGCCTCATTGTGCCAGCAACTATCTTCTGATCTTCATTTCCAAGCCGAGCAAGCCCAACACAATTGGTGTCTTCATTGTATGCTGCAATTCATGGATGACAAAACTGTAATTCTTAGTGCAATATGATTCAGATTCTTCTCAACGAGCCTAAAATTGCAGAGAATTGGATTTCATAAAAGCTTGAAGATCAAGATGCAATAAGAAAAGAAAAATGATATCCATGAGATAATGTGTTAGGCTGGAGGAAAATGACAGGTCGTGCTTGCATTATATGCCAAGCAAAGTCTAGAATCCGAGATCTATGGAGATACATGCGTGTAAAACACTTTCCTTAGCTATTTACTGTTAGAGAGGGTAAAAGTTAGCATGAATCCGAGATCTATGGTGATACATGCATGTAAAACACTTTACTAAGCTATTTACTGTTAGAGAGGGTAAAAGTTAGCACGAATCCGAGATCTGCGGTGATACATGCATGTAAAACACTTTCCTAAGCTATTTACTGTTAGAGAGGGTAAAAGTTAGCGCAATATGAAGTCAATAAACATAGAATTCCTCAATCCTGAAAAATAGTGAATAATTGTGAGCCTCACCGGATTCTACACGGTTTTGCTCAATCTCCAAGAGTTGCTCAATCGCAGTATTTATGGTCATGAATCTTGGTGGTTCATATAGCTTCTTTCCTCTGGACCATAGGTGAAAAGTAATAATCAGTCTAGAAATAACACAAATGCAGAGAATAAACTACAGAGCCATTAACCTGCACAGACCTGCACAAGGATTCCCATGTAGGTTCCTTCACTTTTATATCTGCAAAGCAGACAAATACGCATTGATCAAATGTTTCTAGTTTGACGGCATATAAAATAGGAAGCTTTTGCAAGGTCACAGGATAAACAAACCAGAATTTTCAACAACTAGCGCTCCTTTTACTTATTTATTTATTTTTACAAGTAAAAGATGGAATTTCTGGTCATAAAATAACAAAAAAGAAATGCTCCTTATGGATATTGGAACAATGAACAATTATGTATGAAAATTGGAATATTATGTCAATAGATGATAGCTCGACAAAAGTGACTCCTATACATAACTGAGGGGGCAGGGAGGCTCAGCCTCTGATTACATAGAATAGGTGATCCTTTAAATTCGCATTCCCAGATATGCAATCCTTATTAATGCTACAGAGGCAATTGACAAAAAAAGATAAAGTGAACCAAAACTTGCAATTTATAACCGAGGTTAAGAAACAAAACGTCAGACCAAGTTAAGTCTGCATAATGCAGAAGGCACGAACCCTATTGTTGAATAACTAGAGGTGCGCCTGTATAGTAGAGAATTCCATTGTATGCATTCGCAAGAACTAAGAATTTACCAGGTTGCATTTGTCTTTTCTGCAGACTAAAAAATTGGTATGTGAGAGAAGAAATTCTCACCTAATAGACAGAGAGTATGCAATCCAAGCTCACGATTTCTTAGTATCTTCTCATAAAAGCTATCAGGTTTCCATGTATCTGTAAAAAACGGAATTGAAATTGTCTCTCCATATCGATACAACTGCAACCCACAAATCCCAACAGCATTCATCACCGATGCATTATGTATCACTTTGACCTCAACCCCTAATTCCTTAGCTCGAACAACAAGATCAGTGTGAGTTGTAGCCCTGTGTTTTCAAATAAATAAATAAATGAGCCAAAATACACGCTTTGCAATCATAGAAAACGAAATTGAAACGAAAAATCAACAGTGACGTACCCAAAAGGATCTCCAACAACAAGAAAAGCCACGTCTAATGAAGTAGCTTCAGACAACACACTGTCTACTTTCTCTTCTACCATCTCTCTATCTGCAATGGTAATGGGTTTCCCATACAACTTTTCCTGCAAATCCAATTCAGCTCAGATGCATATTTTATAGATTATTAACTAAAACATTACTAATTCAGAGTTTAAAGAAAAAAAAAAAGGAGTTGTTACCAGAGTGGAGAGTCCATCAGTCGAGAGACCAAAGGAAAGAAGAGAAGTGTAGGCTTCCATGTAAACTTTCTCACATTTCTTCACTGCTTCTAGTCCTCTCAACGTGATGTCCTTCTCGTCACCTAAACCCAGACCTATCAAGTACAGCATCTCTACCCGTATCGCTCTTGCTTAAACCCTAGTTCTTGTTTCTGCTAGCAGTTTAGGAAAATAAAAGAGAGAAGTGAGTTAGGGATACTATAAACCCTCGAAATCTAACAATCACCGCAGGTCAGGAGAGAGATAAAGAGGGGGGGAAGGGATTAATGAGAGAAGAAGGTGGGAAAACGGGTGCCAGGGCTAAAACCCAGAATGAGCAACACACAAGACCCAAGACACCCTCTGAAAACACCTACGCATTTTGACTGAACCAGGGGCAAAAACGTAACCATGCTATTTAAAGGCACAATGTAAACCGCCCCTGGAAAAAAAAATTGAACCCAGCCCAGGCACCCCGGCCTGGTCTGAGGTTCCACTCTCCAAGGCTTTTCTTAGACCAGGAATGATGGGCTACCTAGGACAGGCCCGCCTGCAGGAGCCCCCCCCTTTTTTCCTTCCATTTCCATTATTCTTGGTTTTTTTATGGAATTTTTTTATTTTTTTTTCAAATTTGGAAGAATTCTGTAATTTTTTAATATAATATGATTAAATTTTTACTTAAGTTATGGGTAAGACTTTAACTTTTTTTATATTAGAAGGTATTCGTAGTCTTTTTTTTTACTATTATTTTATTAAATAAAACATTTGGTTACAATAAATAAAATTATCAATTACAAACTGGTATATAGCTCATATTTTAAGATCTGGTATATATCTTTCAATTTAGTATTTGGTTAAATATTATTTAGTATTTATTTGATTTTCATATAAAAAAATAACATTTTTTTTCTAATATGTGCAATTTTATATAATTGTTTTTGTTTTTTAATCATTTTCATATTTATAACTATTTTTATTATCATTTAATTAAATAAATTTCTGACTCTAATAAACAATTTTCAAACATAAACAGACATGACTTATTTTATAAAATTTAATATTTTAATATATATTTATTTTTTATTTTTTTTGATTTAGTCCTTAGATGATATTTGATTGAATACATGAATAGACTTTTCAATTTAATATTAGGATTTTTGTGTGTTAAGCAACACGTTGGAAAAGGCTGCCTTTTTATTTGCTAAAAAAATTATCGGACCGCTTGTGACCTCTCCTCTCGTTCTTCTGCTTACAAATATCATAACAAGAACACCTCTGCTTCTCAATTTTTTTTTCCAGTAGAAATAATACCGCCTCAATTTCTACATGCTGAGCTTGTTTACATTGGATCAAGGATGGAGAAAGAAAGTGTTAATACAAAAAAGAGTGTTGATGATCGTGTCTTTCTTATTACAAGTTGATCCGATCAACTTCAAAACCATGTCTTCTTCAAAGTTTCAATCATCATCCTTGAATTCTCTGTTCAAAGGAAAACACAAAATTTTGTTAGTGACACAGTTAAGACTCTCAACATCCCTTGTTCTCTGAAGTTGCATCTGATGAATGCAGATAAAATCCATTCCCAAAATTAAGACCTGCATTACTGACTTATATAGCATAACCTAGTTACAAGACCTGTTCGGCCCGGCAGCCCAACCCGGTGACCCATTGACCAATGCTTTCCCCAGGCCAACCTGGTGAAAAAACTGAAACAACTTGTTTTTTAAGAAAAGCAAAGCTTGAGTTGATACACTGACCCCATGGATCAACCCATCTGACCCGAGTCCTAGACCATCCAAGTCCTGGACCAATTTGATTGTCGGAGCAGGTCTTATGACTATGGTTTAGACACAATTTTATTGTCATTTCCATCCAACATAGAATTTAATAAAAACAATCCACCAAGTTTGATTTTTCCTTGCTGATGAGTATGGGATTAATTAGTGTAATCTAAGTATACAATGCGATGAGCTGTTAGTTATTTTTTCTGCTTATCAAGATCTGATTATAGAATCATACCTGCGATCTAGATACCGGGGTTGAATGCCACTGCCTTGACATGTTGTGCAAGTCAAAGAACCAAGACCGTCGCAATTGATGCATCTAGAGACTTCTTTTTCATCCCCACCTAGCTCCACTGTCACTGAGCCAGTTCCCAAGCAAAATCTACATTTTTCTGCAGAAAGAAATCCAATTACGAAGAGCAACCATCAGAATTTCAACATGGCAATATCATGATCCAAATTCAGTTATGCCTCCAGTCTCGTGTCATTTTGTTTTTCTTGCTGAGAAATGACTTCCTACAACGTATACTCTTTAAAATCCAGCAACTCTCCTTCCATTCTCTTGTAAACTAGATCATGAATTTGCGTGTTAAGATCTATGCCTACATATTTCAAAAGGAAATCTAGTACATTAGTTAAATAATTTGTGGAAAACTACTGGGAAGGAGAGGATGCTGAAAGCAAGATCACTGATGGATTAGATAAAATCATTTTAGAAGCCAATCTTGTGATCACTAAGTTCACCAGCTAGCAGTTGCTACCATTAATGATGCTCTAAATCGTGATACTAAACTGGAGAATGGTAAAAATGTGTGCAGGAGTTTGCAGGGGATACAGTTCAGGAAATCCAAATCTTCGTCCTCAAACATGCCGGTGCCCCTCACAGATTGCTACTAACAGGGTTATGCAGGGAGTGGAAATAGAAGAGGACATGTACAAAAAACAACCAAAGCGCACACATTTGCGATATGAATCTATAGCACCAACGTGGTAAAACCACCGATCCCATATGAAATAAATAAACAATATTTAATACATTGAGTTGAGATTAGATGGAATCGAAACTAGCTATCAAATTCAGTATAATAACGGAGCCATCAAGACCAGTGAAGATAGTGGAACCCAATACATTTGATAGATTGCAGGTAAGGGGAGCGTAAGAACCACCAATCCCACATGCCTTGAATCTCTTGTTGGAACCCCAACTAAACTATCAAATTCAATACAATCGACATTCAATGCATGCTTATAATAATGTAGAACCTTAAATTCAAAGGCCATCATTGAATTCATATATATAATATTGTTCTTTAAGTCTCATACTCCAGCAGTGGTTACTTCCTGATGATTTACAGTAATTACAAACACACACTAGCTCACAGAATAATGAATAACTCAATTTTAGTTCAGTGTTCCTTACGTGCACCGCTGCCATTGCAAGGGAAACATGGCTGGGTATTATCTCGCTTTGCCTGCAACATGAACAAAACCACAATCACAGCTTAACGTCTGAAATATAGTACAATGCTGAATTCTCGACACTAAAAAGACTAACTTACAGCATTATCAATCTGGGATTCGTAGAAAACAGGAATTCCTATCCCAACAGCAATGCTTACGACCCCGACCGAAATTGCAACTATCTGGTTTTGTTCTTTAAGAATTAACACTCTTCACAACAACATTACATGCAAAAACACGAAGAGCAAGTACAGATAGAGAAAGAACCGTGTTCTGATCAAGATCAATAGCCCTGATGCATGGATAAGACACTGGTGACCGTTGATGATGATGTCTCGC
This sequence comes from Populus ilicifolia, assembly GCA_015708895.1. NCBI lineage: Eukaryota > Viridiplantae > Streptophyta > Magnoliopsida > Malpighiales > Salicaceae > Populus > Populus ilicifolia. The sequence continues at coordinate 187,615 of SRLM01000019.1, forward strand.
GGACTTGAAGGATGACAGTGAAGAAGAGATATTGTTAAGAGGGCAGCATAGAAATGGTGAGTGGAGACGAGGAATGGAAGGCGCTACTGGCATTTCTTATTTTCTGCTCTCTCCAAATTTCAAGGGACTGCCTCTGTTGATGCTAGAGTTTCAACAATTGAAGCTTCAGAGGAAATTTTTGGATATGTGGGGACTGCTTCAAGCATCATCAGCCAGACAGTTGTGAGTGGGTGTTTCGCTCGAGTATTTTTTCTATCTAGAACACTATGTCCACGTGGCGTTCATTCTATGGATGATGAATCTTGTTTTTGTTTTTTAATTATGGACTCTCTCTCTGAGCCCATATGCTTATGAGTTATGCTCAAGCTCAAGTCGTTGCAAGGGAACGGCCCAAGCCCTCTGAGATTCAAATAAATGTATTTCAAGTCCAAAGTTTGGGCAATTAGCCAGCGCAATGCCTTGCAACCCGACTGGATGACGGAGGTCCCTTTTATGTTTTTTATTTGCTCGGGGATGCAACGAGGCATTATATCCGTGGTGTTAAACCCGGCATCGATTAACCAAAGAAATTTGGTATATGGAGTTTAACCAAACCGCATGAAAAAACATCATTTTGAAAAAAAAATCAATTCGATTCGATAACATGTAAATTGATTAATAACCCGTGAGTTCATAATGTAATAACCCGCATATTTTTTTTTTGTTCTGGATTAGTTCTTGAAACGGTCAACTATACTTGTATAATATAATATAAAAGACTATCCTTCACTCTCAAATCCCATCTCAACATTTTTTTTTGTTTGAATATGAAAATATCAAATAAAAAATGTACATATTGACTGCTGTTATCTTCTCGGATAGCGATGGATCCATGGAAAAAATATTATATGGACTGGATTCATGTGGCGTAAGATTGTATCGTCGGTGTAGTGAATTCTAGTTTTCTTACTAGTTGCTCAAGCAAATTCTTGTAATATAATTGATTGGTTTAACTTAAATGTAATAATTTCTCACATTTTTCACTCGAGTATGGTTTCTTTGACATAGCCTTGCGTGCTTGACGGGAGTGGTTGTAAAGCAGAGATTGGTGGCGATCCCTCGGCCAGTGCCCATAAAATAGAGACAAGGGGTCGGCTTATTTTGACCTTGATTGGCATGGAATTGAGGTGACCAAGAATAATCATGGCTAAGCATTGCTACGTGCTTACAATCTGGTGGCTGATGAATCTATTAAATTCATTTTTTCGTTACTTCAACACTTCCTAGACATGCTAAGCAGACACAGAGCATTCTTTATATTAATTACAAAAAAAATAAAAATAAGAGTTAGATACAGCCAAATGGATATAATTAGATGCGCATGAGAGTGGCCATGATGTTGAATAAGGTTCTTGGCATCGTACCCTTGTCCCCTGAGAATGGATGTGGTAATGGACCAGCATGCTTTGATAAACAGAGAATCCAAGGCTGTGGAAGTTTCCCTCCGCACATGCTTCCTTTTTCCCCTTGATTTCCTTTTCCTCTAGGTCCCATTTTAGCTTTTCATCCGCCTCCCTACTCAATAATGGCTTCTTTTTCTAGTTGCTCTTTATGATTTGCTTGTACTCGACACAGTACAGTCCATGTCTTGAGGATGGAAGCACTGTCAAAGATGAGGACCAGCTTCAAAAGCTTTACATGTTTCCTTTACAGTACTGTTTTAGACAGCGCTCCAGCGCCATGAGCTAGCTAGCAAGTCTAGAATTCAATTGGTGTCAACTGTATTGATCAATGAACATTACAGCAGAGGCTTCCCACTCAGTTTCTGGCTAAGGAGCATTGTGCCTCAAGTCCAACTGGACCATGCGGCCTTGATAGGTGGTGACTAGCATGCTTACTTTCTGGCTAAAGGAGCATGGTACCTCAAGTCCGACTGGACCATGCGGCCTTGATAGGTGGTGACTAGCATGCTTACTTTCTGGCTAAAGGAGCATTGTACCTCAGGTCCGACGGGACCATGTGGCCGTGATAGGTGATTAACATGAACGGGCACTGGCTAGCCAGTAGCCTGGGCATGTAAATGATCAATATCTGCTCCGTGACCGGTAAACGGTAAGCACATTTCAGTACAGTGACGTTTTGATTCCTGAAGCTGAAAAGATAGGAACCAGCTAAAGACGAATACAGGGGATCGTGATCATGATTTCCATGTAAAAGTAACAGGGGAAAAGCTACATGCCGGGAGCCTTAAATGATAGAGGTCAAATATTGAAGAAAACTGATCCGGGCTATCTTTAATTAGATGGCGGTGCTTTTTAATTAGCTAGCCCACCAAGCTAATTAATGAATGTCAAGTCCAGATTCACAGCATCGTGCTGTCACTAAAACCTCTGGTTATTGGTGGATGACACATTTCTTTTACAATCAGGTATAACAGTTTCATGGAATCAAATCCACCACAAAAATACATTGCGATTCTCGAAATTCATTGAATGTGGAAAAATGAAAACCGATCAAGTTATAATTTTCAAATTCAGTTAGTTGGACAAGTAAACCTTAAATTTCAAATAATCAGGTTAAAACATGAATTAACTTTGTAATATGATTTTCTTAGCTAGAAATATCCAGTTTAAAAACTCAATTATAATTATTTATTTATTAACAAAAAAATATTATTTTGTTTTATATAAAAAGATTAAGATTAACATGAAATGACTTACAAGTGATCCAATCAAAACTCATGATGTATATTTTAAACTAAGTTAGCTATTAAATCAAATTTAAAAACTATAAATCAAACAACACAACAACAAAATAGTAAAATCTCTGTATTAGCATCAAAATGAAAGATATCTTTACATTATGAAAATTGTCATTGTATTTTTCATCGATAGAAAAGTCTAAAGTCATCATAAAGCAATGAAAAAACAAGTTGAACTGCGAGTTTGGTTAAGGAGGTTTTTGTTTATAAATAATTGTCAAATAGTACCAATCTTTTATAAATCAAATAACATAATTATCATACTTGTATTTAAAGGATATAAAAACCCAACAAGTGAGTGGATAAAACTAGAATAACAGTGAAAAAAAAACCCTAGATCACACAAACAAACAAGATCTAAAGTTATTTAATATTAAANCTAGATCACACAAACAAACAAACAAGATCTAAAGTTATTTAATATTAAAAAAAAAACAAAGGAAAATAAGGATAAAAGAGGCTGTCCATTATTTAATATTGAATAGAAACATGGACAGGTAAATTTCGTGAGCAATCTAGCAGTGTCGGAGAGTGTAGTGAATTTTGTTTTGTTTTTTTTTTCAAAAAAACATTTCATTAAAAAAAACATTAAATTTATATTTTTTTATTTTTTTAGTCTTTTATAATATTATAAGTTTTTATATTTTATATTAACATCAAATTGAAATACATTTTATATTAAAATCAATGAAAAAACAGGTTGCATTACAAGCTTTCATTAAGAACGTTTTTGTTACTATATAACCGAAATAATATTTTTTTTTAATCAATAAAACAATGTAATTATCGAACTTTTAGTTAAAGGATATACAAAGAAACCAGCAAGTGAGTGGATAAAAAGGGAAAAAGATCACATAAAACAAGATCTAAAGTTATTTAATAAAAAAAGGGAAAGGAAGGATAAAAAGGGCTGTCCTCTGTGAAAAATCACAAGCAGCTGCTAGAAAATTTTCTTTACAGAGAATCTTGAAAAGAATTGGATGCTAATAAAGTTTCATGGTCGACAATCATCCTGGAACAATAGAAAAAAAGTTGACAGGCAAAATTTGTGACCAGCATCGATGGTTTTGAAATTATATTTAGATGCACAAAAAATATTTGATTTGAAAAAAATATTAAATGTATTATTTTTTTGTTATTTTATTATGTTGATATCAATATATATATACAAGTAAAAATATACACGACAATAAAACCCACCGCACTCATAAATGGGCCATGGAGCCCTGTGGCCTGAAAAAACCTAAAGTAAACGGGCCATAGAGCCCTGGCCTGAAAAAAAACCCTGAAGGTGGCGACATGCAATTACATGTGCTTTATGTCACCCATCAAATTATTGCACCATGCTATATGAAACAACGGGCTTGAAAATGTATCCCAGCAAGGGAATCAAGAAAGAAACCAGAGAATACTCAGCAGGTTTTGGCTCAACGGTGCAGTCGCTGTTTTTTTTATTTTGAATTTTGATTTGAGTTCCATTAACAGTGGAGTTAAAAAGTAGTTTTCTTTTTATTTCTGCTGGTTTTTTTATGTGGGATATGCCTGTTATCTCTGCGATGTCTTATCTATTTACTGAGTTTATAGGATGTTCAATGAACCGTAAGATTAATTGTGGTACACGCAAGCTAGTCCGTCCGGAGATCCACGTTAATAAAAAAACAAAGACTGATTAAAGTAGTGTCCGGTGTTAGTTGGCACAATCCCATATAAAAATCAATGATCTACAGGTAAATTAAAGCGGCAAAATTGCTCTATAGGCAAGAAATTCTAACGTAAACCCAAGAGATGGTGTGATTTTATGATATTTCTATCAGCAATCGATAAAGAACAGAGAAAAGGCAGGGCTGTGTTGTACATGCTCTGCTTTAAAGCTGATGTGGCATATCTTATTAAAATAAACCAAGATTCTTCAGAAGATGTGATCCGCTTTAGCATTTTTCGTGGGTGTGAGTAAAGGGAAGGCAAAGAGTGAGATGGAGAGGACTGAATTGAACATTCGTCTCCCAGAAACATAAATAAAAATCCTTAGTGTCAACACTGTAATTTTCTATAAGCTTTGGGTTTGTACCTTGCCGCTAAATAAATAAATGATAGAAACTAGAAGAATGTCAATTTTTACAGTTTCTCTTTCTCTTTAAAACCTCATGTTTTCATATAAGATAACACTGAAAAGGCCCAATAAACATGTAAGAATGAAAAATAACTCACACACTTGCTATAAGAGTTAAAAGTGACCCTAAAATATAGTTATCTTATCACCCAGAGAATAAATGTCTTTAAACTTTAAACCAAGATTTATTACAAGCTACGTACGATACATAATTTATAATCAGCACAGCAACTATATTAACCAATTAAAATACAAGAATTAACTGTAAAAAAACACAAAACACATAACAATGTTTTAAAAAAAATATTTCATCACTTAATATGTGATATCTATTTTAAAAATTTTCAACCCATTATTATTATTATTATATATATATTATATGACCTTGAATAATAAAATTAGATTTAATAATACAAATATTAGTGATAAATTATTTTTTTAGACGTGACAATGTTTCGCCAAACGCTTTAGAAACTAGACCACTATAAAAATTCTAATAATATTGTCTAACTATTATAGAACACGAGGCCCTTTTCAAATCACTGGGATCATATCAGCAAATTTACATTAAAGAGGTCAAAGTGAAATATCGAAGAAAGTTTACCGCACGCGCTCTTGCCTTGCTAGAACACCAGCAGGTGACAGTCTTCCCGTCCCAACAAAAAATTTTACACGTCAGTTTCAGATTTAAACTGGAAGCGATAGCATACAACAGCAACACTTTACACTTGTTAAAACCTCACAAACTCTACAGCACGTAACCCGTCTGTTAACATTTTGACAGTGACTAATCCCTAGCAGTTACATCATCCTCGTGTCTCGCACACAGGAAAATATCTCTCTTTAAATTGCGGAACTCAGAACCAAAATTAGAAGAATTTTAAAGAAACGACCAAGACAGCCTCAGCTGCTCTATCTCTCCCTAGCTTCCCTTTGAATTTTTGCCCTCTCTTTACCCTGACGCCGACCTCTAACGGTGCGCTGTTGCTAACCGGCTGCGCCGATATTTCTGTACGGAAGAGTCTCAACGTCCTTTTCCATTTTTCGATCTCTCCACTCGTTGCCGTGATCGTTAGCAACCCTCATTTGCTCTTGATAAGTTTATTTTTCTGGTGTGCCACCAAAAAATCGCGATAATAAAAATCGCTGTAAAAAGGTATTGAATATTCATTTTTCTTAATTTGTTTTTTGTAAAATTATCTGAATTTCTTCGTATTTTTACTACAGATAAGAAGTTGCGGTTTTTAGTTTTGTTTCGGTCCGATTACTGGCATTGTGGTTTCTTTTAGCCTAATTTTCGTAGTTTGTTTAGTATTTGAACTCTAGTTTTTGCCTTTTGTTATAGATTTTGATGGCGAGTAGGTGGAGTTTTAGATAATAGAAATTTTCTCGGGATTATTCACTTTTTATTTGTTGATTTTGTTTTTTCTAGTGGTTTATTGAGCAATTGTTTGCTCTAGTTTTAGTGACGAACATGTCTTAAACGGTTTGTTTGGTTGTTATGTGATTTTTTTTTTAATTTGAGTTTTTTTAAAATAAATTTTGAATGATTAAATATTTTCTGCATTGGATTTTAACTAGTTTTTTATTTTATTGATAGGTATACATAATGATTGGATCATTTCTAACACGAGGGCTTGTGTATGTTTCCCGGCGACCTGATTAATTAATTCTGTTTTTTATTTGAATTTAAAGGTTTTTTTTTATTATTGTCGAAATTAGAATTGGTATAATGTATTGGCAGGATGGTTTTTGGATATGCTTATCCAGCGTACGAGTGCTATAAAACGGTCGAATTGAATAAGCCAGAGATTGAGCAACTCCGATTTTGGTGCCAGTATTGGTATTCTACCATGATTTGATGTTTGTGAACTGGCGGAATGTATTTTTTAGGGTTATAAGTGGGTTTCATTTTCTCTTTGTTTGCAGGATTTTAGTGGCGGTTTTGACAGTTTGTGAGAGAATTGGAGATACTTTTATTTCATGGTATTGATTCTCTGCTTAAACCCAGCTTTTATGTTCAAAATGGCGATTGGCATGTTCATTTTGTTTTTCTGTCTCGGTTTCTTGAAGGGTCCCAATGTACAGCGAGGCTAAGTTGGCATTTTACATATACTTATGGTACCCTAAAACTAAGGTTTGTATTATGAATTGCTGATTAGAATGCTTTTCTTATGTTCTTGGATCTTTACCTTCATATTAATTTCTCCTCCTTTCCTTGTTTCAGGGAACCTCCTATGTGTACGATTCCTTCTTCAAACCATATGTTGCGAAGCATGAGAATGAAATAGATCGCAGCTTGTTGGAGCTGAGGACTAGGGCTGGAGATATGGTTTTTGTATATTGGCAAAGAGCAGCAAGTTATGGTCAGACAAGAGTTTTTGAGATTTTGCAGTACATTGCTGCACAGTCAACAACAAGGCCTCGCCCTGCTAAGGTTGTAATTAGGAGTATATACTCGTATGTTCTTGCCATTATCTTCTAATACACAGTTTGATGGTTCTTGTAAATGGACCAATATGCTGTCTCGTTTCTTTGATGCAATCATCCAGTTGTTTCCTTCAAGGTTTGACAATGATCTATCAGCATCAATTGATGAATTGTTGTGTACGTAGTTTGCAGCTAGTCAGTAATGTGGAATTAAATTTGAACTTTTGTCCTTTAAGAACCTTGCATATAAGTGATATGGGAAACTGTATTTTAAGTGCGGTGATTGAAAACAATCTATGCTATCTTTTTGAGTTACACATTATGTTGCAGTTTTCATGCCAGTTTTACTTTCGATATTACAGCCACAGCAGCAAGGTGCTAGGGCTCGCCAACCTTCTGCTCCCAGCCGTCAACCTTCATCAAACCGTCAACCAGCTACGACACAAGCAGAGCCTGAAGAACCTCTATCTCCCACTTCTAGCACATCTACAAGTCAGCACAAAATGGAAGTAGCGGAAGAGGCAGGTCCTTCTCAAGTGCTTGAAGCAGCAGTTCCTGCAACAGCTTCAAATGCCCAAACAGCATCTGAAGTTTCCAGCCAACCTAAACCAACCGAGGAAGAAGCAATGGAGACTGAAGACGTGCCATCATCTTCAGAAAACAAAAACAAAAACCCTACACCAAAAGAAACTTTGATGGAGCAAACAACCCGGGATACACGGGTCAGATTGAGGAAAACCCATTCTGGAACAAACCGATGAAGATCGGTGTCAAATTTTTCCCAATTTTAGACCCCAGCACAAGTATTTAATCATTAGGTGGACGGTGATGGGTATGGTTTTTTTTTTCCCCTGTTTTTTCCGGTGATGGTGATGTAAATTTGTAATCTTCTGTTTCCCAATTCCATTTGTTGCTTAATTGTTTGAACTCAAGTTGGCAAATAAAGGGTCTTGGGTTCATCATGCAATCTGACTCGCCACACTTGCACTATTTAATATAATTGGATAGGGTTACAAATTTTAGAGTTGGCTTGTATAGTGTTAACCAGTTGTTGAAAATATAAGTGTAAATTGACACGGCATGATGGGATTTTTTATATCTAATGGTGGAGCATACGCTGCAGAAATTTGGTGGATGGCGCCACAAAGCCTAGACCTAAAGTAAAGGCATCAACAATATTGAAAGATTGCAGTTCTGATGTTGTTTTTAGGTTTGTCTAAAGTATGTGATGACTTATCTATATCTGATGATGCTGTCAGCTCAAGCAATTTAATACCAAAAGAGAGAAAAATAACAAGCTAGGTAGAGGCTTGTTCCTCGAAAGTTTAGGAGGATCTTCATTTTTTAAGGGTAAAGGAAAGAACTGGCATAAATTTAACTTTCCCTGTGAAAACAGGAAAGCAAAATTTTAACTTGCCACTGAATCTTACTCCGAAGCTTATTGAAAATAATTGTACCCGTACACCTAAACTGATTAGGAATACTTGACGTGAGCCTGTTCCCCTATAATCCCTTTAAAACTGAGGTTTTGTTTTGAGAATGTGGTCACTAAGCTCCCTCACGGCAATCGTGAAAGATGAAAAACTTTTTAACATTAGACCTGCAGATAGTACGATTTGTAATTGTTTGGGTCTTCACACTAATTAATGTAGTATTAGCATGGACTTGATTACGTGCTTTAATGATTTTTATTCAACGAGCTTTCGAGAGTTCCTTGTTAGGTAATGCCTGCAGTTATTTGGTTTGTTAGCTGTCAACGTCTGGGATAGAACTTCCTTGCCACATACAACGCGGGACAGTTTTCACAGTGAAGTTTCCTCTTATGGAAGATACTAGCGCGCAAACGAGGATGCTGAAAGCCATTTGGAGCAATGGTGTTTTGCAGTGTCATTCGTGTTTAGCCAGAAATACCGAGCACACATGGTATATACCATCACTTTCAGAGACGAGGACAGCTTCTGCTTGCTGCACTAATGCAATGTCAACTTCAATCTTGATCATAGTTATTGATCACAGCTCCCCTCCATAGGTCAATCTGGTGACTCTACAATTCATGTCTTAATACAGTTCATATTTTATTTTGGATTATTTTGAACATTGGAAGGTCAACTTGAAAAAAAAAAAAAAGAGTTGATGATTAGAAGATCATGCCACTGACTGCTGCAAAAGCTCAGGGAGCACATCCTCAACTATGATCCATCAGCACCCAAACAATGTACAAAATGCCCCCCACCCCCCCCAACTTTTTTTTTATGAAGGATTGTGTGTGTTGCTGATCAACACAGGCAGCCAGATGGTCATAAGCACACTGGCTCTTGACTCTCCAAGCCCACTATAGACACCAAGGCCGGGAGACGGTCCTTCGCTCTGCCTGGCAGTAGGCACATTTGCAGAAACTACAGCCCCAACAACCCTTATAAGAGATGGGATTAGGATAATTAATAATCTTTTAAAAAATAACCATCATTGCTATTAAAGAAAGGAAAACATCCAGCTATAAAATTTACACTTGCAAAAGTGGAGGGGATATAAAATTACCCTTCCAGTCTGCTTGAACGACCTACTGCCTAATTTTCATTTACATCACGAACAACAGTTACTCTTGATGACGGTCATGGCAGAAGCGATGAGAGGTCATCCAAGAGGAAAAAACTCTCTACATCAGTTGCATAGCATGTGATAAACATATAAAGGTCAAGTGGAGAGTTAGCCTCCAGACTTCTCCAATAGCAAGGCAGTTCCATATATTTCAAAAACCAGAACTTAGTGAATCAAAACAGAATGTTAAGAGATACGATCAACCCACAATTTTGAAATGCTGACTGGATCATCTGTTGTGAACCAGTAATCATCAATAATCTGCAACAGGATGGTTCACAGGCAAACAGGTTAATCAAGTTTCCTTCACCGTGACCAAACACCAAAGAAGGTATATAAAAGTGCACTTGTGCGCGTGTGCAGGATCGGAACTATCAACTAGGAAACTGTTATGAAACCACTTTGAAGCTTCCAATACTTACATTGCAGTCTGCAGGAATTAACTTACAAATCCCAGATGCTTCTAGAGTTAGTGAGCTGAATGGTTCACAACAACTGTTTTGATTACCCTGAGACTCTGAAGGCAAGCCTGCATCTTGGTCTCTGCATTGGCTACTGTTCCAAGCACTTGTATCCATTGGTTCAACATGCTCCACGGTTATGTCATCACCTTGTTTGCATTTGCTACAACCATCATCAAAATGGCATTATGAAATTGTAGCAGATTTTGAACACAATCATGCATGGAAACTAAGTGCACACTGTATGTCAGTGGTGCATGTTACCTCAAGAGATACACATCGATGGGTCCATTGGTGCTTCTAACTGTCATTTTGTATAGTGGAGAACCAATATCCTGCTCATGCAAATAAGCATTACATCAGGTAGAGATACATTTCAACAATTTTTAAAGTTCCACGTATCCACACTCAGTACCTCATCAGGATCAGGAACTTCCAGATAACTAGCTTCAGGAGTTTTTATTGCAAAAAGTGTTTGATTCTGCAGCAGTAGTGTCATAAGTAATAACCATCACCAAATTTGGGAGATGATAGCAAAGAGATTTCAAAGCAATCCCAGGATTTGCATACCTGGAAGCATGAAAGGCTGGTAATATCTTCCTCTGTTAGAAAGAGATGCCTAACAAAACCAAGTAGGCAAATAAACAAAACAAGTCATATTGAAACCATAAAATCTGGGGGAGAAAATAGCATACTTTTGACAAACCACATCTTCCTTCAAGCGTCTCAGAAGTTCTTGTCTATCCCTGGAAAAAGAACATGATAAGAGCTAAGCTAACCACAGAGGACTACAAAAAATATAAATAAAAAGATTGACTCAACCAACCTTATAGATTCCTCAAGCCTGAACTCTTCAGTATATAAACTTTCCACTTCAGCCTGTAATCAAATCAAAAGATAAACAGGTAGTAAGACCGGTGACTTTAATATTTCATAGTGTTACCTCATAGAAGTGTAGAAAGCTGAAAGGTCAACTGAAAGTGCCTTTGTTACAGAGTATCAGTTACCATCAATTTCTAACAAAATCAACTTGATCTTACATGTCCAAATCACCACATGCTCACTGCATCTTCCACACACTGATAATTCATTATCAATCCACAACATGAGAGGGTTGCTTCAGAAATTACTGATTAGTGAGTGATAAACAGGTGATTTAATGTTAGCTCATTGTTCCCTGAAATATGTTAAGTACATAAATCACAGAGCACAATCACAACCTCCTTCCCATAAAGGCCAGCAGGTTTTCACTTTCTAAAAATATGACCCATAACTTTCACCAGTAACTTTTGAGTTGCAAAAACCTGGTTTTACATTCAAAATCTAGCATCGACAACCTAAACCTAAGAAAGCTGAGGCAAGACCTATTTACTGGGCACCTAAAACAAATTGAGTTTGAATCTTGAATTTTTTGAAATTCAAACAAATGCTCATCATCATTACGTGACAATGCTACCAATCCATTGTGTGTCAGTCATGAGTGCAGAAAGAATGAAGCCATCATAAAGCATCTGACTCCTGAAAAGGATATGATGAAGAAATACCTTTATTCTAGCATGATTATCCAACATCCTTTGCTCACGGTCATCAAATTCCCTGTTTAGAAGGTCCAACGGTCAATTACCAGCCATGCAAAGCAAACAACAAAGGAAGTGCACGAGAAAAGATCGGTGTTATTACTTCTTCCAGCGTATATGATTTTTTGAAGTTTTCTGTATTAATCCTATTCCTTCCAAAACATTTGTAATATCATATATCCTCCTTTTCTGGACCTGTCAAAATCAATATCATGTAAAAAAAGTTCAGTTTATAGCAAAGATACTCACACTACTCATACCCCTATAAAAAGCATTACTTATGATTTCACAATATCACTAGTTGTGATGTGAAAGGAGAGATACTGCACTGGAAAGAAAACCTTATTTGAACCCTCCAGTGTAAGCAATTCAATTTTCTTATTTAGCAGCAGATGTGCATAGCCCATAACATAGCCCATACCTCCAACACTTCTGCTGTTTTGTTCAGATCAAGGGTCCCGTCCTGAGCCTCCTGGATCAACTTGACAAATTTCTTGGTTAACAAGCCTGTCCAAAAGAAATTTGACCATTTGTAAATTGTAAGTAATCATCACAGCAACATTCAATTTAAATCCACCCAAATTAACCGTAAGTAGATACATAAGAATGCTTGTTATATGTGCAAATAGAATAAACCATGCAATATTCTAGACTACAAGAACAAGAAACCCAATTAATCAAAACTTACCTAAAGAACTGTCATATCGACAACCACTAGCCAAATTCAGTCCATTACGAGACTCTGCAGTTGAACATTAATTTAACCAGAATTTCTACATCAACGTCCCATTAACAGGCTCAATAATACAACTTGCAGAAATTTACCAGTCGATAATGCAAAAGTACATTACCAGCATTCATTCTTGGAGTCACTGATTTGGCATGTTTCGGAACCCTTGACTTATTTTTATGCTTACCCCCAGAAGATGACCGACGAGCAAGAGTTTGATCAGTAAATATATCACTTTGCGCAGGGAAAGCGGTATCTCTATTAGTCCAAACCTCATGATCATCACTTTCACTTTTCATTCCCAGCTGTAATAAATATCATACAATTTGTAATTAAATTGCAACTTAATTTAATCTCTAGACAACAAATTCTAGTGCAACCTTAATTAAAATACGACACTTGTCTCCAATACACCGAACCGCCTAGCGCATTAGGTAGTTATAGTTACTTGTTTTTGCAATTTTCTGTGTTTGTTATTAAAGCTAGAGAGTTTTCATATATACAATAACTAAATATTTTCTCCAGGGAAGAAAATTATTACTTTAATTACAAGATCAATTTGTTTTTTTAAAAAAAAAAGGTTCGATCGCGTGTGTGTGTGTATTAAACAATCAAAATAATTACAATGAATATCAATCAACAATTACACGAATTTAAGCAGAAAAATAAGTAAGGAAAAGAAAAGAAAAGACGAGGAGAGTAAAACTAACTAACCGCAACGTCACGAAATGCAGAATGCGTGTTGGAACTATGGAATTGAAAGCCGATAGGAGTTTTTTTGTTATCAGGAGGAGGAGGAGGCGGGTGGTGAGGTTTTCGGAAAGAGGAAGGGAACAGTCGATTTAACGGAGTTGAATTATTTGAAGAAGAAAATAAATTTTGATTTTGAAAGTGAGAATGAGAGTGAAGTAAATGAAAGTGAAATTGCGATGGATTGGTTGCCCGGGTCGGATCTTCGCTGGCGTTCGCCATGAAGAGAGGGAGAGAGGGGTTTTTGAGAGAGTGTTTGGAGGGAAGTGAAGGGGAGGAATTTGTGAGTGTAAAAAGGGCGGTGATTGGACAAAGAAAAGGAGGTAATTAAAGGGAGGAGGCGGAGGGAGAAACCGATTTAGGTACGGAAGGATTAGAGAGGATGGGAAGAACACAGCAGTAGCCGGGAGAGAGGGGTTTGAGAATCGTAGGGGAGAAGCGGTGAGGAAGTGAGTTTCGAATGCGTACGCCCGCCTTTTGTTGGCAGTTGGATTGGATGCCCCTCTTCTGTAAATTTTTTCGGCTTGGATTGGGCTGGGCTTTTCTATTGGATAAACCCTAATTTTGAAATATTGATATTAAATAAGACAAACCCATAAAGCACCAGCACAGCTGTGTAAGTTGGTCCAACTTTGTCAATTTTATTTTAAAATTTTAAAAATTATAATTAACGACTTTCATATATTTTTAAGACTTTTCATTAATGTTTCATTCATATTATATTTTTTTTTATTAAAAATGAAATCATTTTATAAAAAATACTAACACTTCCCATCGAGTGATTGTAACAGAAATTCTTACTAATAAATCAAAATAATATAATATGATAATAAAATTAATATAAAAAGCAATTTGGGTGCAAAATTAGGACTGGTGATAGTTTAGGGATATATTCGATATTAGATGACATCACGTTTTTTTTATTGATTGTGTGTTGTTAACTTTGACGGGGAAGGATCTTCAATTATTAAAGTACTAATTTAGTAATTTTTATAAATAAAATGCTATTTTAAAAATATGAAGTTGATTTTTTTTATATAATACTCTATCTTATTAGCAAAATATTATCTGTTTCACGGGGTTTTACTGATGTGTTTTTTGTAGTTATGTACTGTTTACAAACTGTCTTATTGATTAAAGTGAATATTTTTATATAAGATTTTTTAAAAAAAAATTATCCACTAATATAAGATATTACAAAAGTTGAGAGAGAAATAGAAGGAGATAACGTTTATACTTCTAGGAAATCGAATTTCACGTGTTGATGTATAATCATTTTATTTTTGTGTGAAGTTTGTAAATTAGAATTGTCAGGAAACTCTTGACTATCAAAGGTCACACGCGGATCTTTACTTTTTAAATATTTGTTGGGAACCCTTTAAGGAAACTGAAACATTTTCCCCTTTTGGTTCGTTTAGAGTTTTATTTTGAAGTTATATTAGGAAAAAAAACATATTTGATTGAAATTTTAAAAATTAGTTGTTTAATTTTTTTTTCAAGTGAACGGTATTTTTTACAAAATCAGTTTAAAGGTATATTAGCTTATAATTTAAAAGTATGAAAAGTGATTTTTTTTTTAGATGAAAAGCTACTTATTTTACTTAAAAATTAATCATATATATTTTAAAATTAATTAGTTTAAATAAATTTTGCTTTATATACAGTGTTCAACTTCAATTATTTTATTTCAAGTATATAAGATTTTTGATTAAATTATTGAATAGTTATGTACTTGAAAAAAAGCTATGTAATGTTTGATCATGGCCTCCATTTTATTCTGTGTTTCTTTATATATATAATATTTGTGTGTTTCAAACAGAAAGAATTCATTTTTTAAGAAAGTATTTAATTTCTTTTTTAAAATTATTTAATTTTAATTATATCCTTAATATTAATTTTAATTTAAATAACTTACAACATATTAAATAGTTTGATATATTTAATTTCAAAACTCATCACAACGAACATAAAAACGGGGCCAAACAGGCTACTTCGTGTAAGGCGGGATGAATCATTACCCTAAACACTTCCAGAAATTATATTTGATACCGAAGCACGCAGGTGGGTAGCCTAAAAATAATCTGATTTGTTCCGTCTTGAAATCACAAAATATAACTTGCATGAAACAGCAATTTGCACGTCTTGAAAGTGCAAGATCGGGCAGGAGAAAAAATCAAGCTACAGAAACCATATTGCAATCCTGTCTAAAAAAACTCAATATGCAAAGCTGCAGGTTTCCATTCCATGGGGAGGGTTTTTCGCTTGCCAACAAGCAGCTAACATGCACGAAGGAGCTAGGTTTGATGTACTATTCTCTGGGAGTCCAGATTAGCTACTGCTACATATCTTGGTCCCACTGAGAATGTAACCCCCAAAGGCACTCATCTGCATCAATGGATGAGTTCTTGATGGGAGAACCTGCATTTGCATCAGAAAACACCAGGGAATATTGAATCACTACATCTTCATCCCCTAGAAGAATTATACTCTCTGCCTCTGTTCCTCGAGAATACATATCAAGGGGAAGAAGCATATAATATGATTCTGTTTGAAAACTCCCATTTCTATTTCCCCCACAAATTCCAAACTTCAAACTAAAACATCAACACCACGCAAAAAGTAGACAGAAAAGTTTTCCAAATTTATCACAAATGTAGCCAACAAACCTGATATTCACGTAGCCAAGGTTCTGAAATTTGCAAACCAATTGCCATTTTCCCCTGCTGTAAATTGTGCATGCATGTTGCAAGTGGCTGCATTCGAACAAGAATAGCAATTAAGAAAATATTCTACCATGAGTGAAAGCCTATCCAGTAATACTACAAAAGATTATCCAGTAACAATACTGCATTAATTATTAATAAACTGCCATCTATTATAGAAAATAATGCATTAGCAAGTCTTAAGTTGAACAAATCTCAATAATTTGAATCAAATGACCTGAAGATACTGGTGGTAGATAGCAAATGGTGCTGAATATGATAGAAGTGGCAGTAGATCCTTTGCTAAGCTCCAAGCATCTGCATCTGGAGCAGCAATTATTAGACTGCACACAGAGTGGGCTAGAATTATTGACTATGCTTGAAAACTGAAAAAATGTTGAAATAGAAAATATCCATTTATAGATTCTATTGACTAATAAACAAACTATTCACATCTAGCTACCTAGAGAACCCATTTTCCTTCCATGACTTAATGGCTTCTTCTGATGCCTTTTCACCAGCTTTAGGGGGTTTGCCCATTTTACTTTGTGGAGAGACAATAGTCTCTGAATCCACAGCCTCATGGTTGGATGGAAGAGACATTTCTTCCATGTTGTTGGAGGAGGTTTGGCCCTACAAGAATTGATTCTCCAAAACAGTTACTGGTGTGCAAGATAAAAACATACTCTGGCAATGAGCAAAACAATGCTAACATTTAATTCTGCATTTCTGGCATCAATTATCTCGGATGTTCCAGTTTGGTCTAAACAGAGGTCACCCAGAGGAGCCCGCACAATCCTGGAAAGAAAATATTAATTCCTTCAAATGAAATTCCTGCGTTTAGATAGAAAACATAATCAAAGAGAATATGCCAGAAACAAAAGATGAAAGCAACATTGAATCCGGAGGATCTCTTGTATAGAAGAGGCTAAGCAAGAGTCATGCTGATCCTATGCATATTAAAATCTTCTGTCGCTGACCAGGAAGGGCTATCATATCAAATAATTCTACATAGAAGTCCCGGCTGCTTCATATTATACAATAGCTAGGATGTTTTTGGTATGCTAGAATGGACTGAACTGGGTAGTTGATGAAACTGGATTGGACTACACTAGACTGGACAATACATATTCCTGTCTTGTGTTTGGAGCACATTGGATAAGGCAAGATAATTTGTTTTGCAAAAGTTCATTCTGGTGTTTAGAGTTTTTTCAACAATTTATTTTGATCCCTGCATTTTATTTTTACAACATTTTAGTCCTTGTAATATTCTTGATCCTCTAATTTTATGATAAGTACAACTTAGTCTCTAAATCAAAAGGTTTTTGCAATTAAGCCTCTATATGTAAATATTCATTTTAATAAATGTGGTCAAATTTTAGCCTACCAAATTAAAAAATAAATGAGTGATAGAAAAGTGGATAATATGAAAAATTGAGAAATGATATTTTTTGTCTGTGATATTAGACAAGCTTGTTCCACCCCTTATGGTGGAACTAGAATTTTTCCCTGGGACAACTCAAGACATGACAAGGATTCAAAATGTGCATTAAATACTTCACAACTTGTCCAGTCATGTCCAAAGTACGCACCAAATATATCAGAACTTGTTTTGTCTTGTCCGGTTCATCATACCAAAAAGAACCCTATGCTTTCTCAACTATTTTTGAAAAACGAGGTAACACAGATCATTTTTTTCCCATAAGCGAGTCATGTTTCTCCACTTTCTGGAACTATGATGAAACTAACAACACAAAGTACCTTTTGCAGATTTCATTATCAAAGTTGAATGTTCTGACTATCTCCACAGGATACGGTGTACTTCCTAGATATGTATTGCAAACGTAACCTGTACCTGCTAAACAAATAACATCATTCACAACCAGAAATTGCATGCTACAGTGGTTTAAGCCAAGAAAACACATGTAAGAAACATTCATGATTGTGGCAAGGGTATAATAACACTTTTGTTTTCTTTTTCATTTATTTGATGGCTTGAGAATTGAAAAGTTATCATATATTGAATCCTGTCAAAAGGATAACTGAGGAGTAACAGAAACATAATTAAAGCAAACAGCTTGGTTTTCCCTTTCTTGGTGGTATTTCTCTTTCACTACATAAAGCAAACAGCTTTATAAAGCAATAGAATTCGAAGGGCTTTTCAGATGAAATCAGAGATCAAACCTCCTAAACGCTCTGCCACAGCACCAGTAAGAAGGCCACCAACCATATCCACTAACAGGATGTCAGAGTTTGCAGTAACATTAGCAAGTGAAAGCAACAGGGATAATGCATCTACTCGCAGGAATCTGTATTGAAGGCAGAGAATTCAGATACCAACGAAACAGTAAAGACCACATACATCTAAATGAGAACAACCAACAAACCTTGAATCATACTGATATTCATAAAGCTATTTCCTATTTACATAATTTGATAATTATCCACCCCTTCAATCCTCTACTTTTATTAATAGAAACTCTTATGGTAATTGATCTAAGATACCCAATGGTCATGCTGGTTTTTTGCCATAATCTTTCACTCATCCCTCACCTATTCTGTAATTTTTCAATCTATGTCTTGTAACTACTTAAAAACCCTAAGCTAGATAGTCTCTCTTTCAATGTTCAACTTCAGGGAATGGATGCAGAATGAAAATGCTTTAAAATGAAATCAAATAAACTAACAAAATCCTGAACAACGAAAATTTTTAGAAACTAAAATCAAATAACTTAAATCATGGAGTTAATTAATAACATAAAACTACCCGATTCTATGTGGATATTTCTTGAAGTATGCCTCGCATATGCTGAAATAAACAGGAATAATAATGTCAGTTATGAAATCAGGTTACTTGACATTTTCAAACAGCTTTCACCAAACTTTAAGCCCATTTTTTTCATGATGAAGCTTATTATAAAATTACAAAACATGACTTAGTTAAAAAGCAATTCAGCCAATTCCAATGAGGTGACAAAAAAAAATAAACTAACTAGAGATGAAGCAAGAGATTACCTCCTAGCAGAAGGTCGCCTCAGAAGTACTCTAGGGGCATACTTTTTTTGCTTCTTAATCCTATATTTCTCCTGCAACCACACAGTACATGAGCATATCAAATCAAAGCCCTTTTGGCCCAACAAAACTTCATCCATTCCAACATCAAGCTTACTTGAGAAAATGATGTTTTTTTCTCATATGTTGCACTATTGGCAATGAGAGCTTCAATTATCTCATCACCTTTCACACCCTGCCTGCACCAAACAAAGTTTACGATTCCTATCTTAAAGAAACAAGATTGCAAATCATGCTGACAAAAACTATAAGCTATGGCATCAACGTTTTAAACCGCATTCGAGAATAAAATCATAAAAAATTACGCAAATCACCTCCGCATTTCATCTATGTCTCCACTAGTTAGGGTCTGGGCTTCATTATTATCAACAATAGCTCGATTATCCCTACATTCTTCAATTATTTGAGATCCTCCTTTTTCTTGATCATTATTATCTACCAACAAATATTAAAAAAAAAAAATCAGCAAACCAAGACAAAGCTCTTAATTAATCCATGATTAAACAATTAAACAAGAGCTCAAGCACAATACCTACTTCTGTGGAAGGAACAAACCTACATAAACAAAGCCCTTCAGTCCCATTCTCAATTTGAAAAGAAGAACCGAAGGGGCATCCAATCAAGGGCCGTAAAGAGAAATTCTTATTTCCAATTTTCAACGTCCTACAAATTTCAAAAAAGAAATGAAAAAAAGAAGAAGAAGAAAACATAAGCATTTGTTAATTGTAAGAATAAAACAAAAAAAAAAAGCAAAAAAAATTTACGAGCCAGCTGTTAATCGAGCAAAAACAAGGCGGTCGCCGTCGTTAATGTCGAGCAAGACACTGCAACCTTCCCAGGTTACTCTAGGGTTTTGAATTGAATTTGACTGAATGCTATTTTGGGACATGTTTGGCCCCTTATTGTGATTTTTAAGAACTGAAAGAATACAGAACAAAGCGACAGACTTGGTCCTCTCTATTGCTTGAATTTGCCGCAGTGAAGCATTCAAGCAGCGAATGATTTTTTTCTAAATTTTCGAAGGGGCCACAAATCCCAAAGAATTAGGGTTTAAGTGCTAACCTTGGGAGGTTCAAAACTAGCGAGCCCAATATTTATGGGATCATGAAAAGTCTAGTGTTGGCCCGTCTTGAAAGAGATACTAGTTTTGAATCTCTTGATGTGGGCCTCCAGTAACCCACTCTGAACAAATTTGGAGCCCTCTTGTATGTGGTATCCAAAGTAATCCAGTTGAAAATTCATCATAAATCATAAATTACAAAACCCAAACTCGGTCAAGACCTGATTTATGGATTGGTTCACTTAACCCGTGTAAATTCAAAATAGGCTATTTCAAAAAAGAAAAAAATACAATTGAAACGACAATGATTTTGAAAATGAAAAATGAAAAATAAAAAAGAATAGTTGAATCTTACATGGGTTTTGACCAAGTTAAGAATTAAAAAAAATAATAAATAATGTTGACCTGTGCTTTTACTGCCTGACTAGTGATTTGAGTCGGAGGATCTGACAATGACCAAGAGGAAAATAAAAAACGAATTCAGATCCTAACCCGAAGCAAAAACAGTGGAATATTCTAGTCCTAACACCTGTTTATGGATGCACCAGTGACAACCGCGTTTCCAAATTACAGAGAAGCTAATTTTTCTGCTTCAAAGCCCGTCAGAAAAAATCTGGGAGTATTTTCGAAGAAATGGCATGATGCCTCTTGTTTAGAATTGCAACCATGCCTTTTCTCCTCAAACTGTACAAAAAAAATTATTTAAATAAAAATAAAATAAAAATTTTAAGGGAACGCGTGTACAAACACTCCCTGTTCACATGAAACGTGGGAAGCTAGCATTCAAGTCAAATTATTTTCTATAACTTGCGGTGAATGATCACAACAGCGACGGTCAGTGCCCCGTAGTAATCTTGTGAGCTACTAGTAGTTCTATAGCTTCATTTGTCTGTCTCTTTGCAAAGAACGTGATGTTCCACCTAATACTGGGAGAATACAGTGACGATGCACATGGGATATATCAAGCATTAGGGCTTAGCCGGCCCGGAAAAATATCACACACGGCCTTGAATACTGAAGGTAGTGAAGTAGTTATGCTTGTTTGCTGAATTCAAGGCAAAGGATGGAGCTAGAGATTTAATTATCATTAAGAACACCAACCATCAAGTTAATATTTTAAAATTCATCAGCAGATATATAGAAATTTACGTCATTAATCAGTGGGGAAAGCAGAAACATTACCAGTTCCATAAATTAAAAGGTGATTCATTAATTAATTCTCTAACAGCATATGGAGCCATGTCTGCAATATTTTAGTGACTATGTCTTGATTAACGAAAAAGATAAAAAAAAAAAACCAACAACTTCTTGTACTTGCAAGATTATCGTCTCAGTTAGTTATTGCGGTGGGAAATTATTTTTGTTTATTTAATAATAACTGTACCATATGGATCAGATACAGACTGACTTTTTTTTATTTAGATTAACGTGGGTGTCCGGGCCAGCTTTCGCGCACCACGACTAATTCCACGGGCCCTGAAGTTAACGACCATGTAAGCCTCCAGTGGCCATCATATGAGCAACTAAGGACTTGAACCTGAAACCACAGAGGGAACAAACCCCTTAATCCCAAGTCCTTACCACTTAGTCATCACCAAGATGGTTCAGACTGACTTTGGTTATCTTGAGATGTAGACTACCAGGGAAGAGCACCTTTTCTATTTATTTTTTTTCTTATTAAGCGAATGGTTGGCCAAATCTACATCTGACTTCTAACAACTCTCACGAAGATGCCTTTTTTCTTATTATTCTCTGCCATTTTTATTTCCTGTTTGATTCTCATTACATACAAAGATACTTGCATCTCGTAACAATACTAATCTTAATGTGCTCCTATTTAAATTTAAGATTATCATATTAAAACTTGTTTTTCTCTTCTGTCTAAATAAAATTCTAAGATATGGAAAATGCATGAAAAAACTTATAAAGATTTTTTATTAAATCATGGGAGGATTGAGTTACTTCGAATATTGTTATCATCCCCAATTATCATGTTTGTTGCATGTACTTATGCAGACAGAAAAATTTGATAAAACGTTTCCTGTCGTAAAAAATCCGATTGTGTGTGTGTGTGTGTGTGAACTCCGGGTTGATCGAAACATTGAACTGTGGATTGAGATCATTTAGCCGAGGATTCTGAAGAGCCCTGAAGCCAAGTGATGAGAGGCGACGCTGCCCAGGGTTGAAGTGACTGCTAGCTAGGTTGCTTTCGGCATTGCAAGAGGAAACGGGGGCACGTTGTTCATGTTGTCCAGGGAAGTGGATAGCCGGAGACATGGACATAGAAAGATGCGTTTTACTACAGCCGACAAGGATTTCTATTCTTTCTCCTTGTTTTATATGATGTCTCTTTGGCTCATACGCCTTACCTTTTGCTTCCTTAGGAATCTGTACCCCACTGGTCTATGCCATGATGCATAAAACAACCCAAATGTCCACACCTCCAGAGAATATCGGCTTAATATATGATAGGAAATGCCCACTAGACCGAGTTTTTTGTTTACTTGTATGCAGTTTTGCAGTAAAGTCATCAACTTCAAGAAGTAATGAGAGGCAAGTCTATATTGCAGGCGTGTGTGGATCGATACGGAGGAAGTGTTTCATTGGCTTGTATGAAAATCATTTATTTTGTCCAACAAATCAACAAGTTGATTTGCCAGTTCAATTTAAGAACCTTTTCATCCTGTAGGCGTATTTTATGGAAGTTGCTCTGTGCACTTAAGAACCTTTTCACCATGTTATATCCATGAAACTACCCGATCAAAACGAACTAGATTGCAGTCCGTTTCATTAGTGATTTAAAGGTAGAAGAGGCCCACGTAATTCAAAGAGATCGATGTAAGCCTGACAATCGGAGTTTCTTAAGCCAGGGAACTGCAGACCTGCACTGAGACTGAAGGGTGCAAAACGGCGAATGCCGATGTGTAGGAGAATAGGGATCGATTGGACTGGTGGTTGGAATTCAGGTGAAAGATGTGGAAACCAACAACAGGCGACTACAAATCATGGGGTTAAAAGCTCGGCCGCTAAAAAACTTGGGAAGAGTTAGTAGAAAGGTTGGCAAGTACATGATCATTAATAAGTTAGGAAAGGTATAAAGGAGACGATTCAAAGAAAGCCAAGGCATCTACAACAACAAAACCAATAATGGTTGCCAGGGGCGGAGTTAAGATTCAGAAATGGTGGTGGGGGGGGGGGGGNGGGGGGGGGGGGGGGGGGATAAAAAGATTTCAGCATAGAAAACATCTAAAAAGACGAGGATAAACCTGAACTGATAAGATTAAAAAGGACCAGAACGAATATTCTGAAAATTTAAGGCACCGTCTCCTTAGAAGTAACAGTAGACAAGTAACTTTATAAACTGGTATTGAATTTTTGTCAATTGAATATGGTAATTGCTAACTGCTTTGGTGATTATTTTTGGTACAGTTTGATTTTTATTAAAAAAATAATCAAATTGAATATCTTTATTTTAAAAATCATAACCGGTTTGAGTGATTTTGATTCAGTTTAATTTTTTAAAATAAAAAATAATTTAAACTAGTTTAACTTGATTTTTTCTAATTTTACTTGATTTTTCTGTTTTATTATTCCACTTTTAATCTCTAAAGCAAGAATCCAACCGAGGACTCTGACGTTTGCTCAACTTTTGCTGTTAGATTAAACCTTTTCTTGAATGGTCTCGGTCCAAGTGGATGGTTGCCATCATTTTAGCACCGAGGCCAGCTTTCTATTCTCTTTTGCCAACGTAATCTTTGCACATTCCAAGGAAGAAGACGAAAGGAAATGAAACGATACAAGGGAACAATGGCTCCAACGATGGGATCGATCGATCACTCGTTGCAGACAAACATGTTTTCTCTGCAAGAATAGCCAAATAGCAAGCCGTCCAACAACATAACATGTGCTGTATCCACCTTATCCTCCCAATTCTAAGCAGTGGGTTACAGGCTCATAGCACCCATCAAAAGGCCCTAAACGACATGGCGAACCTTCTATGTATACTTGACCCGGTCACAAATTGGTCAACCATCAAGACAGGATTGGTTCTCCAAAAGGCATCCTCACTTGTGTGAAAAAAACAGTACTTGACACAAAAAAGTGAAGTAAATAAACAAAGCCAGACCCACCATAACACACTCTATTTGCCTCCTTATTACCTGTCTCGGATAGCCCTCCATTGCACAAAACTCTCTCATTGTCTCAAGCCCTCCCTCCCTTCATCCCATGACATAATTAGCAGAGAACTCTATCCGCTACTCTTGTCTTTTATTTTCTTCTTTGCTTGTGATGGCTGCACTCACTTTCTTACAAGAACACAAAGAGACTCGTCAAAAACAACCATCCAGGCGCAAGCGAAAGCTGCAAAAGGAAAAGGAAAAGCAACCATCTTCATGGGACCAAATCAAGAACCTACTGACCTGCAAACAGATCGAGGGGTCGAGAGTACACGACCCATCAAAGAACCCCAATGGATACTCAAAACTAGGATCTTCTTGCAGCTCAATCTGTAGTTTCAAAGACGTTGTTCATGGCAACACAAGGGTTGTTCATAGAGCTGATAACTCACCTGAAAGTAGCACGCTGGGTCAAGAAACTGGGCTACTAAGCCGGAAAGGTGTGAGTACTGGGTCATCATCAACTCGGTCACTGATGAGTTCAGGGAGATCCAACAGTGGTGTAACGTGCTCGTCGTCGTCTAGAGGCATGCAATTTAGGAAGCTTTCAGGCTGTTATGAATGTCACATGATCGTTGACCCTAGCAGGTACACTGCGCTAGCTTTCATTTTCCTTTTAATTTCTCATTTTCTCTTCGATAGCAAAAACAAGGAACATAGACTACTATTATTTATTAATTTGGGCTAAAAACTCAGATATCCACCTGCAAGAACTACAATAAGCGCTTGCACTCAGTGTGGAGAGGTCTTTCCAAAGATTGAAAGCTTGGAGCTTCATCAAAAAGTTCGCCATGCCGGTAATTTTGATTTTTTGCTGAATTAAAAGGAAATTTCATCATCCTTGATTGATTTATTATTTTTCCAATATTCTAATTTCTTATAGTTTGCCCATTAAAAAAAAAGTTCCAACACATTCAACCAATGAGATTGTTCTGTTTTTTCTTAGATTAATAAATTAAAGTCGAATATTTTTTTTTGTTTGTTATGAGCTCAATTTTAATTAAATTTCTCCCATTCATTTTCTTTTGAGTCCAGATTTTCTTTTACCAGCCATTATCCAAGAGTAATGTTATTTGTTTCCAATAATGTCAATTATTCGATTGCTTTTGTATTTATATAGAAAACTTTATTTTTAGGATAAATAATTCTTGATTTATAACATTATAGTTTTTCCAAGCAAGAATACGTCACTCCGATGGAACAGCATACCCTCTATTCTTAGCTTTTTTCTATTCAGTTAATGAGTTAAGCCTAGAGTTTGACATTTAAGCTCAAGGCCATTCTTTTTATGATTGCTGTCTCCATGCTTTATTTCTCACCAAATTCGCACAGACAAAACCAGTAAATCACTTTATCTTTCATAAATGTGACTTAAGAACAACTTCAGCCTTCTCTCCGGGGACATCTTTTCTGCCAGTCATGCAAGATGACCTCTTTACTTTAGTAATGATAAATGGGGGTTCACCTGCTGACCACCAGTTAATCTAACTCGCGGGAAGTTTTATAATATATATAAAAAATAATTAGTGTTATTTTATTAATTACTTTTAAATTAAAAAAAAGAGTCATCAATCACCATAAAAATATATCCACTTGGGATCTCACTCCTTTTGTATTAAAAACAAATTGAACCGAACAGATCTGGTCTTATAACCATGCTATTTTTAGCGCGGGATCGACAGCTGTCCTTCGACGACCATAATTTGATGGCCTGATTGCCTTATGTGGTATTTTGTCACAAGAACTCCCTCTTACTCCCCGTCATGTTAAATCTGCACGGACCCTGACCCTGCCCGCATCTCATAAACCATCGAATTTTTAGGAGTTAATCAACTTTTTTTGCCATATCTGCAGTATCGGAGCTGGGACCAGAAGATTCGGGCCGAAATATCGTGGAGATCATCTTCAAATCAAGCTGGCTCAAGAAAGACAACCCTACCTGCAAGATCGAGCGGATATTAAAAGTCCACAACACACAACGAACAATCCAACGGTTCGAGGACTGCAGGGACGCAGTGAAGACACGTGCACTCAACAGCACTAAAAAAAACCCCAGGTGCGCGGCGGACGGCAACGAGCTGTTAAGATTTCACTGTGCAACCTTAACTTGTTCTCTCGGCTCACTCGGCTCCTCCAGCTTGTGCCGCTCGATCCCCGTCTGTGGCGTCTGCACCATAATAAGGCACGGGTTTCAAGACATAGAAGGCAAAGGTGTAAGCACCACGGCTAGTAGCGGTAGGGCCCATGACTCGTTATGGGGATGTACGGATGGACGCAGGGCAATGTTGGTGTGTCGTGTGATTGCTGGTAGAGTGAAGCGCGTGGCGGAGGATGCGCAGCCGCCCGAGGAAGATGGTGCGTCTGCTGGCTCATATGATTCCGTGGCCGGTTGTGCTGGGATCTACTCGAGTCTCGAGGAATTATCAGTCTTTAATCCAAGGGCTATATTGCCATGTTTTGTCGTCATTTACAAGGCTCTTGAGTCTTAGATTATTTTTCAAATTATTAGTTTTCGGTTTTTACGATAGATTACTTTGTATTAGCATGTTCAAAACCTATTATACCTTGATCAGTGATTAGCGTAACTGTGCTAACCACCACAGGTGTTTTGTGTACATAATAAATCTTGCTCTCAAGACATGATCGGATTGGAGAGATTTAGTATTTAATCAGTGTATCGGAGTAGGGAAAAAAAACAGTGATGATAAAGAAAATATATTTAATAAGGACGCTGAAATCATTGTTTGCTATTTTCTCACGAAGACACCATTCAATCGGGAGAAGCAACAGCAACTTGTTATAAGTGGGAGGTGGAAAGGAGTCATTGAAGTGTCGCCCTCGAATGGACACCTTTCACTGTCTAAATGGCTATGCTAGGCCTCTTTATTTGCAGGTGGGTCTCCTCTACTGAGAATTTTTACATGCAGAGCCAGACATTTTCAGGGTTGGTACAGTGACTTGTCATGGGAAACAAAATTAAAGTTTTAAAGGGTAATTAATTGGGTGTGAATTAATTCGGAATGGATGGATTAGTGTAATCTTTCCTTCCTTGATATCTCGTTTAATTGACATATTCCAACTTGGGTTTTCGAAGGGAGTGGACCAAAACTATGATGGACCATGTGAAATTATCTTGAAATAATTTTGATGAGATGAAAAGTGGTGGGGGAGGAGGGTGTTCTTTGACCTTGACCAATCAACAATAGCGAAAGACAGTCACACACATACAGTGACTCGACTATAATTGCTCTCGCATGCTTGAGCACATGCACATCCATTTCTCTCATTGTTTGAGGTGTTTGGAATTTGCAGGCAGTGATTAGAATATGGGAATAAGGTCATGGCATAGGGTATTTAAATCAAATGGGAGTTTCCTAAAATTATATTCAATGTAATCCTCAGTGAGATCACTGAAAATGTAGCACATAAATCTATTGTATAATAACCTCAGTGACGAGGGTCCGTGCGTGTTGTGTCTACATCTATATCCTTGACTAATGTGAAACTTCCTGCACACGACAGACCAACTAATTTTACTTGTATTAGCTCATAACTGGGATCCTTGACTTCTGTGAAACTTCCTGCACTCGACAGACCAACTAATTTAATTTGCTTGTATTAGCTCATAACTGGGATCCTTGACTTGTGTGAAACCTCCTGCACTCGACAGACCACCTAATTTTGCTTGTATTAGCTCATGACTGGGATCCGAGGGTTGTAAGGAGCACGAGTTGACAGGTTGATGATTGGCTGTTGATCTTAGATCAAGGCTTGGCCTTGCACGTTACTGGAAAGAACCTTTGGTTAATAAACCAAGTAAATCCTCTCCCTGCCCTAGTTGCAGGTCTTCATTGTGTTTATTAATATTTGATTGTTGGTAGATTAATATGAAGTGTTTTTCTGGTTTGACACTTGCATGGTTTAAAAACTTAAAATTAAATTGGATGTGAGAGCATGCATCTCGCCATTGATGATGCACTCATGCCGAGTTCTAAATTAATTAGCTGTGTCCAGTTGAACGAGTCTGTCTGTTTTCCGTTTTATTATAAGGTGTTTGATCAAATGGTGGAGGTTGTTGAAAAATAAAATAAAAGTGGAGGTTGTCAAAAAGAAAGTCATCTTAGTAGCTATTAAATTGAAAACCGCGTGATTAATAGTGAATCAAGTTATAAAAGACATTAACATAATCACACCCAGTTCAATCTGATCAAGTTCGATTCTAACCGGTTTATTTATCTTAGATAATTTCTTGAAATAAATTAGAAAAGCACTGTTTTAATGAACCTGGTAATCCACGGGCTCTTTTAAATTATCTCAAGAGCAACACATTAGATGTGGTTCGTCTACTCAGTAAGTGATTAAATAAAAAATGAAGTGTACAAACTGGTGTAAAAACATTATTATCCTTGAAAAAAACAATTAGATACGATATATTACTGTGTAGATTTTTGTTGGTTTGGTTGAACAGAGAGGCGGAGTGCACGGCACAACGGGTGACGCAAATGCCACAAGTTGAATTGGATGGTGGCTGTCTCGTGGTAAATAACAAGGGTAAAGTAGGGTAGAAAATGTCCAAATACATGCAGACAAAACTAAACATGAAAGAATAGCGAGCGGAATGCTCATATCATCAAGAAATTCTTAATTACCGGGAGAGCTCCGATTAGAAAACACGTATAGTAACATCTCATCCGTTAAAAAAATTCAAATTTATTCTATTTTGAAATAGAAAAGATGTTATAACTGGTCTAATTTGTCAGGTTAAATAAAAAAATCTATTAATTTGAGTTGAGTTTGATATAAATTTAAAAAATTATTTTAATAAAATTTAATTGAATCAAATAGACATCACTTGAAGTGATCAATTCAATTTAAATATTGTGAAATAAATATCAAGTATTTTAAAAAATAAATAAAACAATGTGTTTTTTTTAAAAAAAAATATTAACCTTAATCGACATTTGTTCTTGCAGTGATTCGACTTGTAATGATTAAATGATATAATGATTCAAATTCCTTTTCAGATCAGTTTTCGAATTGCATGAGATAACTAAAAAATGGACACCCAGTTTCTAGTAGATTTTCCCTTCACAAGAGTGCTGTAGTGTTTTCATAAAGGACTCTAAAGGAAAGGGGAAGGGCCACCATGCTTATACTTGCCTTGATAAGCTGGGAAAGTGCTCGATACGTGTCTTCCTGTTCTCGTACAGCCTCGTTAAAGACATCCATACCAGAATCCCTCTTTTATGGCATGCTTTCGACTTTTAGCGTGTTACTGTTTGTTTGTTTTCCTTTCTAGTTTTAAATTCATATTTTATTATTATTTTTTATATGTTAATATAAAATATAAGAATAATTTTAATATACTTTCAAATGAAAAATAAAAAAAGAGAAATTTTTTTTTGCTACATTCCTGAAAATATCCTTTTTAGAATATTTGAGTTATGCTTATTTTTACATTTTAAAAATATTTTTAAAAAAAATATTTTTATTTTTTATTTTTTATTTACTCTAAATTATATTTTTTATGTTTTCAAATTATTTTAATATTAAAAATAATTTTTAAAAATTAATAAAAAAATATTTTAATGTATTTTCAAATAAAATATATTTTTAAAAAACAATCACCATTAACTCAAGTATTTCCTCTCCCAACCGGTGTATCCGAGGTTTTCTGTATTTATATTGTGGGCTTTCAGCCTCGTTTTGAAATTTGAAAGCCGAAAAGCATAATGCCTTATAAGAGGCCCATCTTTCCAACACAATGCGTTGCTTGTCGGCGCTTCGTAGAGTTCAGATATTGACCGACCCAAATTGGCCCGTTGACTTGCTACTGTCTCTTGGTGATTTTGACTATTTCATTTAGCTCGAACTTTTTAGCAAATTATTAAACATAGCTCGGTACAGAACATATATCAAGAGGTGGTCGGGTTAATTAGGATAAATACAAGATATCACTTTAAGTTTTTTTTTTTATTTTCAATTAAAATAATATATTTATGATTATTTTAAATAAAATCAAGTTTTGATTAAATTATTTAAATTTAATCGAGTTAATTTATATTCTTTTAAAATTTAATAAGAGATAAATTTAGAATTAATTTGTTAAGATTAAAGAATTTAATAACATTAATTTCATTTATCTTTATGATAAAAAGAAGGTATTATTTTTTTTAAAACGTATCATGAATCCCTAAGAGAAGTAGTATAATGATAAAAAACTTGAGATTTATATAAAAAAAACTTGAGATATTACTTATTTTTTCAAGATTCATAAAATACACGATTTTCTATTGAAAAAACAAAATAACATGACTGTGTGGTTATACATTAATGTGAAATGTCGCTAACACGGGACCTCATAGTTGTCCCGCTTCCATAGTCAAAGCAAAAGTACAGGACACAGTTATAGTTGTCTTGAAAAACCATTAGCGAAAGCCCCCCCGCCTCATAATCTCATCATGCATGTTCTGCTTTTTCCAATTTTAATCTTTTTTTTTTCTTTTTTTTTTATCAAAATCGAGCCTCTGGTTTCCTTATGCCTTTCATTTCTTCTGGCCACTTTTGTCAGCGGCCTCTTGATAGATATGCATGAACAGTCAAGCCAAGCTTTGGATTTTATGTTGCATGGACCACAGGACTAATGGACTTCAAATATGAATTAAATTGCTCGGTGAAAAATCGGTCAATCACAGGTTCAGCTTTTGCTTATTCCCAATCAACAGTGAATGATCGATAGCTAGCTTCTTAATCACTGGGGCCTTCATTGGATGAACAGTTAAATTTTGGCATTTCTCGAGTCAAGGGTCAGCTTTGGCTCCCCATTATGACATTAATCACCGTTAATTCGATCATTAATCCATCATCAAATGCAGTTCTATATGATTGTCTGTTATCAACTTTCAACACCATAAAAAAGAAAACTATCAATCTCATTGAATTTTATTTTCCAAGATCATTTTCCATTTATCACATATCTACTTGCTAGGTTTTTTTTTATAAATTAATTACAAATTTCTATTTATATATTAACTCAATGAATGAACATTTTTTAACAGTAATTTTGTAGATACATGACAAGAGTAGCATCAATCCTCGGGAAAAAATAATATTAGCCCTCTTGTTTATAAATGTCAAGCGTTGGAATACTTTTGGTAATATAGTTTAGCCTGTTTTTCAAACTATTTTTATTTGAAAAATCATTAAATTAATATTTTAAGTGTTTTTTTAATGATTTTAATAAATTAACTTAAAGAATAAAATAAAAATCTAAAAAATAACATTTTTAATTTAAAAATATGACACCATTAATAACAATCATGTTCATGAGATATCTTTGTGAACTCTTGTTCTTTTATTTTAAACGCCTGGGTTCTTAATGCACGTAGCTTCCTTCTTCTTCTTTTTTTTATTTTTTTTTAATTTATCTCAGAGTATGTTTGTATATAACGCGCCACCTAGTTAAAAGCATGAAATCACACCTCGTTAAAAGCATGAATTTCATGCTTTAAATGGGGTGCCCGTGTGGTGCACCTAGTAATCTTTTTTACTGTTTTTTTTTTTAATTCCAAAACCTAAAATACAATAAAATATAAACCTTTGTTTTTCAAACGGGTATGAGAATATGGTGATATCATTTTGTTAAAAAAAATAGTATGTAAATAGAAAATGTACCTCAAAAAATCTCATTATGGAGTTTTAGTATATGACTAATTTGTTCATATATAATAAATTTTCCTAGAAACTCTATTTTATTTATAAGTGGATTTGATTGATTGAAAATTATGGTAAGTTATTTCATAAAATATATGTATATATATTTTGTAGGATTAATAGACTTCATTTTATGGGATTTTCTTCCTTGAATCAAAACTCAAACATCTAATTACACTCATGGCCGGGTCCACCTGGTTTTTGATCATCACTAAAAGTCAGGCAAGAGCCTTCGAAGTTTTCTTAAACAGCTTTAACTAGATGAAGAAACATAATCAAGAGAGCAAACCCTAATAAGCAATAACAACTTTGTCAAGACAAGTGAAGCCCATACAAATGATTTGGGCACATGTTCTTCGAGTCTTCCAAGATAGAATAAACCCAGCCTTCGAAACCCTTACCGCCGAACGACATCCATGATTTGATTGCACTTCCTGGAGGGTATCTGGCAAGCCGAAAGAAAGAGAATTAATACCAGGCACAAGCCTCAACGTGATAGCTTTTTTATTCAAGTATATAAGAGGATGTTGCACTTATTGCGAAGCCCTTGATAACCAAGTTCCTCCAGCTTGTAAGTTAAGTTTTTTATCCGCAATGAAGCTCTTCAATCGCTTCCGCAAAATTCTCACGCGACTCGTATTTTCGGGTTCAACGACGTCAAACATGGCTTCCAAGCAAAGAAGCTGTGAGAGATTTGATCCACCAAGGACTTCATACAGCTCTTATTACTCATCTCACTCGCATTATAGCGAGGCCATTGCTGATTGCATTGAGTTCTTCAACAAGTCATCTCAGGAGGGGTTCGATAATAATTTTCCAGGATATTAAATATTTGTTAATGATTTTATTTCATTTTTTGTTTGATAATAGTCATCTTTGATATATAATACACATGATGGATACAAGTAAACGAGTTGGTCCCTCTTGTTCTTGCTGGTTTTTTAAGCACATCTCTTCCTTGTCCCTTGTGGGCAAGGCTTTGATGTAGTGCTGTGTTGTAAATCAATAATTTTGAGCTTGTAGGAAGAATTTCTTCCTTTTTTTTTCTTTTTTTTTTTTGTTTCCTTTGTATCTCTTTACCCATATGGACTGTCGTCGATGCAGGGGATAGTGACCCAATCTGCAATACCTGATATCTAGCAAAGCCCAAGAAATCTTTGTACTATGCAAGGCCTCCGTTGGGGATCCAGCCTCAGTAATGTGTAATCCAATGTCTCGAGGCGACCTTGAAATGCGTCATCTCAACAACTGTCAGCAGACGGGCCAGATATTGCCTATGACTTGTCTACAAGCAAAGTTATCAAGCCCCACATAAGTTAAATATCAGTTAACCAAGTTAATTTTTTTAAAATAAAACAAATAGATAAAAACATTTTTTATAAGAAAAGTTCAAAAATCTATATTGTAATCAATTTGAATACATTTTTTTTTAATTTAGATTGGTATAAATCTTAGACTAATAAAGTTCTGGTTTAATCTCTCAAGTTAGATCTTGTAATAATATTTGCAATTTTCCTTTTAGCTCTTTTTATTCTAGCCATATTACATTCTTTTCAAATTTTTAGTTTTAATTAATTAGGTCAATTGGGTCATGGTCTCTTAAAAAATAAATTGAAGGTAGCTCTTGATCTTCCACATTCATTCCACGATCTCTCCAAGAGCTAGTGTGAAGGAGATTTTGTTTCTCGTTATTCGATACCATACCATGATTTACTAGATCAACTAGCCAGCAAGCACCCACTTCTGAAATTTTTTTCCCTGCTACTAATACAACACTATAAATTTGCTTCTACCTTCCCATTTTGCCATGTAAAATAAAGTTCCATTTGAGTTAATACTTCAAGAAGTACAAAAATATGTCATTTAAACGTATTTTTATTACATGTATAGTCTCGCAGCCTTTTCACTCTGACAATTCAAAGGCAACTTGAGCTAGGGGACTAGCTGAAAGGATTATTATTCTTGAGTTGAGAGAATATATTAATTCTACTTGTGCTAGCTCGTGGTGCGACTCATGGGGAAGCGCTTCCTTTCCCCTTTTTCTTGGAGAAAATCCCTCCTATCAGTGGGATCAATGGCTTCTTCTTCTTTTTCCTTAGAGAAGGATTTCTCTCAAGTGCTTCAACTACTTGCGGAATTATAACTCGTGTCAGGGAAGAGGGATTAGCAAACGTCACGTATCTCTTCTTTTGAAACTCGGTCTCAGCTTCTTCGTGGAATGTTTGCATTCTGGCTTCAAATTTTGTGGTATCTTCAACAATCTTGACATCTTCAATTTCAGATTCTATCATATGCCTTTCGACTTCACGTTCCTTCAATTGTTGAAGCTCTCTCTTTGTTCTTTCAAGTTCTTCTTGAAGAGAACAAAGGCAGCTTGCCATTAGCGTCCTTTGTTCTCTAGCTTTTTCAAGTCTTTGTTTTGTTTCCTCTAGCTCCGCTGTCACTGTTCCAAGCCTGGAAGGGCCCTGCCCGTATTCAGTTCCTCCAACGTTCATCTAATTATGTGAAAGGAGAAAATCATATATAACGTTATACACAAACAAAAACACACACAACGTAAGATGCTTTGCTTACCGCCCTTCCCAACCCCTAATTCTATGACAGGGTCGCATGCTGGCATGGACGAGATGGCTTCTCCTCGCCAAAAGCAATAGATAAAATATTCTTAAAGCCCTCAATTCCATTAAGTAATAGATTGATATCGCTATCGTTTATCAATTGGCATAAACATTTAGTTTTCTTTTTAAACTTTATTCTATCACAGGACAAAAGGAACAAAGTTCTCGCAGCTCTATGAAAACTTAAATTCTATCACAAGCAAGCAAATGAACAACATCAAACGAGCACTACTGATAAAATAATGAAATGTTAATAGTCACAGCATGGATCTAATGAAATCATTCTAACACTTTCCATTTGCTTTGGTCAGGATCCATTAGTTAACAATCAAAGGGAAAAATTGAAAGGAAAACAGGAGAATGCATAGCAAGTAACAATTAATTCCATATAGGATTTGAGCATAGTCACGAAACGAAGTGTTGAAACCACTGTTCCGGTTGATATTTCTGAGTACCACAACTACCCCAACAACACAGGATAGTTTTTTTTAGTGAGTGATAATTAACCTCTTTGAGCTTGTTGGCATATAGCTCCCCAGCTAAAACTCTCTCACCAAACAACGTAACAGCCTCTTTGACAGACCGGAATGGTGCTCTAGTATCAATCTCAGCCCTTTTGAGTACTATCACTCCTTCAGCCGCCATTTCAGTATATATGTGCTCTGTAGGGGATCAGAAAGTAAGAGATTGAGAGAGAGAGAAGAAGATAATTCTGGATTGAAGGAGAGATTTGGCAACAAGGATGCAGTTTTAACTTAGAAAAAGAGATAGAGATGGGGCCGGAGAGAGATGGGACAGGTTGGTTACAAGTAGCTAGAGGTGATTTTTGGTTAGGGGAGACAACAATATTGTATGACAAGTATATGTCTTGCTGGGGAGCTTCGTTACTTCGCGTCCACTTCACTAGAATTCTGTGTTTTCCGTTAGTCACTTGATACTATATTTGAATGCGAAGGCGGTGGTTGGATGGACTTTGTTCACTAGCGCCTGACCAGCCCATGTTAATGGAGCAAGAGAGAGCGACTCTTCACCAAAAGCCAACGAATCAAGCGAGGCAGTGCATGTGTATGATCCACGATGACCACGACCCATGCTCTAAACCAAAACTACACGAAGTTTTCAGCCCAATATGATCATCAATGAAAATCCTACGGTGGGGGAGTGGTCGTCCATTCGATTATGGATTGGTTTGTGAGAGCTCCATCGAGGACGTGGCTCTTTTCAAGGGTGACGTGGCTTCTCCATCAATTAAAAATTATATTTATTTTCGTAAAAAAATAATAATTAAACTTCTTGCAAAAGAGAAAAGATGACCTCTGAATTATTAGTTTTGAAAACGTGGGATGCATTAGAGATACCTTTACATTTAAGGCCTGTACTCTTTGTCTTTTTGGCATATCCAGCCATCGAAGCCAAGTGGAGATATGAAAGGTATCATCCTTGTCCACGTGTAAATTGAGTACATCATATATGATTCCTCGTCGATTTTATTGGAGTTCGGCAAACATTCTCCCAGTACCAGGCGGGCAAAAAAAACACCGATAGTCCATCACCGTGGGGGTGTAGATGATCCGTTTATCTTAGCTTTTGCACTAAGTCGTGCAGCTTTATTTCTCAAGGACACTGGCAAACTGACACGTGGGTTTTCTATCCATTCGTGCCGGATCTAAGTATGACTTTTTATTTATGCATGAACACCCGTTGTTTCCTTTCAGTATGAATCTGTTTTTATTTTCATATGTTTTTTTTAAATATTATATTAATATCTCTTAGTAATTTATTTTATAAATTTAATATAATTTTTAATAAAAAATATTTTTAAAATAGTTACTGTTATAAAAATAAAAATAAAAATTATTATAATTTTAAAAATTAATTTAAAAATCTAGATGAGATAAAGCTTGAGTCACGGATTAGGATAATCAATATAAAATAAAAATAATTATTATTATAATTTTAAAATTTAATTTAAAAATCAAGACAAAACTCATATCATAAATCATAAAATTGAACCAAGTCAATATAAAAATAAGAGTTATTATCATTATAGTTTTAAAATCTAATTATAAAATCAGCTAGGATAAAAACTACATCACAAGCCAGCAAGATTAATATAGGTTGATCCAGATTGATACATAAATAAAATAATTATTATTATAGTTTTAATTCTAACTCAAGAATATATCTAGATCTAGGTTTAGGTCACAAGTGAGAAGTGACCTGAATTTTTAATCTTTTCTCTATTTTTTTTAAAGTTCAAACTAATTCAAGCCCCGGTAAACCCTTAAAGTTAATCTTAGTCTTATAACTAAAATTATTATACCATTATTAATTTGAATATTCAGTATAAACTAAATTAGTAAAAAAAAATATTAAATTATTTTTTGAATATATAAATTTAATAACAATATATATTAAAAATAAAAAAAAATATTTTATTTTACCATTTTCATCCTAACCAATTTTAACCAGAATATAAAAATAATTATTTTATGACGTAAATCTTTACCAAACACGATTCTGTACCAGTTATTTTTTCTATCTCTGTCTCTTTTATTCCTTAACAGTAATAAAATCGCTATCTTACTGTCTAGTTCTGTTACATGCTTGAATGTCATTACCACTTGCCTTTCCTTCGTACTGAAGCGTGTTCTCAAATGCATGGTAGGACCCAATATTTATGCGCAATGCAGCAGGACAATTCAGATGATCTTCAAGCAATTGGTTCGATTCGCTAGGGACTGGGGTAATATTTACCGTTCTGCTACTCTCATGACTTTAGCCTTCTGACGAAATTGAGTGTACATCTGGAATTTGCTTTCCAGTGGGAGACAACATAGATGGTAGGAATTCTCTTCCTATATACAAACACCGCAGACCCTATTAATCAAGTGGAGTGATGTATGTTTAACGAACAATTAGTAATCACTAGAGGTCAATAGAACTAAGAAGTCCTGCATTTCTGCAGGATATTTGAACTTATGCATGCCAGACACAAGTCAATAACATCTGAGACATGTATATTGAAAAAAGGAGTTATATTACTTGGATCTTCTTGTTCAACTCTGTTATTCCACTCATTCACTATTTCCTTTAATCCAAATTTCAAGCTCAGGCTGAGCCCAGCTTAAATGCTAGGAGGATAGTGTTAATCAGAGGTTTGTGACGCCATTGTAAAGAGAGGTGGACGCTTGGCAAGTGCAGGGATTCTGCAAAAGATGGAAGATGATTCCAAAGGAACCATATTTGAAAAAGGAACTGTAGTATCCATGGGACGCGCGTTGGATTACGGAAGATACCTACAAGATGCTTTTACCGAGCTTCTGGGATTAGAAATTTCAAAAAACAGTCATAGAACATTTTCAAAAGACGGGTCTGGTATTGGAGCTGCTCTCTTGGCTGCTACCATAATTATTAGGCTAGCCAAGCACTTGATTGCCATGAAAATAATTTATGTCTGTGCCATTAGTGTTCAATCAGAACCTCCTAGCTTGAATTTGTAGCGTCCTAAATGGATTCCCCGCATCCAACTTATCTTAAAATTAGCAGCATAATGCTCGGCCTCTCGCCGGGTTTGAAAACTGCGGTCGAATATATTTTGAAAGTATAATTAATTTTAAAAAATATTGAATTAATTTTTTAAGTTTTTGTATGAATTTAATATATTGATGATAAAAAAAAATATTTTTTTAAAAAAACTTACAGTATTACCAAACACGCAATTTATCTTTTCCAGAAAAAAATGTAAAAGCTGGCTGCAGCCTGCGTTTCGTCTGACATACATAGCGAAACGGCGAACGAAGGCTCGCCTCATTCACGGAAGTGTGAAATGCTCATACCAAACTTATGTGTGAACATCACAGTAGCCGCAAACTAATCACACAGCATTTAAAAGATCAAAATATAAAAATACTTTATCGAGTCATCAACCGAGAGAGGATTCAACTTCAAGTATCACACGATTTATCTGTATACGGTTGTTACACACTAGATCTCACTCTCCTCCTTTCCTTCGACATATTCAACCTTGGAGACTCCCTCCCTCTCAAGACGAAAGAAATCCACGAGAAAAATCAAACATTTCTACGCCTCCATCCCTCTCCAGATTAACGCTGCTTGAAAATAATTCGTGAAACTTCTTCGTTAAT
Organism: Populus ilicifolia; assembly: GCA_015708895.1. Classification (NCBI taxonomy): domain Eukaryota; kingdom Viridiplantae; phylum Streptophyta; class Magnoliopsida; order Malpighiales; family Salicaceae; genus Populus; species Populus ilicifolia. Next base: position 226,502 of record SRLM01000019.1, read on the forward strand.
TCATCGTTCGATCTTTCTCTAACAATGGTTATCTTTCAGCCTGATATCATGTTCTGAACATTTTTTTTCTTTTTACTTTTGGTTAATGTCTGTTTTGACGATGTTTGATTTGGCAGATCCGATTTATACTCCTGCAAAACAGACAAGGCAAGACTCGTCTCGCTAAATACTATGTTCCTCTTGAGGATTCCGAGAAGCACAAAGTCGAATACGAGGTTTTGTCTGATTTATACTCTCTCTCTTCTGTATTTCTAATTGTTTGATTTTTTTATTTATTTTTGTAATGAATTCGATTGTGTTTTTTAGGTTCACCGATTGGTTGTTAATAGAGATGCTAAATTCACGAATTTTGTTGAGGTAATTGATTTCTCATCCCTTTCGAGTTGATAAAGAGAAGAAGCTAATTATGCTATAATTAAGCAGGAGCTGGTGCTTAAACAAATCCTAATCTGATTAGTTTTGTTGAATTCTTTTTATTAATGAAAACAATTGGAACTTGAACATTGAGTAATAATGGAAATGTTGTTTTAGCTAAGGAATGTTTTGGTTGCAGTTTAGGACACACAAGGTGATATACAGGCGGTATGCTGGATTGTTTTTTTCGCTGTGTGTCGACATAACGGATAACGAATTGGCTTATTTGGAGTGCATTCATTTATTTGTGGAGATATTGGATCATTTCTTCAGCAATGTGTGTGAGCTAGATTTGGTGTTTAACTTTCACAAGGTTTGTCCTTGTCATGATTTTTTCGTTTTCGTTGTTGTGAGAATGTTACTTTAACCATGCTCGTCTTCGCTCTTGCGATTCTATTGGTGTTGCATAGATGATTCGATGTTTCCTGCTTCTTTGCTTTACTATGTGTGATTCTTGCCTTTTGGTCTAGTTACCTGATCAATTACACCGTATAATTAGTTCCTGAATGGAATTCACGGGCCTCTTATTGGCTTTTTATCATTCCATGTGCGTGAGTGTTTTCCTATAGAGCAATCTGTTATTTGCCGCTGTTTTTCTTATGCACTTCTTTGTTTGATTTTCTGTTTCCTCCTTAAAAGGTTTATTTGATTCTTGATGAATTCATTCTTGCTGGGGAGCTTCAAGAAACAAGCAAGAGGGTGAGTATTTTCTGGAATTCTATTTCTTCCTGGCAAACCTGGTTCATAGGGAAAACAAGTTTTTGCTCATTTTACCTCCCCCCACGTGTTCGGATTACTGCATGGTCGATCCATGCCATCAACTAATATTTGTGTTTGTTTTTGGGAGGATAATGAAAGCAAAAATGTATAAGTTTTCAGTTATCATGGCACAACACTTTTCATAACTTCCTTTTCTCCCTCTTTGTTATTTTGGTAAATTAATCCCACTTTAAACAGGCAACTGATACTCATTGTAATGCGCAGGCAATCATAGAGAGAATGGGAGAGCTGGAGAAGCTGGAGTAAGCATCTTTTCTGCAGCAAAGAGTGTCTGAGTGTCAATTTGGTCTTCCTGTATCTGTATGTCTCCTTCTTTATTGTTCGGCAGTTATTTAACCCATCTAGCACAGCCAGCTCATACCTCGTAATAGTGGACATTTTTGCCAGAAATTGCTTCTTTTATCCTTCGGTTCCCATTGTCTCTGTGTCTCATTCTGCCTTTCATTTCCATGGAGTACTGTTAATTCCCATCATCTTTCAGTTGATGGCATAGAATGACTCTGTGCTCAGGTTAATAAGGGTGTTATTTTCATGTTAGTATAACATTCTGGATGTCTAGAAACAATTAGAACTCTTAAAACACTGCTTGTACTTTAAGTAGATGCCAGAAATTAGGAGCTATATCTGTTGGTGGGTCTTTGCTGTTGCCCAACAGTGCTGAGGAAAGTGAGGAAGTAATGGATAGGAGAGAACTGGGAAATCCAAACGTTGCAGCGATGCATGATACAAAAGCACAATACACAGCTTTCTTGGCCTATCATGAAATCGTTGGATCTGCATGGAAATAAATGCTCATAACAAGGTGTCAGACGTCACGCTAAGCCCATAGCCCCATGCCATATCCCCGCAAGTTCGATCGAGGACGGCACGGGCTGATATGGGCAGGAAAAGTATATGACAGGCATGTAAGAAGATTACCACCCCATGACAGATATCTTAGAGAAGACAAAAGCCAACCATGACCTATGCTGTCATGTCATTATAAGATGAAAAGCCAAGTTAATTCTCAACGCTAAATTCACAGGTGTAAAAGTCTAGATTCAAGAAGCCAATTTCGCTTCCCCTCTCCATTGGCTGCTACTTAGATGCTGTTTGTTTACGCACCTCTTGCTGCGTTTTAATTAAAATATAAAATATTATTTGTAGTTGTTCGGTAAAGAAAAAAATTAGTTTAGTGTAAATGGGTTCTGCATAATTTTTATAATTAAAATATAATTAATAATAAATAAATAAATACTACCTTTTTATATATTAATTGCAATGTTTACTAAACAGTGCAATTCACTTGTACTGTTTATACATATTTTTTTAATATTCATTTAATTTTATTAATTTTTTTAAGTGTTAATTTAATAAATATTTTTTAAATATTAACTTTATTAATGTTTTTTAAGTGTTAATTTTATTAATATTTTAAAAAAATTAGTTTATAGTGAATTAAATTTATTTGTACTGAACAATATTTTTTTCTTGAAAAACTAATATAAAATAAATTAAATTTATTCGTATTGTAATATCAATTTTATAATTGATAATATTTTATTTAATTTTATTACATATTTAAAAAATTATAAAAATTGTAATTCATATAATGTAATTATAAATAGTTTAATAAAATAAAAAAATATTTTATATAAAATATTATTTATTTTATGATATAATAGAAATAATTAATTCTATAATAATTAAATTTAAAATCATCGATATTAATATATATTTTTAAAAATTATTTTATAACTTTAAATTCAAAAATTTTTTTAACCAAACACATTAAATTATATTTTCAATTTTAATTATATCCACAGTTTTAACTAAATATCTATTTTTTAAAATCAACCTCAACTAAAAATATATTTTATAAAATAATTTTTTTTTTAATTTCAATTAAAAATATATTTTATAAAATAAATTTTTTCAAACACTCTAATTAGTCCAGCTGTTTAAGCAGGTTTAGCGGATAAAAACCATGAGCTTACATGCATAAATGCAGCTGTCAAATCCGGTTTGAAACCTAACTCAGATAAAGGTGCAGAAAGTGAGTCAACCCATGAATCAACTTATATACATAGAGAGAGAGAGGTATTACTCAAGTCACAGGAGTCAATCCGTCGAGTGAAAAGGCGACAGTACAAAATGTCCTCACCCCCTTTCAGATAATAAGCCCTGGATTCTAATTCCACTAGCATCTAACTTCCCGTGCCTGCTTTCCTCCCCGTTTTAATCTAACACCCAAAGAACAACTTGGCTTCTAGTTTATTCCCCCATTTGACAGTGCTGAGATGTGGCAGGTATTAACACAACGAATCAAATAATATCTCTGCCAGTCAATCTGATAGATAATGGCTAGAATTCATAGACGATCATTACAGAGTAATTGCAATGGCAGTGCACCAACAGTTCGAAACCCACCTCCAGTTTCTTCAGAAACAGAAGAGAGATGGTGGTCTTGTCTTCTGACCCTAGCATGAGGCAATGTAGTAATGGTCATAAGCTGATGTTGAGAGATCTGAGCGTACTTGGGACTCAGTGCTTCTTGAGATGACAAAGTTGGGATGGTGGGTTGGGCACGTGATATCTGTGTAGGCGAGTCTTGCCTTACACTTTGCCAGTTCGGAAACTGAGTCATGGTCGTGGAATTTGCAGACGGCCTGTATTGTGCTGCAGCTAGCTGAGCTTCCCAAAGCCGTTGTAGTTGCTCCTGATGCTGCTTCTGTTGGTGCTTTGCAAATCCTGAAGGACTTGCACGAGAACCACAATACAAGTTGCCAAAGTAGGTAGGTAGTCGAACCCGGGCCTAAAACCAAGAGTTAAAAGTAAGTTGGTATAAAACTCGGTACAAAATGCAGTAGAAGTTTGTGTGAATTTGAAGACCCTAGGTAACTCGGCAAAATGTAAACCTTCAGCCAAAGAGAGCCTCATGCTGCTGAACATAAGACCACCTATTGGCTGGCTCCCTAAATTCACAGAACCACACTTCCACTGCATCCCCATTTAATGGATGTAATTATTGACAAAAAATAAATGATCGAGGATGTGCAAAACCATCTCTTCAATTAGTTCTTGAGTCATCAGCATAGATACATAGATGCAATCTAAAAGGTAAGGATAAAAACCTGTTGTGCTGCAGGTTGATCAGGGTAAGATGAGGATGTGCAATATGCTTGGGACATAGGGAAACTCGCGAGTGTGGAATGTTGCTGTTGCAAATGCGAGTGCAGATAAGGAAATTGCTGCTGAGCTGATTGTTCAGACCTATTTCCAAATCCATTAGATATGTTATTAGCTTCCAGGCTGCCCCCGCCAGTTGACAAAGACAAGAAATTGAAAGTCTGCGAGGGAGTAAAAATTGATCAAAACCAGTTAGAAAATAATAAATCATTGGAAATTGAATGCTGGATTTACCTGCTTCTGAGAATTGCACACGCCAGAAGGAGTCTGTGGCTGATCTTGATGGAGTCTTTGTCGCTGAAGAGTGCCACTTCCAACTTGATTTGAATTCTTGTCAGTCCTGTTAACTATGGCTCTAGAAGGTGTAGCGCCATTCAAACCATTCCCGTTGCCATTTAAGTTGTTTATTGTCATAAATACACCTTGCCTTAATATATCTTGTGGCTTCAGTTGATTCAGATGCATAGGCAAGCTATCTCTGCTCTCTGGAATTTGTAAAACCCGTGTGAGATGACTTATATAAACATGGGTTGCGGACCTCTTCCATGATCTTTTACCAGTATTGACTATAAAAGCCTGTGCAAGTCACAGTCCATCAGATAAACCAGTCATAAGAGTTTTGAGCAACCAATTCATCCAGGCAAGAGAAATAATCATTGGACATAACCATCACCTTTCCAGTAGAAGAACATTTTTTGAATGAACTGGGCCTGGTAGCACCACAATCAGTATCCATCCAAGAAGGAAATTTGGTGGCAGAAGATCTGAAATAGGTAAAATTGCATGACAAATTGCAAAATAATGGATGACGTAAACGTACAAAACCAAAGAAATGGGAGAAAATTACTGTGATGAAGATCCATAATTGCATGCACCAATTGACACAGTTGAAGACAAACCTGGCCACAATGCTGGAACTTCAGATGAAAAAATCAACTATTAAGTGTAATACTACACAAGACAAAAGCAATCTACAATCAAATTGTATGCTATTGAGATGATAATTTCCCAGGAGCAGGAGTTTTACCATTGGTCTTGGATTGACAGATTGTACGTCGTTGATCCTGTTGACTTACAGTTGCTGTCGGCCCCAAGGTAATGTCTGGCTTTCTCTCGAGTGGGATCCCCAACTGTGTGGACTGCTTCACTTTGCTGCAAGCTCAAAAAATGTAAGGAATAAATAAACAAATGCCTTGGAGCCATGGACAAAGGAATACATAACAACCAAAAGAGAAAAAAAAGAAAAGAAATGCATACACAGTATCCTGATATTGCTCAGGGGCAATAAAGACATTGAAAGAATCACACAATGGCTTTAGCTCCTCCTGTTTAGCAAACATAGTGGGCAGATCCACTTGAGCAACACAACTAACTAATTCACCTTGGACTTTATCGCTGGACAAAGTAGGCCATTCTTGAAAACTAGGCTCGTTCAAACAATCAACTTTGGCAGTTTCGACATGCCATGTTTCCTCAGCAGCCTCGTCAATTCTCGGGAGGCAAATTGAGTTTAAGTCCTCTTTTACGGCTACGGAATTAGATAAACAACATACTTGCAACACCGCATAAAAAAAAAGCATAATAATAAAATTATGGAGGAAACTAAAAAAAACCTTCAATAATGGGGGAATCACTCTCACTACGTTCTTGCAAAGTTGAACGACTTGCATCCAAAGAAGCATTGCCCGATTTACACTTATTTTTGGGTTCTTCATTATTGGCAAACATTCCAGCCAAAGAATACAAGGTCTCCACAACTTCTTCTTCATCTTTGGTTATTGGCCCACAGACAATCTGTTTACTGGACCAGTCTGGCCCTGGTTGTGTCTGGAAAAGCATTTTTAACTTTATATAAATTAAAGTGCTCAATAGAAGAGGAATAAGAATTTAACTGAAATCAGAAGCTAGAGATAACCGGCTAACCACTTTCAATCCAAATTTCTTTAAACCATCCCTTTTCAGTGATTCCACCCCACCATGAGTGTGGCTTAGCTTCTTTGAATCTGGAAAAGGTAGGGAGACAGATTCGCGATTGCGTTTCTTCATAGCTGAAAATGATCGTGTATATTAACAAAACTATGCCAGCAAAAACATGAAGAACTATATTTAATTTCTTGCCTTTATTCATGAAAAGAAAAATGAAAAAAACTTTGTTCATTTTTAAAAAATTGAAAGTATCTCCCTTGGAAAAGCAAGCTTAAGAATATTAAAGAACTAAAAAAATATCAAACACGATACCATAAATAAGTACTTAAAAAGAATAAATACACCACGAAAGTAGCAGCATCAGCACAACTAGAATTAAAAAGTACAACACACAGAATCTTTCTTCCTTTAAAAGAAAAGAAAAGGCAAAAAGCTTCAGTTTTGCTTCAACTCCAATCCAAAATTTACAAAGCCAAAAACAAAACAAAACCATCCAAAAACATGAAAAAAAGAAACTTCCAAGAAATTCCCCCCACCGAAAAAACACTTAGTTTTGAAAACCTGGACACATCCAAGTAAATAACCGAAAAAACCCCACCAAGAAAAACGTCGTATTGCTTGATTTCTGAATTGACAAACATATTAACACACCTGATCGTAGCTTCCTCGGAACAACACCATTGCAATCATCAATAAGCTGCTTTAAAATTCAACCAAACATTAGAACAAGCAGGAAATTAATTAAAAAAACCAAGCACCTCTTAATTACTGAGCCTACCTTTCTGGGAAGCTTGAATCTCTTGTTGCTAGTACTTGCAGTGCCACTAGTAGCGGAAGATGCTTGAAGAACTTCTTTATCAAACACGTCACAACCTCCACCACCTCCCATCTCACACTTTTTTTCTTCCTCCACCTCGTTACTACAACTCCCCTTGTTACTTTCACTATTATTATTATTAACAGCACTCAAACTTTTAATTCTCTTCGATTTCTCCCAAGAAACAACAAAATCACCACCATTCAAACCTTGAAAAAAAATTTACAAGAAGATAAAAGATAAGAGACGAGATACTACTAGAAATAGCTAAAAAAGTAGTAAAAAGCATAAAATAAGATACGACAGAAGCAGAATAAGAATAAAACAGATAACGACAAGTCTTCATTTTTGGTTTTGTTTCTTTGTTTTCAAGTAAATGACACAAACATTTTTAATTTTTTTTCTTGGGGACCAGAAAATTATTTAAAATTGAAATTAACACACCAAAAAAAATCACCAGAGAGAAGCTTTTGTCCAGATTGCTTAATCTGTTGTCTTGAGAACCGACTGGCTCTTGGCCTGACGTCTTTATTCTTGTTCATTTCTATCATCTTTCAATCACTTTAACCCAATAACACCACCAGCACCACCTTCTCTGCCTCTGCCTCTTCAAGGGCCCAAGAAAAGCCAGCGAAAATAAGCCAAACCCAGTTCTTCTCTTCTTGTTCTGTCACTCTTTTACTCGTCAAAATTTGCGCTTCTTCAATGAAATGAAAGAAGGGAATAAGTTCAATTTTGAAGCAATGAAACCAACAGGAGTCGTGAAGGAGAGAGAGAGAGAGAGAGAGGACAGAAGAATGGAAGTTTTTGTTATGTTAGTTGTTAAGCGAAATGCGAAAAAATGGCGTTTGGGCTTTTTTTGTTTCGCCGCATATCTCTCCGCCTCTCTTTTATCTTGAAGAGCAGAGAGTACTAGCCGACGAAGATCTCTATTTCTCTCGGAGAAACTAAGAGAGATAAAGCAGAAACCGAAAGCAAACAGAGATCGATAGAAGAAGAAGGAGGAGGAGGAGGAAAGGTAGAAAAGTAATTCGCTTCCTCGTGTTAAGAGAATCAGGTGCTTCCTAAAATAAAGCAGAAAGAAAGAGAGAAGAAAAAACTCAAAGCAGAAAGAAAGAGCATGAACACCAGGAAAAGGGAAAAGGCTCCCTCTCCCTCTTCCTTCTCTGTTAGTCTCTGTGCAACCCGTGAAACACACATGGAAAAATTTAAAGATAGTAGATCTCACTCGTTAAAGACTTTTCCTTCAATACAATTCAAACCTATCCAACCCATTAATGGCATCAAATCTCCCCCATTATCCCCTACTTCCGCTCTTTCCTTCTACTCAGCAAGCATGATTTTTTCCAATTTTTTAAAGAAAAACAAAGGCCAAGAATTCAAGAACTATCAAGAAAAAACTGGATAATGCAGCGATGAGTGACAACGACAATCATCTTTTTTGAATCGTCAAACCTGTCCTAAAACATTCACTCAATCACACACTACAATCTCCAAAGCGATGGAAAGCCCGAAGCATTAATGCACTCTCTCTCTCTCTCTCTCTCTCGCTCTCTCTGTGTTACTTCCAGATTTCATTTATACACGCTCCCGATTCTCACGTAATTCCCCATCTCCGCGGTTTCTATTCTCTACTTATCCACCACCGTCCGATCTATCATCTTGAGTTACTTACACGTGTCAGCCACGTCTGATTTATGAAGCCCCGACTTCCCTTTCTTGTCACTTCTTGACCCTCTCCCCGCTTCATGGTAATCAACGCCTCTGTTCATTCATCAACGGCTATTATTTAATAGGTCTTAGATTGTTGCCACGTGCACAATTTATACGCACGTACATGCTCTGGGTTAACTGTTCATTCGTTGTTTGGGATTTGGATGACACGTGCTAGAATTTTAGTTCAATGAAGGGTAAAGCTTGTGTCACGCGCGCGAGGGAGAGTGGTGAGGGAGATTGAAATCTACTACTACGTGGATTCTTAAAAAAGCTTGCAGACACGAGGAAGGGGAGGTTTTTTAGAATCGGCGATTATTTGATTCAGAGATCGGCTTTTTTTTTTGTGCAGTGATGATGATTCGATTCTCTGCGTCTCAGCGTGACATCGGCTCATGAGTGATTCGTGACTTCAAGTTCTTTCAAGGCGTTTAAGTTTAGGGACAATTACAGAAACACCCCCATTTGATATTTTTAGCATTTATTATGGAGCATCATTCTTAAACTCGGAAAAGTACTCAGCTCATTTGCCGGCGCGTCCCCGCTGGCTCAACAATTTTATTTTTTTTTACAAAAAAAGTGATAGTTTAAAAAAAATATATATCAAGCCATTCATTAAGGAGGCAATTTAAATTAAAAAAATAGTAATAAAAAAATTAACAAAAAAATCACACTTCGATTTATTTAGATTATTAAATAACTCAATACTAATCTAATTAAAAAAAAGGAAATAATGAGTCGAACTTTAAAAAAATAGAAAGCATTAATTTAAAAAAAAATGAAAAAATATGTAAACCTAAACAAACCTCTTAAACCTATTTTAATCTAAAAAACTTGCAATTTATTAAATTAATATAATTTATTTTTTAATGATGAAATCATTAAAAAAACACATTATAATTTTTTTAAAAAAAAACAAATAGAAAAATAAAACATGGAGTGAGGATCAAATCTAATAAAAAAAATCCCAAACAAAAAAATACAATTAAAAGAAATAGAACCAAACTTAAAAGATCATAGGTGATAGAATTAAAAATTATTTGTAATGTCATGGATAAAAAAATGGTAACGGTGAAATATAAAAAAAATTATTAAGAGCTAGCTTAATTGAATCAAACAAAAAGAAAAGAAAAGAAAAGAAAAGAAATAGAAAGAATTAATCATAAAAAAATAACAAAACAAGACCTTAAAAAAAAGATAAAAAAATAAGAAAACATCAATCTAGAAAAAAAAAAAACAAGGCAAAATCGACAAGCTTCTTAAACCTGATCTAATTTTTAAAAGTTGCATCTCATTAAATTTTTGACTCGTATTTAATCAAAAAGTATAATTTTCAACTAATTTAATTTTAAAAAAATGATATTGGTATAAAAATATTCATAAAAAAAACATGCAAAAGCTAACAAGAAGAAAGAAGATAAAATTTAGCAGAAAAAACCCAAATACGATCCAATTTAATGAAAAAAATAAAAAATACCAAATAAAATAAATATCAATTAAAAAAACAAAGACCGACTTTTGAAGAATAAAAAAAAATACAAGGGATGGATTCGAAAACATTTGTAAAATTAAACCACACTTGAAAACACATCCTAAACATGGATGAATTTTAAAAAGCTTACAATCCATAAAATTCTAGATTCAAAACTATTAAAAAGCTTGCTAAAAGTCAATTTAAAAATATAAATTTTAAGAACTTGTCAAAATAAAAAAAATTCAAAAAAATCATAATTAAACTCAATAGCCAACTTAGGTTAGCAAATGTAGCACATGACATACAACATGAAATGAGGTGATTATGTAAATAGAGAAGTAAAAAAATATTGGTCAAAAAACATTTTTAAAAAATATTTTTATAAAAATAAAAGTCAATTCATGCTAATTTTTTAAACTTGTAACCGAGTCATGAAACTGGGATGATTTTGTTAAAAGCAAACCTAAAAAATAAAAAAGTAAGATTCTTAGTCAAAGAGACATTGAGGAATGAGTTTGAGAAAAAATTCAACAAAAAAAATAATGCAAAATAAAAAAACAGTAATTAAAAGAATTATGACTAAATTCAACATAAAAATTGAATGAAATTAAATATCTTTAAAAAAACCAGATGAAACTAAATATATAGGGATAAAATTGTGAAAATATAAATCTATTAAGAAAATAATTAAAAATAACAATTAAAAAAATATGGTATAGAGATGAAATAAAAATAAAATTCAATTAAAGGTAATTAATGTAAAAAAAATTGCAAATAAGAAGAAATTGATTAAATCAAAAGAAAAGGATACATGAAAGAGTTAATGTGATTTTTTACATTGCCAGCACGTAAGCCAATAAACAAAAGTAATGAAAAGAAAAAAAAAAAAACCATACCGAATTGCCATATACTCACAACTTAAAGAGGAAAAGAACACTAAGACTAATCAAACGACACGGCGTAATCGAGGTTATAATTACTGGAGCCTATCACACATGCTGCCAGGATACGATAAAACAGTTGCCAAGCTAATATGTGTGAAGCGCACATTAATAAAGTTTTTGTTTTATTTGTATAGAACCAAAAACTGACATCGAGACTAAATAATAATAACAAGCAAATCATGTTGAAATTACAACCAAGCTCCCGAAGTCAAGACTAGAAAATTATAATGGTAAGGAAAATCTACTATTCATATTAAATATGTAAATACAAAAACATCATTGTACAGTAGACTTTAGATTATTTTACTAAAGGGTTATATTAATAGTTTTATTATATGTTAAAATTATCAAAATAATCCTATACAATCCTTAAAAAATTTTCATGCCATGGCAAAAGGATTATCTCAACCCTTAAAGCAAAAACAACAAAAAAAATGATAAAAAATAATATAGTAATTATACTATTTTAATGAATAGCAAATCATATATGTATCTAATATTGCTAGGCAGATTAGTTTTCTGGATAATGTCAACTGTTATAGATTAATAAGTCAAGTGACCTGAATGTAATAATTATTATTTAAAGTATCTTTTTATCAACTTGTAAATTAATCATGATTAAATTTTTTTCCTCACATTGTATTTAAGAAATAAATTTCAAAGAGTATGAAATCAACTTGACCATTACACCGAACATCCCTTGGTTCAAGTCAAATGCTAGAGATAGGATGGCACCCGTCCGATGTGACAGGGCTTTAAAATTTAGCGAAGCAGATCAATGGCAAGTGGGCTTCGTCTGTGTTTGGCTTAGGCTGTATTACCATGTATTCTTTCTCTTTTCTGGGACGAAGGTCTAAGCAAGGGAGGTTTTCCACAGTGACAAGGGTCCTCTGTTACAGTGTGCATAGAATCCAAAGCGGAGCCCTTTCCGAACTTGTCACCTAGCCTAGTCGAATATCCTTTCCAAATCACTGTCGATAGCCTCCAAGATGAAGGTTTTATTTTTAGAATGGTCGGCATGGATGGATATAAGCTGTGAGTGTGAATTTCCATTCTCAACAGATTGCTAGGAAGAGTATCGAGTGGAAGGAGAAGCCTTTAGCGATGAGTGGGAGATCGATCACCAGCGTGCGACCCCTGATTATATGTCACTTCATTTTCATGCTGTCAATTCTCAACCCTTTTCTGTATCCAGTTCTATTTTCATGCCCGATGAAGCAACTCTAAATTGCCATGACTAAAATCACAGAATAACATGAATGTGAATTTCCTACATCCATGGAGAAAAAATCTCCTGAAAAGTACATAGCAAGCACGCCATGAGGATCTGATCTTATAGATAAAAACATTAGCAAGTTTATTTTAGTTGAATTTTAACTACTTATATCAAATATATACATATAATAAAAAATATATTTAAAAAACATATTATATCCTATTACCAAATAAACACAAAAAAAAGTGTTTAAAAATGGGGTAGTTGTNAAATATACTATCAAATATATTTAAAAAACATATTATATCCTATTACCAAATAAACACAAAAAAAAGTGTTTAAAAATGGGGTAGTTGTTGCTTTTTAAAATATTTTTTTATTAAAAAATATATTAAAATAATATATTTTAAAATTTTTATTTTTGATATCATCATAAAAAAATAATTAAAAAAATACTATCAAATATAATTTGAAGATTTTTTTTAATTTTAACTAAAAACAACTTCAATCTCAATTTTGGAGGCATCTTTGCAAAATTGCAAGGCAATTACGACGGGCTTGCGTGTTTGTGTAGAGAAAGAATGAAATTGGGCTTCAACGTGTATATATTACCAATACCATGCACAGGGGAGTGGGGAGTTTTTATTCTATACATGGTGGTATCTTTGGACTAGATTAAGTTTGTTTGTCCCATTCCGCGGGGCTGCGTTGATCACCTGGAACATCGAACAATGTTTATGTGAATGGAGATCAGGAAATTAAAGTGTTCATTGCTACCACTTTCTCGATTTCTTGGAATTTATCACATGATTTGAAAGCTAATGAACGGTTGGCAAATATTAGTTAATCAATAACATAATTTGAATCAAATTTATCTTACATTAAGAGAGGAAAAACGAAACCCGGTATTTTATTTCCAAACATTTGCCATTACAATTCAATGTTCATCACAAATAATTCAAGAAAAAATATTACAAACTAAAGAAAAATAAAGGAAACGACATATCCCTCGTATCTGGTAAGAAAGTACACCCCCGCATCTTTTTTTTTGGAATTCCAATGGTTATTAATTCTTGATACATGCAGAGAATGCGTAGATTTTAGTAATGGGCTGATTAGATTCAAGGGCACTTGCGTCTGCCTCCACGAGTAGTCAAGGTGGCATAGCAAGGGCAGGTATCCAGGTTGCCGGAAGTGCCTTGAGGGACACATTTGCATCGGGCACAGCATGACCCGCAAGCCCTCTTGCAAAGACGAGGCCTAGAGGACAACGAACACCTACCATGGCAAGCGCCACCACAGTCTGCGTAGATAACAAAATTAAGGCGCATTAATCAAGTAAATGAACAGTAAACAATATTTTAATTTAATCTTGATCAACTAAGCAATTAAATAGGTGAATAGGGTTCTTTTATTTACGTACCGATATTGTTTCCAGGAATATAGCTTGCAGCTTGATTTGAGTTCACCTGCATCAGTCAAATGGAGTGTCGTTTTCTATCTTTTTAATACTGAAAGAGAAAGAAAAGAACTCGACAAATCTGAAAGGAGCACATACTCTTGAAGAATTAATAATTTACCTTCTGATCAGCTTCGGCAAGATGGAGCACAAGAAGAGATACGAGCAGGGAAGCAATCAAAAGCTTTGAAATAGCCATTGACAAAGCTTAATTAGACCCTTGGTGACTGGATCTTTAGTTATGTTTCGAACTCTGTTTACTTGAATGCGTGGAACAGGAGAATGGGTGACACTATTTATAGCCACTCTGCAAGGATAAAAACAGAGAGTAGGTGCAAGCAAGGACGGGACATCCTGCTGGCATGCATATACGAAACTGGAGGAGGCCGACCACTCTAATTATACTATTGTCACTTGGTAGGATTTGGGCAGAATATAATCCGGAGCAGTTTTTTTTTTTAAAAAAATACATGAAGTTTTTAGAAATATTTTTTCAGATTAAATACATTTTTAAAACTCAATATAAAATTGGAAACAATTTTTCTCGAATTCAAAGGAAAAAGAAAGGCAGCCCCATTCACTTACATTTATTTTTTATATATTAGAGAATTACGTTCTCAACATTTCACTTCCTGCTCTTTAATTTAAACAATCAGCACTCTTTTTTTATCGTAGAAAGAATGGCTTGTGAAAATCAAAGAGTGTAAAAATGGCCAAGTTGGACTCGTTTGGAGTCTAAACTAGCCATTGAGCTTTGTTTTGTGGCTTCGTAGATGATCCGAAGACAAAAGACTTCAAGCTGTAATGTTTCCATCTATCTATACAACTGCCCTAATTATTGCAGTGCACTGAATCTTTTCAATAGTTTATCTGCAGAGACAACAGCATAGATGATATTTTAAAACTCAATTATGTTAGGTTCGAAAGCAAGCCATTTCCGTATATTTAGGTTTGATATTCTGTCAAATCTTAGATATGTTGGATTATTTCTCTATTTTTAACTATTTTGAACATGAGTTTTAAGAAAAAATGACATGTATATACATCAAAACTCTTTGTTGACTAGTCTCAAAATCAAGAAATGGACTTCGTTCCCACCATGATTAAAGAGATAAATACTTTGCATATACCATAATAAGAACATCTATGCAAGAGCAAGCAGGACACTGCTTGCGGCTCATCTTGCTAAGATTTTCCTCTACCTATGCGCATAACTTCACACTACTGCTCTTCAATATCATCCTAGGCATCAACGTTATGAAATTATTTACTGATCCAAGATGATCCAAATGTCAAATTTGCTTGTTATATCAAATTCCAAGTAACCATTCTGTACTCTATCAAATTCTATGCAAGTCCATCTCACCACACACAATGAAGCGGCTGAGACTTGCACATCGAGTACTAAGAGTCTATCATGAAGCACATAGGTGCATAGACATGATGAAATTTGAAGTTCTACGACCTAATCTTGATTCCTTTGCGTCCATGCTCTGTTTTGGGGCATCATAGCTGGCCTCCAACTAATCGATCGATTCCTTCTTTTTTTTTATTGGAAGCAATTCGATGTACCCATTTTTTTGTATTAAAAAAGAAGAGGAAGAAAGTCAGGAACCTAAATCGGATCAAGAAACAATCTGGGACTAAGGCATCGTTTATTAATGAGAGGCAAACGGATGAAGCAAAGATAATTTTCCGAGAGAAGCAAAAAATTAAAATAATTTCTTAGAGAGAGCAAGACTTCAATTTTTTGTTTCATATAGGGCCACGCATATAAAACATGTATACAACCCTCTCGGAACCCATTTGCCTCCTATCTCTGCCAACATGCGGTGGCACCTTATCAAGAACATCAAAATGATTGCATTTAAAAACAAAGAGGATCTAAGTTACAGTTGATCAAAAGTTGAAGATATTTTTTCACTAGTTAAACTATCTTCATTTCATGTTTCAACAGAGACAGACATCCATAGAATTTCGGACTGCTTAAAATTTTTTCAAAAAAAAAAGGAGAGATTACATACCGAAGACAAAGTACATTTACTGAAACTATATAATTATTGCAATTAATCAACCAGATTTTCAGCTTTTCATACTTCCTGCTGTATTTCTTTCCACTCTTTTTATTTACCAAAATCTAACATAAGTATGATTAAAATCATGAGATGCTCGGAAATTAGATGTGCTTCAAGGACACTTGCGTCTGCCGCCATGGGTAGTCAAGCTGGCGTAGCAGGGGCAAGCCTCATAGTTACCGGCTGTCCCTGGAGGAACACAGCTGCATCTTGAACAACAAGTCCCACATGCTCTATTGCACAGGCGTGGCCTCAATGATAACTGGCACCTTACCTTGCAAGCGCTTCCACAATCTGAAAAACGAAACCAAATTAACATGCATGCATGATTAGGCACGAAGTCTTCTTTTAGATTCACTTGGATTAACCAAACTCAACCTATAATCCAAGTTGAGTGGTGAGTGAGGTAATGGGACAAATCAGGTATACTAACTTTAAAAATAAAAATTCAAAATTTTACCCGTTGGGACACTGTTGATATATTTTATTTATTGATCATATTTAATCATTTAATTTGATTAATTGGTTAAACTATGGGAAATAAAATTACCAATTTTTTTCGGGGGAGAACTCGCAGCAAGATTCGAGTTCACCTGCATCAAATATGAAACAACATGTTATTTAGATGAAACGATATTATAAGACTTTACATACGTGAGCAACGGGAAAAGAAAAGGACCTCATGAACATGAAAAAAAAGAAGAAAAAAGACAATTAAACACTACCGGATCATGACCAGCCTCGGCAAAATGGAGAACAAGAAGAGAGAGGAGAAGTGAGGCAATCAGAAACTTGGTGGCCATAGCCATTGCCAAAGACTAATTAATTTAACAGAGCTCAATCTCTTTGTCTCAAATTGAAACCTTAAAACTTTGCGTGCAAACTAAACAGAAAGGGTCTCGGTATTTATAGAGACGTTTTGATGGCAATGACAAAAGAGGCCAAGGCGGGTAGGGATGATTGAATTACTCGAATTTTTTTAATAAAAAATGGAAAATTAGGGTAACTTTTCTAAATAAATTTCAAAAAACTGGGTAAGGGAAAATTTTGGGTCCCCCGAATTACCACAAAATTCTTTATCTAGTTTTTTTTCAATTATATATATATATATATATGAGTAAATTTCTTGAAGCATATTAAAAGGTCGTTGCGTAAAAAAGATTTAAATTATTTCAGTAAATTTGATTTTTATTTTTTTTTCAAAATTCTTAGTATGGTTCATTGAGGACCATACTATTATTATTATAATACTAGGAGTAAGGGGAAAAAAATGAAAAGTGGTGTATGAGTATCATTGAGTTGTCAGGAACGTATGGTCGAGAAGAGCCTTTGGAATCATCTAGAGTGAACCAGGAAAGGGTCCATAGAAATTTTGTAATTCCTTAGTGGATGCTCATGCTCTTTCTGTCAATGGCCTCCCTCTACTAGTGTATAGTACTCTTCCCTTATGCAATTATTATACGCGGAGATGTGACAGATCTTTCACCATCGAAAAAGCAATCAGAGCTTGGATGAAGATCGATGATGCGTAAAACGACTAAAACTATGGGCACTGGAAGGGAGGAGATAGCGTATTCAATTTGATTCTAGATGTCATACGTAACATGATTACTTGTTCCATGGAGAAAAATAGAAGCTACCATAATATATCATCGTGGCTTGTAAATTTCTGTTCTAAACAGTCCCCAGGACTCCTATGAGGCTAAGGGGTGTTTGGAAGTGATGACCAGATTGAGGGGACATAGTTTTGGAACTAGGAGTTAGGATGCTGACATGCAAACTCGACAAGACAAAAGGTAAGGGACAAGATAAAATGAGAAGCGACACACAAGAATTTACGTGGTTCATCCAATTTGGCTACTTCCACGGGTAAGTATAGAAGGATTTTACTAAGTAATGTGGGAATACAACTTCTCTCTATTAATAGGAGAATAACAAAATCTCTCTATTATTAGGAGAAAACACCTCACTTACTATCTCACAAATACCTCACAATTTTGTGGGATTACTCTCTCCTCACCCTCTCTTCCTCTCTTCTTGTGATATGTCTTATGCTTGGATGCATTGCCTATTTATAGGCAAGTATCCATGCAAAAGACAAGGAGTTAGGCAAATAACATCAATTTGGTGCATACAATTTTTGACTAAGGTGTAAAAGGATGACTACACCTTCTCCCATCATTTTTGACTAAGGATGACTACACCTTCTCCCACCATTTTTGACTAAGGTGGTTTGGCTTCACATTAGGCACATAAAATGTGTGAATTATCACAATAAATCATAAAACAAATTGATAGAATAGAAAATTTTTAAAAATATTTGGCAAAAAAGCACAGTTTTATCCTATCATGTTTTCAATTGGGATATTCATGGATGTTTCAGTATTAAATTGTGTGAAATATCACGAAATTAATTGGTAAAGCTGTCCCGGTACAAAATGGACCAGCCGAGCCAATTTTCTCTTCACCGAGGAGGTCATGGATAGGCTTTAGTTCAACTCGCGCGATGCTTTTCTGGTGTGTGATAAATGGGGAAACTACTGAGTTGATGAACGATAGCAAAGTTCCTGACAAGCTACGAGGCCAATCCTGGTCAAGCTCACTCGTTTTATGATCTAATAGGGAATCTATTTATGAATTGGGAAACGATGCTAGCACCGGCCGCTATCACCTATGTGCTTGAAAGCTTCACAAGAACCTCCCCAGAGTGGCTCTGCCAGCTGTAGGAGATCATCCCACAGCTGTACTATGTGCGTGCACCTAATTCCAGAGCACAGGCATTGCAGTTAATCGTGTTTCTATTTTTATATATAATTTTATATGTTGGTATTAAAAATAATATAAATAAAAGTATTTCTATTTCTATATTTTTATAAAGGGACAAGGAGTGGATTTATCTTGAATCGATTCAATTTGATTCTAAATAGACTTAGTTTAATTTAAATCAATTTTTATAGACAGGTTAAAAAATAGTTCATATCTTAAACCAAACAATTAAAAAATCTAATTTGCTAGTTGAACTAGTTAATCTATCCGACGATTCTAATAAATATGAGTGAGAAAGTGCTTGATAATTTTTCTTATGAATTTGGCATGGGATTAAAACACATTTGTGTTTTAAAATTATTTTTCAATAAATATATTTTTTATTTTTTATTTTAAATTAGATTTTATTGGTATTATTAAATTATTTTGATATGTTAATGTTAAAAATATTTTTTAAAATTATTATTGTTGTTATTATTCTAATATATTTTTGAAAAATATTTATTAATGATAATACAAGACTCGACTTATTAGGTAGCTCATTGATTGATTTAAAGGTGGAGTGAAAGCTTGTGAGATCATAGTTCAAAGGCCTCCCACAAAAGTTAAAAAATCAACTCCTCGCACATCATCATCGGCTGCCTATCGGACTCACAAGCACATTTTAGCTAACATCTATGTCAAATCGATTGCGCTATCGTCCAAGGTTTATCCAAACCATACCCAGAAGGTATATAAACCCAAATTCCACGCAATAAAAAAAGAAGCACCAGGGGCTAAAACCCTATACTAATGTATCTATTGTTAATTTGAATCAAATTTCACTTGCATAAAGAAAGTAGAGAGAAACGAAATCCATAAAACAATATAATTCAGAAAATATATAATACAAACAATAAAAAAATAAAGGAAAACTGAAGAAAACGACATCCCTCGTAGCTATATTACTCAAACTCCAAGGATTACTATTGATATATGTAGAGAATCACAATGTGCTTTTTACAAGAAGGTAAAGGCTGATTTCAAGGACACTTGCGTTCACCTGAGGAATTAAGATGTAAAATAACCATAGTGAATTCCATTACATGAACTTAAGAGTAGTTTTTTATGTATTAATTCGTTAATTAACATAAGCCACTTCCAGCTGATGATGTTGTGCATGGGTAGGTTCAGGAGTTTACGTACCAATGTTTTTCCCAGCAATAGAGCTTACAGCTGTACTCGCGTTCACCTGCATCATTCAAATGCCATGTTTTTTATGTATATTTTTAGTAATCGAAGGTTGAGCCTCAAAGAAAATAGAGAGGAAGAAATGAACTGGACAACCCTCAAATCCAAATTATAGGAGGACATATATACGCTGTAAGACCCATGAATACTTTACCTCCTGGAGAACAAGAAGAGATACGACAAGTGAAGCGATCAAAAGCTTCGAAATAGCCATTGCTAAAGTATAATCACCACTGGAGACTAGAGCTTTCAGTTTTGTTTCGAACTCCTTGTTTGACTGCATGAAATAGGAGAAAGGGCCGTGGCAGTAGTTATAGCTAGAATTTGAGAATAAAAAACAGAGAGTAGGTGCATGCAAAGACAGGACATCCGGCTGGCATGCATATACGATACCGACGGTTGGTTTACCGCGCTGATTATACAATGGTCCCTTGTAACTTAGAAATCGATCGGGATGGATAATATATTTTTTTATTTACGTGGGGTGTTCGGCCAGTTTGCGTGCACCACGACTAATCCCCACGACTCACTGAATACCCTGCAAACCCAGTAGATATGTAAGACACTGCAGGAATGACAGACGTGCACGCTAGGACTCGAACCCAGGTGCTGTGAAAAGAGACAAGCCCCTTCCACCACTAGGCCAAGCCCTAGAATGGATAATATTAGACTTATTGGTGCAGTGGTTTTGTAGTTTTTGCTTTTTGTTTTTTTTAAGGAAAGGTCGAAGGCCTCTCCATTTAATCTATATTACCTATCATTTTAGAAAATAAAAAATAACAATGGTTGCGATAGAAACATATTTAGTACAATAACTAATTAAAAGATAGTTTTAATGCAAGTTTATATACTTTCAAAACAATAAATATATATTTTTATTATCTCTGCATTTTTTTAATTTTGAGATAGGCATTAGACATTATCTAATCAGTTAGCTAGGTGTGGATATATATACAACGAAATCTGATAATAATTCAATTAATTATAAAAATTACTTTATGTTCATGGCTTGCAAATGGTAAGGTGAGTATTTTTGGAATTTTCCAAATGCATAGTAGAAAGTTGTTCATTCTAAAGTTTAGATAGCATCCGATGGGTTTAGCACATGTTTTTGCCATATATATAGTAGAATGTTCTTCATTCTAGAGTTTAGATAACATCCTATCATCCTATGGGTTTAGCACATGTTTTTGTGTGGGCGTCAGTGCGTGCGTGTGTATGTATCTTAACGAAGAAGAAGTACGCGTTCACTATTTTCTTCAAATTTTTTAATAGTCTGCAGCAGTCTGTTTTTATAGCCCAGTAGCGTTTCTTAAAATTTTTGAATATATTTTTAAAAATTATTTTTTTAAAAAAAATATTTTGATGTATAATTGTTAAAAATATTTTTTTAAAAATTATTATCGTAATATTAAAAAACTAGTAGAAAGGAAATGGTTTGCAAAAAGTGATCGAACCCCGTTAATTAACCTTGTTGTGTGACTGGAATTTGACGCCAAGTCAACCAAATAACGTTGACAAAGGACTTGCAAGTGCACAAGTATTGCAGTGCACTGAATCATTTACATGCCTTCATACGCAGACACATCAACATTCAAACTCTTTGCTCAATAAACCCTCCACAATCGAGTTTTGTTTGAGTTGTTTTTTTAAATTATTTTTTAAAAATATATATTAAAAAATATTTTAAAAATTTTAATTTAATATATTAAAAATATTAAAATAAAAGTAAATTTAAATTAATTTTTTTAAACACTTTTGGTTAAACTCTATTGGAGTTATGATCCTAAAGGCTTAGCCTTTCTAAAGGGTTTGGGTTGTTATGTAATTGTATTTGATTTTGTTTTCAATATTAAAACAGTTAATTTAACATATTTAAAGTTAGAAAAAATTAAAAAAATTAAAGTAAAAACTACAGTGTTACCGAATAGGTCTTAATTAGTTAAGTGACCCGAAATTTTTTTTGAAAGTACAGAATTGGTTTAACAATTGGCTTTTAAAAACGTTTTTACCGAAACGAGCTAAAGTACTTTTAGTAATAGAGGTAAAGATATTTTACTTCTTGCATGAAAAAAGAGTAAATATATTTTACAAGAAATATAGCAGCTGTGATGGGTTTTTTTCATTTGATTTTATTGGATTGATTTACATGTTAATTAAGATTAAATTACATTCCTCGGTATTTGCAAATTCTTCAAGAATTTTTAATTCAAGAAAAAAAATGAATCTTTTTTTCTTTTTCTTGATAATCTATATAACACACACAGCTGGACCACGACGTCCACAAAAAGCGGGCCAAGTAAAAGCTTTGATGGGTTAATAAACACTGAGCCGTGTCTAGAATAGACAGAGGCAAATAAAAGTTTTTTTTAACACAAGTGGATCTCATGTAATTATTCTTTATTCAGTTTGATTTTTATAAAAAAATAATAATAATTAAATCAATTTTTTAAAAAAAAATAAAAACTAGTTTAAATCAATTATTTTTTAACTTTAACTTTGTTTTTCTAATTTTTTCATGTTCGGTTCAGTTTTTCAGTTTTAAATTTGTAAAACCACAACCAAATCAAACTAATCAGTTTTTTTTGTAATTTGTGATTGATTTTTTTTATTATGAATCAATTTTTTTAATTATTTTTATTTGGTTTTCTTAATTTAATTAATTTTTTTATTTTTTTCTCAGCCTAGACCTCATAAAGCCTGCTTTAATGTGTATTTGGTTGGTAATATAGTTTTTTTTATTTAAAAATATATTAAAATATTTTTGTTATATTTTTCACTTGTCAAAATCATAAAAAAATATTAATTTCATGTTTTTAAAAAATATCAAACAAAAGGTTGTTTAATTTCCAAACAAGTCTAATCCTCACACCATGTATGCACATCAATCTCTTTTAAATAAATATTTATTTTAAATAAATATTTAAAAACTAAAATTAGAAGATTTTACTTGAAAAAAAAGAGTAAAAACTGAATCAAATTTTTGTTTTTCTTCTTTGTTTGGTTCAGCTTCTCAATAACTAAACCAAATGAACTAAAAACAACATGGAGTAATCCATCAAGAGTAATTAATTCCATTTAGGTAAATACTAATTGACTTTCTACTGGATATTGTGGGTTCGAATTAAATTATTTTTAACATAAACTTTTTTTAAGATGGTTTCTTTTATTAAAACATTAATATAATTATAATATGTTGAATTGATTTAAAATAACTTAGATTAATTTTGATTTAATTATGAATAAAAATTAAAAAGAATTTGCTGTTATTTTTTGTCAAAAGCAATAAGAGCATGGATGAAGATGGATAATGCGTGAAAGACTAGAATATGGGCAATAATGAAAGATAGGAAATAACGTATTCAATTTGGTTCTAGATGTCGTATGTGACATAATTACTTGTTTCTTGGATAAAATTGGAAGCTAGCATAAAATATTATCGCGGCTTGTAAATTTCTGTTATAAATAGTTTTGAAAATTCTTGCGAGGCATTGTTTACAAGTATAATAAAAGTTATTTTTTAAAGTGCTTTATATTTTAAAATATATTAAAATAATATATAATTTATTTATTTTACAATATCAACATGTCAAAATAATAATAAAATTATTTAAAACTAATATATATATATATATATATAAAACAGGATGCTATTGTATTTGGAAGTGCAATTATTATTATTTATTAATATGTTTTTCATTAAAAAATATATTAATAATTTTTTATTTTTTAAAAATCATTTTTAAAATCAACATATTAAAATAATTTAAATATATATTAATTTAAAATAAAAAAAATATTTTTAAAATAAAAGATAAAGTTTTTAAAGGAATTTTAAAAATAACTGATCAGTAGTTTTTAAAGGGATGTAACATAATGATAAAAAGTTTAGAATCTGTATAGCAGGTTTTGAGTTTGAATCAGAGATATATTTCTTATAAAAACTTAGAACAACTAAGATTTTATTTATTCATTTAAATTTTAAAAAATATCTTTTTAAAATCTAAAAAAATAAAATTAGCTAGCAAATATGCTCAGTATTTGTGTTCACTTCTACCAAATTTCTTTTTTTTTTTGTTACAGGGCCGGGCTTAAAAACTTTCTTCTCAGCTCCGCCTCTATTAATAATTGAGTTTAAATTTAAATTAGTGAATGTTTTGATTTATCGGTTTATTAATTAACTTAAAAAGTTCATGTAAATACATCATTTTTATTTTTATTTTCTTATCAAGTGACTAGGAGTGGATTGATCTTGAATCTACTCAAGATTTTTCTTATCTGATTAATTTTAATTTAAACCGATTTTTATAGGTAGATTAAGAGATAGTCCATTCTTTTAAACCAAACCAATAAGTAATTTAATTTGCTAGCTGAACCGATTAGTCTATGTGTTCTTGGATAATTTTTATAGGTAAAGTGATCTAGGATGGGGATGAAGATGTTCTTAGATAATGTTTGTTGATGATAAAAAAAAAAACACAATTTATTGATTGATTTAGAGGTGGAATGAGAAGCTTGTGAGATCATGGTTCAAAGGCCTCTCACATAAGTTAAATAATCGATCGCCCTCTCCCAGATCGGGCTCTCAAGTATCGTCAAAGATTTATCTAACTCATAACTATAAGGTATATAAACCCAAATTTAAAGTCATAAAAAGAATTCACCAAGTGCTACATCCCTATCCTAATGTTCTATCTATATAAATCTCAATGAAATCCATCAATACATGCGTACCTGTGGTTTAAAACGTGAGATTTTTCCACACTTCAACACCAACTTAAGGGGGAGGGGTTTTTCGCGTATAAACTCAAGCAATCGAGGCCCAATTTGGGATAATATATTACACTCCAAATGTTAAAAAATTTAAGAAATATTAAATGCACAAGACCTCGTAAAAAAGAGGAGGAAAGGCCGGGGCATTACTGCTCTTGATCGTTTATATACATATATGTATTTTTCTTTCAATTTGGATGTAAATAAATGGCCATTTAGAGTGGTTCGAAGATATCAGTTTGGCATTGAAAAATAATCTAAGCTAACATAAGAACATATATTTATTACTATTTTCTCCTCCTTCTCCTTCTTTATTTTTTTTTATTTTAGGATTTTGGTTAGGTGATCAATTGTTAGAACTTATTTTGATATGGTTGCGGTTATTTTTTAAAATATTTTTTATTTAAGAAAATAATAAAATATTGTTTTATTTTTAAAAAATTAATTTTAATATTAAAACATTAAAATAATCTGAAAATATAAAAAAATAATAATTTGAAATAAAAAAAATTAAATTTTTTCAAAAAAAATTCAAAACATAAAAACGATTTAATTTGATTCAAAATTCACTTGCATAAAGAAAGTAGAGAAAAATGAAATCTGGAAAAACAAATAATTAAGAAAATATATAATACATAAAAAAGGAGGAGGAAAATTACAGAAAACGACACCCCACGATCGTATGTATTAACGGAAGTACACATTCATAGATAGATTATTCTAACTCCAACGATTATTCTTGATATATGTGGAGAATCAGGACGTGCATTTTACAAGTAGACCAAAGCTAGTTTCAAGGATTCATGCGTCTGCCACCAGGAGTATTCATGGTGGCGCCACAGCAAGGGCAAGTATCCTTCATGGTCACATTCGCTCCTTTTACTGCATCCTTGAGGTCGCCGGAAGTGCCTTTATGGTCACATTTGCATGCTTTACTGCATGCCCCGGAAGCGCCGCCACAATCTGCACACAAAGCCAAATGAATTGGCAAGAATTAAGTGCACCCATGAATTTAATTAAGACGTACGTGCTGATGTTTAAACAATAATTTAACTCGATATTGTTAGATTAACATGTGTAATTAATAACCATAGGTTATTCCAATTACACAAGCTCCATTCGACCAACTGATGATGTCGTGGGCAGGTTCAAGAGTTTACGCACCCATGTTTTTCCCAGGAATAGTGCTTGCATCTTGGCTTGCGTTCACCTGCATCATTCAAATGCCATGTTTTTTTTTTTTTACATATTTTTAGTAATCGAAGGTTCAGCCTCAAAGAAAATAGAGAGAAAAGAAATGAACTCGACAACCCAAAAAAGCATCATTCATACGCTGCAAGACCCATGAATACTTTACCTCCTGGAGCACAAGAAGAGACACGACAAGTGAAGCGATCAAAAGCTTCGAAATAGCCATTGCTAAAGTATAATCACCACTGGAGACTAGAGCTTTCAGTTTTGTTTCGAACTCCTTGTTTGACTGCATGAAATAGGAGAAAGGGCCGTGGCAGTAGTTATAGCTAGAATTTGAGAATAAAAAACAGAAAGTAGGTGAAGACTGGACATCATTCGAAACCGAGGGTTGATCTACCGCACTAATTATACTATGGTCCCTTGTTACTTGTTAGTGCTTGAGGATAATATTAGATTTACTGGGACGGTTGTTTTGGAGGTTTATTTTTTTAAAAAAAAAAAAACAGAAAGGTTCAAGGCATCACTATTTAATCGATATTTAATCCAAATTAAATCAAGTGTATGTACATGGACATCCATCCTCAATTAATTAATTATAAAACTTACTTTACAATCATGAAAGAAGAATATTTTTGGAATCTTCCAAAAGCGCACAGTAGAAAGTTATACACTCTGATGTTAGATAGCATCCAATGGGTTGAGCACATGTTTTTGCCATAATGTTCTTAAAATTAATTACGATTTCAACGTTCTTTTCAATTTCTTTTGTAGCCAGTCTTCACACCAGGGAGGAAATGGTTTGCTAAAAGTGATCGAACCCGGATTAACAGCACGGGAAGGACAAGTTTGACTCTATTTGACTCCAAACTTGCATTAATTAACCTTGTAGTGTGACTGGAATTTCACGCCAAGTCAACCAAATAACGTTGACAAAGGACTTGAAGCTGTCAAATTTCCTTTGTCTATGCGTACAAGTACTGCAGTGTAATGAATCTGTTACATACCTTCATATGCAGACACACCCGCATTCAAACTACATTACTTTATTTTTTAAAATATTTTTTATTTTAAAAATATATTAAAATATTTATATATATATTAAAACAATTTGAAAATATTAAAAAACAATTTAAAATAAAAATAAAATATTTTAAAAAATATTTTTTTTAAATACAAAAATAAACAAGCTTCAAGTTCATATCGCATAATAATAAAAAAATATTTTTAAAAAATATATTTATTTTTTATTTTTAATATTAATATTTTAAAATAATTAAAAAATCCTTTAATTTAATATTTTCAAGTCAAATATATTTTTTAAAAACATAAAAAAACTAAAAGCATACCGCTTCCAATCGAGTTTTTAACCCATCACAATCATACTATGTATTAAGTTTCAAATTACTTTAACCATCTAAGTGGTGGCCAAGTGGTAAGGACTTGAGATCAAGGGGTTTGCTCTCTCTGTGGTCTCAGGTTCGAGTCCTTGGTTGCTCATATGATGACCACTGGAGGCTTACATGGTCGTTAACTTCAGGGCCCGTGAGATTAGTCGTGGTGCGCGAAAGCTGGCCCAGACACCCACGTTAATCTAAAAAAAAAGTTTCAAATTACTTTTAATTAAAAAATATTAAATTAATATTTTTAAGTGTTATTTCATGTAGTTTTAATATATTGCTGTTAAAAATTGGGAAAAAAATCTATTATACAAACACAGTAAGAAAAAAAGGATATAAAGCTATTAATTCGAGCACCCATCTGGACCCGCTCCGTAGATTCTATATAGCCATTCCGGACACCTGCCAAGCCATTACAGAATCAGACACGTCGCTGGATTCTCACCATACATATATTTTTATGAAGCTGGCTATTGGTCTGTAAGAAAATATTTAGGTGCATTGACACGATGGAGATTTGCAGTGCCGCCGAATTCATAATGCGACGACCTCAATTGGATTGCTTTGCGGCCACGCCCTATTTTACGGTACCAAAACCTACAAATAATTTTTTTCTCTCTTGATAATCTGTAATGCACATACAGCTGGACCACGGCGTGAGCCATATCTAGATTAGCCAAAGGCCCAGTAGAGCCTTTTGGACACTAGTGCAGGGACCACACCATACCCACTGATTAGCCACGCAGTTACTTCACCGGTGGTCTATTTAACATTAACTGTATGTATGCAAATCATATGAACAATTGAATTGAATTTAATTTTATATGTCATTTTAATTCAATTCATAATTTATTATATTTTTTATATTTAGAAGAAATACTAAATTATATAATCTAATTTAATTGCACTATTTCGAATATATATATATATATAATTAAATTGAATGAGGAATCTTGACTATTTTGGTACATCTTCTCAGCGACACACAGTTTCTTCATGCACTTGCTTTAGCCACTCATATCTCTAATCTCCTTTTGTTGTAGCACACTAGAGATGTTAAAGCTGGAAGCCGAGAATTTCGCTATAGCACTATGAACAAGAGGTACTTTACGATGCATTTTTTTTGCATCAGAATTCGGAAGCTTAAATGAATTATGAAAAAAGATTCTAATCTTAAATCCAGATAGCTTTGGGCTGTTCCCCTGTAAATGAATAAAAAAAAATATTTATCTCATAGTAAAAAGAATTATTCCCTCAGTATTTATAAATATGAGTTTCTTGTATAATAAATATAATGAAAATCATGGTGGATGAGATTTCTGAATGAGCTTCTCAATACTATTATATGAACATTCATATTATTAAAAGTTGGAACTTAAAACTTAATTGTGCATTAATTTTTATATTTATAACTGTTGGGATAAAATTAAATAATAATAATTCAATTTAACTTAAATATAATTATTTCATTAAAAATCATAATATTAACAGATATAATATTTTGTTATAATATTTCAAGAATAATTAACATGTTACAACACAGAATATGACAACATATTTTTTTATTTATTTGACAACTCTTTTTATTCTTTTGCATGTTTAGAAGGCTTGTTATATAATGAAGATATTCTCTCTGTTTTTTATAATTCTAAACCAACTCTTTATTTATTTTCATACTAAACACTTTCTTTACAGGGATTTGTACATCGTCTCAACCACATGCACAGCTTGACTTGTTTTATGCTTTTATTCTCAGTTGTAAATACCATTGCAAAAGGCAACGATGATATGATAAAACATTGTTCATTCAAGTTTTAGAGTGTACAAGGCCAGACCGAAAAATTCTTATCCTAAACAATTTTCAAGATTTTTTTTTATTAAAACACTAAAAAAGCTATAAAATTAATTTGTTAAACTCATGATGAGATCCCGGATGAATTCTAACATGTTCAATAATATTTTTTCTATTTAATTATTAAGTTACCAAAATACCAACATGCAACGTGACCCAACTTTACAGTCCCACTTACTACGATAACTCTAATGCCTGCAAAAGAGAACATGCGTGAGCACACTATCCGGATGGCTCAAACGCAACCAAAGCTGCTATGTATCGTGGTAGTTATTGGTGGAAGCGCTTGGCAGATTATGCGGGGCACACTAGCTTACACCACTCCTGAGGGGAGCCGTAGAACAAGTTGTCCACCAAGAACACTGCAAATAACCAAACATATGTTAGAGAGAGCATCTGAAACGTTATGTCTAGTGTTTTCTGAAAAGAAGGCTCGTTGCCCATAACCCTACCTCTTGACATAGTAATAGCAAAAATCAGCAAGAATGAAAGTCTGCACGATTTCTGAAAGCAGGACCATCGAAGGCCACAGTCCATAGCCCAGTGCTGTCAATAGGCGTCCTCGAGTGTCCAATACCTGCATATAGAGATAAAACGTATCCTCAGATAGGAGTGGCTATTTAAATGATTCATGCTAGCATTGTCACTTTGTGCCTTCTGATTTGTGGTCGAGCACAAGTATTAGTCCCAGCAGAGTAACGTAAAGCTTTACAGTGAACCAAAAATGGACACTAAGATAGCCATATATACATATGGGTGCATAAAATGCGAAGCATATGTGTAAATGCTTCGTGTGTGTCCACAGGGGCAGGGGTGGTCAAGCAGAAAATGGATGTGTGTTTGTACGTAAAGACTGCAAGAGGATGGTTTCATACAAAAAAAAAAAAATAGCTGTAACATAATCAGCGCTCTTCCAAGCATAATAGAACTTAGATACGAGAGGAAAATAAGTTCCACTTGAAGCAATTATATTATTGTTCTGAACAACTTCGTGAACAAACATCACTGTGCTCTGTGCATGCAAATCTTCAGCCAAGTGTTGGACAAGTGCGCTGCGACAATGAATTCCTAACAGCAATTTTGCAATAACAGAAGTCATATCCCAAAATCTAAAAGGAGTTTTAAGACACATCATCAAACCTGGAGGACCCAGTGTGCACAGCTCAAAAACCTAGCAACTCCAAGTGCAAATACGTAATGTGCTGTGAATGGTTCAACAATCTGAAATCAGACAAAAGAATGATGAGCAAGAATAGTCATGTGAAGGTCATCTACACGTTGAAAAAAATACCGATATCATCTGGGCATTGACTAAGACGAAAATCTGCACAACCATCAGTCCCATATTTGCAAAAAGTATGATCCATTAGAGAAAGTTAATAAGAGAGCACATTTTATTCTCAGTCATACCTTTGTGTTCTGCATCACTCGCAACTGAGGCAACACTGAAATGGATTCAAGGTAAACACAAAAGGCCCAGCAAATCCTGTTGAATATGTTATGATGTGTTGTTGGATGAATAATCAAAGCTAGTAAAGCACATGGTATCAGCTGTTTGAGAAGAAGAAAAGACACGTGTTACTTCTAGGGGAAAAAGACAGAAAAGAGCTATTACATCATAAGAAATTTGTTTATTCCTTTCTTTGTGGGTTTAAAACATCATAAGCTGAGTAGAAATCTTGCAAATTGATAGCAACACCAACATGGAACCAAGAATAGGTATTCAATAGGTGCACATCACGATGGTTTTCTTTAAACCTGCTTAAGCAATTCATGCACAAGTAACTGATAAAATCTTGCAGGGTGACATGGTATAATCAGGGATGTTTAGATGTACAGGACAAGCTAGCTGTTTAGAGACCTGGGAAAAAATTGTGGTTTAACCTAAATGCTAAAAATAGGCAAACTATTAGGTCTCCTATTAGAATGGTTTTTGGTTAAAATCATTTAATACTTAAGCCAAAGTAACTGATAATCTTGTTGAGGAAAAAGTAAAATCAGGAATACTTAACTGAAAGGATTAGCTAACTGATTGAATATCTAAGAAAACACTTGCAGTTTAACTTCCATGCTAAAGCATACTCACTCCCTAAGCCTAAGTTCCTAACACCGAAATTCCAAAAAAAAAGAAAAGAAAATTCTATCTGTGGATTATTTCAGTTCAACAAATGCACAACACTCACCAAATAGTAAATTGCAAAGTTATCTTTGTCTTCCATGTAACTGGACCTCAAGTTGAAGCGGATCATATAGATTACCCAAAGGGTTGTCAGCAAGGTAGCAGAATCAAGTAGAGTGTGTATGTCATACTCCATGACAAAACTGCAATAGAGCCTAACAGCTAAAAATATAGCTGTGAGGTCCTGCGATTTCAGTGAAAGCCCTACAAAGTTCTAAAATTAGAAAAGTCCAAAATAAAGACAAAACAAAATACCACAGTTGAGTTGGTGCGAAACACAGAGATAGAATGTAGAACATGCGCTTAATCGCAATGGGTTACATGATCGATATTGAAAACTATTGCACTCACAAGACAGATAGTAGCATCTACCGAGCAATTATCTATACATTATTCAATAAAAACTGCTTATCCTCAATTAGCACATTAGACCCTCACCCCTCAACACAAATTCTTTGACACCCACAGATTTCCCCGTATGAAAAGATTAGACACCATGTACAGAAAACAACAAGAAACCCTGGTAAAACCATGATGTAAGATTGACATAAACCCCATGATTATTGCACCAAAACCCTAACATCATCCAAAAATCTTTGGATCATTTTTTATGGTTTGAGCTTTTCAGCTTGAAATAACCTGCAAAAGACTCGACAGTCCTCTTCAATAAAAGTAATCTCAAAAAACCAAACCTTCTACACTTTACAACCACAAATAGAACTAAAATGACACAGCTCACACCCCTCAACATCACAAACAAAAACCCAATTGCATTTCACAAGCAATTGCTTAGAAAATTAAATCAGCGGAATAAAATAAATAAATTTGAGATAATCATAAAAGAAAGAGAGAGATGCATCATATCCATTACCAGCACAAGTCTTCTCCTTCATAAGCTTGTAAATAAGAACAGAGATTCCAATAGAATGAACAGCCTCAGCAGCAACGAAGAGGTTGTCATGATCATGAACAACCATTCTAAGAAAAACCAACGCTGCCAACCCTGAAACCACCGCTAAGAACACCTTGATCTTCGGAGGTTGCCTCCTTACCCATGTCGCCACTGCCTGGACTGGCCTCTTCGTTGCCTTCATTCTATTCCTCTTGCTAACACCCTCCTCTCTGCGCTCCTAATTTTGATGCGGCGTATCAGTTACGGGAGAGTGAAGTGATCACGTATAATTAAGTTATTTTGTTGTTGATGTAGTAATAAATGCTAGATCCGCGGATAGTTGATGTCTATGGAGGAGGCACAGGGGAGAAGGTTGTGATCAAGATCAGCTGTGGGAAGGGACAGGAACAGGAGCAAGGAGTGCTGATCAATGCGAGTTATGTTAGAACACGTGGAGATGAGGAGAGTTTGGTAAGAATAAGAAGATGGACATTGGGCTGCTACCTTGTATTTTTGCTGCACAATGGGATAGGCTGCTCAACAACCATTATAATGGATGATTATGGTGGTCAGCCCACTTTGAATTTATGTGGCCATGGTGGATGGCCTCTTTTTTGTACGTGGTTTGTTAACGGAGCTGGCTTTTCGTGTGCACCGAAAAAATGGCATTTTCCAGGTGGGTGATAGACCGGTCTGCCGTATCGGATTGATTTATAAAATAAATCATATGAACGCATCAGATGATTTTCTGACAAAATTAATCTGGCAATTTCATAATATTTTTATTTAAAAATAAGGTTGGATTAGGGATTAGCAAAACAAACATTAAACTAATTAAGCATGTGGATGGTACGTGTGGGGTAATATCTTTATTGAAAATGAACAGGTGGAGTTAAGGATTGATCTAATTGACCATAAAGTAATGAAGAATGTGTGTGCGTTGAGATCTTTTTATTTGGTAAGGTATCAGAATTAAGGCGAGTTAGGTTTTCTATCTCTTCTGTAAGCATTCAATAGAATTCTTATAGTGATTTTTTTAATATTTATATTCTATTCTATCTAATATTCATTAAATAAAGAATTTATATAATTATTTATAGAGTTTTATGTATGCCTGAGAAATAAAGTTCGGACAATTTAAAGGAAAACAAGCAAATAGAGCATTATGAGAGCTAAAACACATCCATACCAGTTAAGAGGGAACATAAAGAATGCAAAACTTGGTGATACAACAGATGAAAAGGGATCCTGAATAGAGTAACACGAGGATGATACAAACATGTGTAAGGGGATGGAAGAAGGAGGCCCAGTAAGTGACGAGGATCTGCTCGAAGAAACCTGCACTCCCTTGGTAAACATCAACTAATGAAAAGCACATGTTTTTTTTAATGTCTGGCATGTTTCACGCGTTAGCTTGTCCTTCCAAAGTTTATCCTTCCCTTGAGAAAAATTTGTCGGATTTTTCTCCAAGTGGACATTGTGAACTACATTATTCCCATCAATTCCTTACAAAATCTCCAATGAATTTAGCATTGTCCCACTGTAGTATCCATCAAGACTGTTTTCTTTAATGATAATAATAAAAATGCACTGAGATTCGCTGCCTATATAATTGCATAAAAAATCTAGAAAAAATTACAATCTTATAGAGGAGATCTAAAATGATAGGAGTGCTTCTCTATTCAAGCGATAAATTGACAGTGTTGCAAATGTATCTGTGGACTAGAGAATAAAATCTAAAAAAACTATTTCAAAAAAAAATAAATTGCAATTGCATTAAATTGATGCTCCCTTTTTTGGGTAAAAAATGGCGTCGGCCAATGGGGATAGCCCAATTAGATCCAAAAAGGGAATGAAAACCCAATTACATAGATGGTTTTTTATTGAAAAAGCAGAGACAGTTAAGGCCCAATAAGCCCAAAATCACCGTAACTAGGAAAAGCCCAATTTCCCTATACTTTTAAGTTTTAACTATGCACAGATACCGCTCTAGGAAACCCTCTTTTGAATTTACAACGGTCGAATCCGCTCTGAAACAGTGAAAGCCCTAAAATCTCAATCATTCTCTTTCGATTCCAAAAAAAAGAAAAGCTTCATCTTCTTCTCCTTCTTTCTTCTTATATAACAATTCGATTAAAAAATGGGTACTTCAAAGCGCACTCAAGTGGTAACTTCAGATCGTGAAAAATGGGATAAAGTGTTTGGTGGGCTAGTAAAATTACTAAAGAACCAACAAGAACAGCTCGAAACTCTTTTAAAAGAGAGGAAAATCCTTGAAGATCGCATAAAAACTCAACATGAGAGATGGGTTTCCGATATTCGTCTCTATGATGATCATATTTTGCAGGCAAGTTTAATTTTTCGTGTAAAGTTAGTTTCTTTTGGGATTTTAAAATTAGGGTTTTGAAAGTTTGAGGCTTTTGTGATGTCTTGCGTAGATTAAGGGGGGTTTGGTGGAGAAAGATATGGTGTGTTTGCTTGAGGCTGCTAAAGGTGATTTGATGTTGGGATTGAAGCAGAGAGAGGTTTCTCTTCACAAATTGAAATTAGGTCAGTGGCATTTTTAAGGGTTTTATGCATTCTTATCTTGCTTTGTACATCATTAATGTGAAAATAATGGGAATCTTGAGGATTTAAGTATCTGCTGCGAGTGCTGATTTCAATATAATATTAATAGAGGCTGAATGATTAAAGATTGCCTTTATATATATATAATCTTCAATTAAGTATATGGAATACATTCTGAAATATTTTTTTCAAGTGTTTTTATGCATTTTTTGTTTGAATTATCGAGCGTAAATGGAAAAAAAATTGAGAATTTTAGAATCTGTTGCAAGATTTTTGAATATGAGATGAAGTAAGTTGGGGCTAAATCATTCAATCTTTTTTCCATGTTGTAATAAGAAGGGGATGCTTGTAATGATTTCAAAGGGGTAATAGAATATAGTAAGACACTGTTGTACTTAGGATATCTTGTTGGTATAGGAGTGATACTCCCTTGACTACAAGTGGTTTTTTTGAAAATTTCATGAGAATTGCATATAAAATCACTTCACAAATTTCATCCTTTCCAACTTTCCTGTGTGACTATCGTGATTCAGATTTATTAGTCTTTACTTAGGTGTTAATATGTGGTGAGTTTCACATAGATTATGTTGCTGGGAATGCACTTGTTCGTGGAGGGCTTTGTAATGACTCTACATGTTTTAAGTCTGTTTTATTTGATTGGTATTTGTGATTGCAGAGCAAACAGAAGATGAATTGGCAGATTTCCGAGCATTGTTTGGCTACCTCTCTCAGAGCCTAAAAGTATGTTCCATACTTTGGTTCTTAGGGACTTTTCCTTAAGTACCGTCGTAAGATTTTTAATTCTCTGATTGATATATATCAGGAAAATTCTGAAGAAACTGCCAATGGAAAGGGTCTCGGGCATAGTGATTTAAAGCCTGGCAAAGCTAAAAAGTTGGAAGCCGAAGTAGAAAGGCCAAAGCTTGAAAACGAGAAGCTTGTTTTTGAAAAGAATTATGAAGTATCTGCTCTCCAGAAAGGGAAAAATTTTTTGTGGAATCAATATGATATTCTAGAAAGCAATCTCACCAATAAATTAAGGATCAAAGAAGCTGAAGTTGAGAAGGCGAATGAGAAGATGGCAGAAGTTCTTGCCACCGCAGAGTTGCTCCAATCCTCAAATGACGAGAAGGATGAAATTATTCAAAGATTGAATACTAAGGTGGCCAAGATGGAAGCTGACGCAAAGAAATGGAAGGAAGAAACTTTTAAACTCTCCCGGGAGTTGGAATTGTTAAGAAAGTTAAGAACTGCCCAAATTACACCTGTAATGAAACCTTGTAGTGCACCAGTTAGAACTTGCACTTTGGGAGTCAAAAGCTGTGGCAGAGATTGTAACCTTGTTGACAGGAAAGTATTGCAATCCGCTGTTCCTTCCAAGGATGCTGAAAAGGTATTAAAGAATTAACAATGCATTATCTGTAGTTAGATCTTGGTATGAGATGATGACTGACTTGGTATGTACATCATGGGAGGTGTAGTATAATCTTTTTTCTCTTAATATGAAACAACAAAAATAGATACCATCTTTTAGAAAAACCTATCTGTTGGAAGACCATTGTATATGCATCTTTAGAGCGGAAAAAACAATCTGATTACCACATCACTCATCGCTTAAAAAATGCCCGGATATCAAATTTGCTTCTTGTTCATTCATGCTGTCATGTTGTCATCTAGTCCCTTGAGGCTCTTAAATAGATAGTCAAAAGTTGCATGTTAATCTACATCATTCTTTGTGATTTTTCCACAGCATAACCATTCGAATCTCAAAATACTAGAAATTTTGTCTTGATCCTGTAAGCTAATTGTACTTCAAACCGTTTTTGATTTCAGAGTAGCAGAAGCTTGAAGAAGAAAAGGATGGATGTTTTTGAAGCTCCAAGATTATTCTCTTCTTCCTTCAAAATTCCTAAAGTGAAGGTTCCATCCACTCTGTCTAAATGACACCTTTCACACCATTCTTTAAACCTTTCAGCTTTAACAAAGTTGCAGCTTCTCCATGCAGTTTTTCATCCAGCTCTGATGTTTGGCTCTGTATAATTTTCTTTTCTGTATTCCAGTCGATCTGATGTAAGTTAAGTTGTTGCCAGACCCTCATCTGATGTAAGTTAAGTTGTTGCCAGACCTTTGGGAGGCCATTCTTTTCTTCAACCTTATTGTGCAGTGTAAGTTAGCTTAGGTTGCAGTGCTGGATTTAGTTGGCATTTGTTATGTCTTTCAATTACATCAAATACCTAGTGTGGCTCCGCGATGACTCTTTTGCCTCCCCCCCACCCCCACATTATACTGTACTCAAACTCTGAAACAGGATTCCACCATTTTGTTATCTGCTGAAGTGAATATATAGTATCTAAAACTGAAAAATCTCAGATGTCTATAAAATGACAAAACAAACTAAGTTTTCACTAGAATTTTACAAGTACAGTGGTAGAACCATAGAAGATTTCAACATATTCGAAGATGATGCACATAGCTGAACTAAAAGGACCTCCATACAATTGGAGACCACATGGACTGAAAAGAAGACCGGTAATTTACCATCACCAGAAGCACCACCACCAACACCGCCAATCCCCAAGGCAAGTTCCAACTCCTATTATCCGCGGAGCCATACTGTGCTTTTGTGTTGGGAAACATGAAGGTCTCAACCTTAGACGCAAACATAACCAGAAATATCAAGAGCACAGGCAAGAACAAGAGTAACAACTTGAAGTTGATCAGTGCGTGCCGCATATGGTTCTTGTAGCTCATAAATGATGATACAGACAGGAGGAGAATAATTATAAAGAAAATAACAACTAAGGGGAAAGGAGGTAGAGACATGGAGGCTAGAGTACGCTGTGTCCACTCTTGCTTCCATGCAGGCCCCCTTGTGTGTCTCAACAGCCAAGCCATCTCTTTCTCACTTTTTCTCTCAGAAGTAGCTTCTCTAGCCCAATATTTCTCGAGGTTACTTCTCTTGTGAAATGGGTTATAATTATACAAGAGGATGGAGGGTTTTCAGTGTCTGCTTTAGCATAAATCCTGGGGTTTCGATTCGATCCTCAACCGATCATATATCTTTTGGACTCATGCCCACTTAGCTGGTATTGATACCAAAGCAGCGCTCTACTAACTTTTTTTACTTGAATATATAGGCAAGGAGAATATATTCCAACAGGACTTCTTTGTCATTACCATCTAATTGTGTGTTTTTTTTTAATTTAAAATTGCTTTTTATATTTTATATTTTTATGTTTTTATTTTTTGATATATTAATCTTTAAAATTAAAAAATATATATATTAATATATTTAGAAATAAAAAAATTAAAAAATAATCTTGGCTTCAGTAATTAAAAACCTTTTGAGGTGGTAACATCAACGAACGCCATAAAAATTTGAAAGACAAGCCTCCCATGGATCTCCGGGAAAATGATACACTGAGTTCCACGTGCGATGCAAAGATAATTTTTCAAAGGATAGTAGTTGTTAACGTTTGAGGATAAAAGTACAGATATAAAATAAATATAAATATATTTAATTAAAGATATACAAATATATTTTTGGATAATTTAAAATAATTTTTTATATTTTTAAACAAAAGGTACATAAAAATATTTTTTTATTCAATTTTTTTTTNGTAAAAAACAAAGTCTACCAGCTAAAACAAAAAATAAAATAAAATAAAACTTTATACTAAAATTAATAGAACAATAGAAGATGTTGTATTTTTATTTTCATCAACTTATAAAATATTATTTATTTTAATAAATTTTTTAATTTTAATACTTGATTTATTAGGAATTAAGTTTATGATTTATTTCAATTTATTTTTTAAGAGATTATTTCAGCTTTAAGAGTAACTTGAATTTTTTTTTTATAATATTATTTTAATCTCATAGTTTGGATTATAAGTTTGGTGGGTTCACCTAAGTTGTTTTTTATATATTTTTATTTTTTTAATTTTATATTTAAATATTGAGTTGATTAGAAATTAAATTTTATAATTTATTTTAATTTATTTTATATAAAAATATTTTAGTTTGATGATTCAATAATAAATTTAAAAATTAATTTAAATTAAATTGATTTTTTTATATTAATTTTTTATTTTTTATTTAAATTCTTGTTAAATTAAGAATTAGATTTATATTGGTTTTTGTGAGGTTATTATCATCTTACACTATTATCTTAAAAATAAAAAATATTATCTTAAATATTTTTCATCAATCTATTTTTTACATTATTATCTTAGATTAACTCTGAATAATTAAAAAAGAAATTGTAATAAAAAAATAGCAACGCTGGACACTTTTTATAACATTAAAATTTTTTATATCTACGCTCGAAATGATATGGGCCGATTATCTACGCTCGAAATATTTCCTTCGTTGAAACGTGAATATCAAAAGATTCAAGGGAACGACGCCGTCGCTTCATGGTCCGCAACTGCTACTACTAATCAATACGACATCGCGTAGGCTACCCCTGAAGCTCTTTCCCCTCGCCCGAGTCCTCAATTCCCGAAACGCAAGGATTTTACAAAACTCTCAACCTCCATAGAAGCTGTCTCCATATCTTCTCCAGGTTTTCTCTAAAAAGATGCCATCAGAGGATGCAAAAACCGTAAAGAAAGAAGAGTTAGTAAAGAAGAACAAGTAGGAGAAGGAAAAGAGGAAGAGAAGAGCTTGAGTGCCATACTCCAAGCCTGGAAAAGAACCCAACATATGCTGGTTCTTTAACTACAAAAAATGGGTCTAAAGTTACCAAAGTTAAGAAAGAAGTGCCCCAAGATGACGATTTTGATGAACCCATTAAAGGAAAGGGCAAGGATTCTTCTGGTTCTAGCTCTAAACCAGTAGTTAAAGTGAAGAAAGAAGAAGCCTATAGCGATGATGATGATGATCATAAACCCATCTTCAAAAAGACACCTGCTTCCAAGACGGATAAGGTGATTTGTTTTTTTTTTTTCCTTATTACGTGTGTTCCTTTTCTAAAAGTTAAAATTTTTCTTCTTGCATTTCATAAAGGAGAGATCCTCCTGAGGAGGTAATGTAGTTTGGTCGATTTGTTTAGGTTTTTTCCCTTCTAGTTTTCCGGATTTTTAAGCAAGATGTTTGTTGCATTCTATGATTGCAGAGAGACCCATTAAGGATATTTTATGAGGCTCTGTATGAGCAGATTCCGGATAGTGAAATGACACAATTCTGGTGAGACATTCTGTCTTTTTTTTTTTTTTGGTGATGAACCTTCTTTAGGGTCCAGTCCCTTTGTTATCACACTAAAATCTCGGTCCTGGAAAGTGGGAAAGAAGTTTGTTGTTAGCTAAGAAGGACCTGCTTGTCACCTATAATGCCTTCCTTGACCCTCTTTGTACCTTTAACGAGGGCACCGTGATCTTCCAAACTCTGAATCTATAGTTATTTGAATTTATCATGCTGGCTTAATAAAAGATGGAATTGTTTGAGCTTTGATGATAAAGAGAGTGGTAAAACCAGCGCCCCCGAACTAAATTTACTTGAGAGTTTTTTATATGAAGCGGATAAGGAAGGCACTGGATAGGTTATCTTCTCAACAGTAGACATAAAGGCGTGCCTCTTGGTAAGCAGATAGCACAATGTTTGCATGATTTTTCTGCCAGTGTACAAATGTTTCACATCTTACATAGGAATTGTACAGTGCAAGGTTGTAAACAAGAGTTCGCAAAAGGTTTGCCAGCATAGAAGGATGCAGAGCATCGGTGCATAAAATCAGCTAAATGGATCTTGATGCAAAATAGAAATGTCGTAAATGTCTGCTTAGAAGAATAAATATACTGCACAAGTGTGTACATATTTAGTCACTTTATTTTTGGTTTGGATTTTTCCTATTTTTAATGTGCCCAAAAGTATTAATGGGTCTAATTCCCTATTCAGCCTATCATTTGATGTTTGGTTGTTGAGGATGTGTAGGCCATATGAGAAGACTGTGGACTACTTATGGTGCCTGCAATGTAACCATATGATGAATTGTGTAGAATCTGTTGCTTTTGCCAACACTAACACAAAGATTTCTTTGATAATGTATTAAAACAACATCACTGTCTTATTTCTTGTGGTTGTTTATATTAGATTATAGTAAAAGGGTTTGCTCCCTGAATTGTAGTTTTATTGGCATAAATACACAGATTATTTCTAGGACATGGCATCTTTATATCCAGATATCTTTAATAAAGGTCACAATGTGCTATTTTCATGTTGGACTTTTGAGCCATTTTTTTTAATGAATTCCCTTGAATTTGACACAAAATATGACGTTTGTCTAAAAGCAATCCCAGCTTCTTTTTTCTCTAAAATAGTGGTAGGTTCAGAAAGGGGAAATTCAGCTGTTCATGATCATCTCATAACGGTCATGGGAGGAATGCATATATCCTTGTCTCAAATGTTATTCTTGTTTGTTTATCATACATGGTATCTGCAACTGAAGAACTGGGTACTAATTTCAGCTCCCTGAAAAGAAGTTGACTTTGCTCTTGGTTTCATCGGGTTTTAGGGCGCCTGGGTTTTAACTCTGCTCCATCATCTGCTACACCACTGAAAGTTTGGTTATGGTTATTTGTATAGTGTAGCAGATGAGCAGTTTAATTCTCTGGCTAATCACAACCCCTTTTCTTCTATAATGTATTGCAGCGCTGCCTCCTAAAAACATTCAACAGTTTAGACTTTCAATAAAGTGAAAGGTATGAAAAGAGGGTATGATCTTTTTGGATTTGAAATTTGACTGTCTTTCTAAAGATCGCCCATCTAGTTAGTATCTAGGCCAATCTTAAACAAGTATACAGATCATGTCATGTAGTTTGACTTGATCTGATTGGTTTTAGCTGATTTTAGCAAACCAATCCATGTGGTTATTGGGAGTGCAATGGTGATGTTCATCCCTTCAGATCTATTGTCTGCATAATGATCTTGATACTTGTATTTTGCGAGTATTAGGGTGCATTTTTAAACAAAGCTGCATCTGACTGTAATTGCAGGTTGATGGAATCTGGTTTGCTCTCTATGGAAGTGGCCAAGAAAGTTTGTGAGAAGAAACAGAAAAGGAATAAGTTCACTTCGCTGGTGAAAGCAGCCAGTGTCACTGAGAAAACTCAGTCTGCAACTGTTAAAAAAAAGACACCATCATCTGCAGTATCTTCAACCAAAACGAAGACAGCAGTCTCCAAAGTATTGTCGTCAACTAAAACGAAGGCAACAGACTCGAAAGTTGCACCTAGACAGCCTAAGAAAGGCCGGAGATGAAAGCTCTGAAGATGACTCCGATGATGACTTCTTAATCACTAGGAAAAACACAAAGAAGCAGGAAACATCTTAAACTAACCAACATTTTCTCATTTTTTAACTCTCTCAAGGACTGTTATTGTTTTGGCTAATTTGCAGTTGCCAGTGCTGCATTTGTGGTGATCATTTGTTTACCTTGAATATTCCACGGTTTGATAAAGCGTTGGATAGCGATCGATCCTAGAATCTTGAGAGAAGCTCCTTACCATGGACATTTCAATTAATTGAAGCTTTTTTTTCTGGGAATTTTCTGTCCTCTTTTGGTTCTATTCGTACGATACCACTAGTATTATTTGTTTTCTACTTCTTTTTACTATAATTAAGTTAATTTTAGCTTAGCTTTGTTGTTTATGAGAACTAATTAGTTAGTTCTTGTGGTATAAGGGATAAGTTAACAAGTTTTTATTTAAAAAATACGTTCTTTCTTGATGTAATTTTCGTATCTGTTCTTCTCTAAATTTAACAAAAAAATTGGAATCCATGAAAAATCCAAGTTGTTAACAAAATTAGAAATAGAGATTGAATAATGATTTTTAAAACCACAAGACTAATTAATAAAACTTTTTACACTACAGGAGTAGAGTTGTAATTAACTAATTAGAATTCTATCATATATATATTTTTTAATTACCCGTGGTCTACCCAGAGCGTGGCTGGGCTACATGAACATGGCTTGCTTTTATATTGCTGAGTGTCGTTTTGTTTATGTATTTTAAAAGTATTTTTAAAAATATATTTTTTATTAATTTTAAATTAATATATTTTTAGTGTTTTTAAATTATTTTGATAAGCTGATATTAAAAATAATATTTAAAAAATAATTAATATATATTTTAATACAAAAACTTATTTAAAAAGCAATTGCAACCACTCTTTCAAATAAACCCTAAAAACATAAAAAGCCTGTAATTTAACCTATTTTCATGCTGATTTTTACATAAATACACTCAATCACTCCAAAACCCAAAATTAACTTGGGGCAGAACCGTGGGCATTTGTGTAAAATCAATATTAAAATATAGTATAGTATCAATGAATTAATAATTTTGATTTAATAATATTTGTGTTCTATCTTAGTCTAGATTTAAAGTTTAAGTGATATCTTAAATATAGATAATTAATAAGTTTGCATGCTGTTAATTTATAGGGATTTGACTTATTTAATAATTAATTTTGAAGGAATTTTCTAAAAAAGGTAAAACATTAGTGGGGGGTAGAATTATAATTGCCTTAGGAGGATGCACTGATATTTTAAGGTAATGCACATGAAACTAGATCGAGACATTTTCCCAGAACCAGTGATCAAACAATGTGGAAGAATGAGGCAATTGGAATGGGGGTTTGCGTGGTATTTTCTAAAATATTTTTATTTATAAATATAAAAATATATTTTTATATTTAATATTAATATATTAAAATTATTTATAAAATATCAATTAATACTTTTTTTAAATAAAAAATATTTTAAAAAATATGAGTTCCAAACACTTCTGATATGAACATTACAAAACAAGATTATGAACGAGACAAAATATACTCTCAAGTTTAGTTTTTCCTTTTACAATCCACCGTAATTATTATTTATAATTACAATTATATTTTTTTAACTGTTATTATTTGTATTTGTATTTTAAAAATATTTTTGAAACATTAAAAAAATTGTTTATTTATTTCAAATTAATATATTTTTAGTGTTTTTAAATTATTTTGATGTAATGGTATCAAAAATAATTTTTTAAAAATAAAAAATTTATCAATATATATTTTAATATAAAATTATTTTAAAAAAATCTAATCATACTTCCAAAAAACATTTACCATGGATAAGTTGAAGCTGGTCAACATTTAAATACACGGTGTTACTAGAGAGTCGCATCACTCCTAGCATCAAGGAATTATTCAATTGCTAAATTTTGTGGTTTCTTTTTAAAAAAATTTAGAATGATAAACATAATTTTTTGTGAAAACAACATCATTTTAAAAAATTTAAGAAATACCATAATTCAATCCTGTCTCGTTTATAAAGCACAACATGGTAAAACTTTAATTTTTTACTTTAAACAGTTAAATAATTGTATCTAGTTTTATTAATTGGTTGATTGTTTAATATAAAAAACATAATTTTATATAAAAAAAATTTAATATGTTTTATCACTCAAAATATATATATTTTCTCAACATGTAGATTCAAAAATAAACTTTAATTAAAAACTCAAAAAATTACTGTCAACATAATAATAAATAATTTTAAGCAATTAAATATAAATTTATTATAACTAAATGAGAATCTCTCATATATAAATTTCATTAATAGTTTGAAAAATATATTTATGAATTAATAAGATAAACAATCAAATTGTTATATGAATCATCAAATCTTTAGATACTAAAAATCTCTTCAAGCCTTCTTATTTTAATAATGTTGAGATTTTTTTTTTTTTAGAATTTGATTTACTGATTTCATTACTGTTATAAACTAATTAATTGATTAAGATAAAAATAACATAATTTAATTATTTTGTATCTAAAAGACGTGATATAATTAAACTATACTATTTTACCAAAACGTGTTGCTCTCACGTTAATTCATCATTTTTTTTTAATTTTATTTGTTGACTATCCAATTTATATGAATTCTGTTCTCCTTGTTGTTAGCATAGCTATAGCATCCTGTGATAGTCCGTTTGTTGGATGATTTTACTGGAGTTAATTTAAGCTTTTCTTTTTTAAATAAAATCTTTGAAACCATGTTATTTTAAAAAATTGTATCTTGATAGGTTCTGAATTAATGAGTTATTAGATTGATCTACAATGTCAATT
Organism: Populus ilicifolia; assembly: GCA_015708895.1. Lineage (NCBI taxonomy): Eukaryota > Viridiplantae > Streptophyta > Magnoliopsida > Malpighiales > Salicaceae > Populus > Populus ilicifolia. The sequence continues at coordinate 271,455 of SRLM01000019.1, forward strand.
AGGACCTTACATCAAATGTTTGTTTTGAAGATAGTCAGTGAAGTGATTGATATTCATGGGGTATTATTAAGTATCACGAGCTCAAGAGTTAAGAGATGTTTGGAATTGTGATTCTAAATGATGTATCCAAAAAACTTCACAGTATTTTTTTGTTTAAAATTATGTTTTTATAGTTTTAATATTGAAAATAATTTTTAAATAATAATAAAATATTATTTTAATATATTTTAAAATAAAAAATATTTTAAAAATAATTATTTTCACACTTTCATGTATCATCTTAACTGTTACAAAAATTCTCTTTCATTTTGTTTGTCCTAATTCTTTTTATCTCTAACCAACGCTAGTTGATGTCAAAGGCACGAATCACTATGCTATTCTCTTACACCAAGCTTGACAGGGTCAAAAAATAAAATAAAACGAAGCTAGCCCGAGACTTACTGGTCCTCCTATGAGTAATTTCATCATTCAAAGAATTTCAAGCTAGATACTATTTTTTTTTCTTTACAAATGTAACGAGTCCTATAAATAATGTCAGTGTCCGGAAAATTTTATGTTTTTCACTCTTTTGTAAAACTAATGAATATATAGTGGTAAACGGAGCACAGTTCATCTTGATTGAGGGCGCGAGGCAAGGACCAGCCAGCACCAACGCCATGTTTGGGAGGAGGGAACAATTTTAACACCAAAACCTTTGAAGTATATTAAAAAAATATAAATTTAATTTTTTTAATAATATTAAATGATATTATTTTATATTTATTTAAATTAACTGGACCAACCTGTGACCCACCCAAAACCATAATTTTAAGACTTGGCCCGACAGTCGACTAGGTTTAAGGTCCAAGTTTCGAGTTTTGATGGAGTTATTGAGTTTTAATCGGGCTATAAAATTGATCAGGTTAAATTTTATTTTTTTTAATCCAGTTTTGTAGCTGGCCAATTCAAAACCTGGATTCTAGGTTTTGATTATATTATCGAATTGAATGAGTTAAATTTTATTTTTTTAGAATATCAAAAGTCGGCATGTTTATAACTGGTTCCTGACTAGGTTCTCATTGCCGGATTAGCTAGGTCATACAGAGTTTTTTTCTTTTATTTTTTTAACCTGACTTGATTTCAATCCTGGATTGGTCGGATCTCGGGTTAACCCACCAGACAACTATACCTGGAACCCGGCCGGGTTAATAACTTGGGTGCAGTGAATTGATAAATCCAAAAGTACTGATGGATACATTTGCTGGTCCAGATTTCACGAGGTGTCAGCTTGTCACATGCCTCGATAGATATGTATAGAGAGAGGCTAATTTTGGAAAAGGGGACACTCTCCTACAAAAGTTGAAATAGTTTTGGAGGTACGCCGTGTCTTGTTTCTGAAGCAGGAATTCAGGGAGCTGGTGGTGGTTGCTGATACGTTAACTCACCCACAGAAGACCACTCTTTTCTCCTCTTCTTCCTTCGAGCTCTTTTTTTATAATCCATTTCGGGTGAAAAACAGTTTTCGAAAGCAAACTGCTGCGGTGATGGTTTTAGTTCCCGATCCTCCCTTCACTTGAAATGTGTTCGCATTCAATAACTTGCTCAGGTCAGACAATTATGGTGGCAAAGCTTCTGGGTGGTAGCGGCGCTCTCTTGCACGTAGCAGTGAAACTGCCACTCGGTCTCCTAACTGCGGTACAGGTTTTATAAGATAATTAAAAGCAAGATCACGCAACTAACTAATAAAATTTAAATTAAATAAGAGACTGAGATATAATTTTAGTTGTAATAAGGTTGGGTGAGGGGTAAATTAATCTTTTACAATGGTTAAAAAAATATTAAAATAACTATCAGACTGAGAGAGGTGTCGCGATGCTTTGACAACGTGTGTGTCATTATATAACAATTAAAAATTTTCTCTCATCAGATCATTGAATTTCTCACGGCATCCTCTTTCTTTTTAAGTAGTGCATATTGGGCTTTTATGAGCGGATTGTTACTGAAACTGTTTTCTTTTCTTTTCTTTCCCTTCTCGAGAGTCGTGCTTGGTATTTAAAATTTTTGGACAGTGCTAGGTAAATCTGAGTATCAATCCTCGTTTTTTTAATTGTTAAATTTTTGTTCTTAATTTTTTTATAAGATTCTACTATTAAAAAATTACATTTTTTTATATATATTTTTTTATTTTTTAAATTTGATCCCAAGTTTTTTTTATTCCTTTATTTTTATTTTTTCCCTCTTCTGTAAACTTTCAATCGTTTTTAATTTTATTCTTTAAAATAATAATAATAATTTGTTGATTTTTTTAGATTTGATTCTCGTTTTTTTAATAATTTTTTTTAAAATCTTTTGTGAAATTGATTTTTTTAATTTGGATCAATTTTTTTTTAATTTAGCCCTTCAATCAAAATTATTCATCTTCTACTTTGTTTTTCTTCAAATTTGATCACTATTATTTTAATTATTATTATTTTTTAAATATTTTTTTATAATTTTATTATTTAATATTTAATTTATTAAAATCCAGGTTTCATGGTTCTTTCAAGTTTGATGTTTCTAATCAAATACCCCGAGTTGCAGGTTCATATCATTTTTTTTACTTGTTTTTTTTTTATCTTATTACTCAACATTGATTTTTTTAAATAAATTTAATGATTTTTTTATTTTTATTTTTTCAAAGTTATATTAATCTTATAACTTAGTTTGTTGGTTTGATATACTAATCTAAATAGTCTTGTATTTTTTTAATCATTTTATGTGTTTTCAATATCAAATATATTAATAACTGAATTTTATAGTTTTTTAACGCTTGCTGCTTCGAAACAAATGGCTTGAGACATGAATTTTAAAGGCAAACAAGGTTTGATATCATTTTTTTTTACTTATTTTTTTTTTCATCCTATAATTCAACATTGATATTTTTAATATATAGGTTTTATAATTTTTTTATATTAAATTTTTTTAATCTTATAATCTAACATGTTGGTTCGAATTATCATGCATCCTCACCACAAAAAACAATGCCATATCAATTAATCACGCGGTCCAGGGAATCCCAATGCTTTGTTATGTTTAAGTCCCAAATATCATAAATCTCTTAATCAGGAGCGGAGACAGGGGGCTCACAGGGGCTCCAGCAGCTACAAAGAAATTTTTTCAACCCTTTCCTTAACAATATTTATATTTTAATCTAAATAATAAAACAACTAATATTTTAATGTTTTTTAATTTTATTTCTTAGTTCCATCACTGCTATTAATGGTATCACCACCACCATATATGCCAAACATTCAAAGTCAAGTCATTCTCCTCTTCTTCTCCGAGGTTAAAAAGGAAAACCAATGCGGTAGACCAGACCTCACCATATTTGTTTTCTTACCTTCCGAGTCACTTGATGAATTTTAACCGTTAGAAACTCACCGTGCATGGGCCAATGACTTCAACTAACCCTCAATTCTTACCGCTCTTAACCAGGACAGGAAAGGTACCTGGATCTTTCCACTTTCGATGGTAGTTGTCAACTCCTCTCACGGTCTGATTGAATAACCTAGAAAAGAGTTTTCATCATTGAGTTATTGGTGATTTTTATGGGGGGAAAAAGGAAGTCAACTGTCACCTCATCAAGAGTCCTTTGTTAAAACCAATTCACGTTAGATATTAACCAATCAATCTAGCAGATGAAACCAAGTTTAATAAGTATATTTTCAAGTATTATTTTAAATTTAAATTTATCTAAATTCAAGAAAAAAACCTTTAACTAGATCAAAAACCTGGATTGATCAGATGATCATTTAATTGTGATCCCGTTAAAACTTATCCACCAGCTTGTTAATTTTTTTTAGAAAAAATAGGGTGGGTCAGATTGATCCTCATTGCTCTGACCAAGCAACCCGAGTTTTATTTTGTATGTAACCCGGATCGGTTTTAAAATCGTGCTTTCAAGTAATATCTCAGGACTATTGTCTCCGTCTTCTGTTTAATTGCGCAGAATAACACGCATATATCATCATAATAAACCCTAGACAGAAAATTCATCTCCCTTTTAACGACACGTGGCACATGGCCATCCCTTTTCCTGTTTCATAAACAAGAGAAACCCTGTCTCCAAGGAACACAATTCCTCCCTATATCTCTCTAGCTCCTCATATCTTCTCCTCTTAAAAGTGACAGCCCCTCTCTCTCGCTCTCTCTCTCACGGCGAAAGAAAGAAACCCCCCATTTATTTTCCTTTTCTCTCTCGAAGGAAGAAAAAAAATTCAGAGGGAGTTGAACTGAGAGAAAGAAAGCAGAGAAACAATGGCATTCAGGCATGGTTACTGTACTCTTTACGATGAGTTCGGAGATGATGAAATCGAGGTTGCTGGAATCTTGTCAAGTTTCCCTCGTTTAATTGCTATGTCTAAGTATAGTTCTTGGCTCTCATACACATGGGGTGGTAAAAGGAGGAGATCCGCGGAGGCCAATTTGGGTCCACGACCCGCCGTTCAATCACCTCCAACATCAGTATCACCTTCGCCGCCACCGATTTTCTCTGGTTCCGTGGGTCCTGCTATTACTACTAACACTACTCGTATTGCTGCCTCTGAACCTGAGAGACCCATCATCGTCAAAGTTGAACCGGCGACTAGCCCTGCAACACCTCTTTCTTTCTTTCCTAGTGAATCTGACGAGAGGCCTAAGCGCCCGAACAGGAAAGTCTATACTAAAAAGGTATGTTCTTTAAAATCTTGCTTCTTTGATGGTCCCTTTCAATTCCTGTTTGGACATGATAGGTGGAATTTTTTATTGATTTTTGTTTGATTTTATGGAGTTTTGATTCCTGTGATTTATCTGTGATTTTAGTTCTTTAATGGGCTTTGTTTTCGAGAATTGACTGTATTTTTTCTTTGACAAAAATAAAGATGCTTTATTTGCTAATTATTCTGTGGAACATATGCAGAGAAGAGAGGATTTGCTGAAGATTAAAAGCCAGCTTACTACGAGCAATGAATTGCTAACAGGGGTGAGTCTTCTTTATTTTCTTATTATTTCAAGATTTTTGGAATTCTTTTTGTCCTTTTCTTGGATTTTTCCCATTCACGGAAAACAGTAGACGGGGTTACTAATAAGTCCTTCATGTTAAATTGTTGAAATAGGAGATACAAATGGTGACTCGACATCATGATCAATTAAAAGCTAGTAATTCATGGTGGAAGGCAAGGAAACAAGAGGTAATTCATCGTTTTCCTGATGGATCGATGCTCCTTTTTATTGTGTTTTTCTTTTCTGTTTTGTTTTTCATTGCTTTACCTGAGGCTGTTGCTTAATTATACAATTAACCTTTGTGTTATGTTCAAAACTTGCAGCTAACCATGGGTGTTATTAAAAGAGAAGATCAGTTGAATCCTCTACGAATGGATTTAGGCCAAGAAACTGTTAAATGTCCTGATCATGTTGTTGGTGATCAAGCTCATCTTTCTCTGCCCATGCCCGGCATCACAGTTTATCAGCAGCAACCATTTATGCTAGATAAGAATGCCAACAATCAAGAAATGGGCTGCAACTATCCAAACCCTTATGGCCAAAGAAGAGTGTCCCTGTTCCCATCTACGACTTCTAGTACCAGTGATGATTTTGGCCCACGTGGCATCCCTGATCTCAATCTAACTATCGGGCAGCCTGCTTGGATGGATTCTGAAGTTAAACAACTGGTGGACGACAAGAGTACTGTGGTTAATGGGGCCATCACTGTCAGGAGTATTAATAAGGCCATCGCTGCTCAGGCAAGACGAAGAAGGATGCTCATTTGCAAGAAGAAGCTTTCTAATGTCTCCAGTAAATTACGATTCCCACTGTGATGATCTTGGTGTTTACATCTTCGATCTCATTTCCCCCCCTCCAATCTATATAGTAATTAAAACTGAGATATCTTAGTGATAGTTCGGTGTCTAATTGTAAATTAGAAGTCTCCCAAGGAGATGATTTTTTTACGAATTATATTATATTCTCACGTTTTTGCAGAGGTAATAATATAAGAGTTGAGAGGCGCAAGAGCTCTTGCTCGTTGCTTGGTTACTAGTAATGTAGCTTAAGCTTATTTTAAGCTTACTTTGTTTATTTCCTCTTTTGAATGATTATTGTCGCTTGCGATGCTTGGTAAATTCTTTAATTAGATGTTTGGACTGACGAGCAGGTTAACTGTTTACATAAATAGTAGATCAAGTTAGTATATTGTTATTTTGTTCCATAGTTTGCTTGGTTAATGTATGGTGTTGATTTAGTGAAGGTTATGGATCCAAGAGATGAGAAAATTAATAGTTTATGCTAGCACCTTTGTTTGTTAAAAAAAAAGGGACAAAAGCAAAAAAAAATAAAAAAATACAAATAAAGGTTCGGGCATGCTCTCAGGCTTTTTTTAACTAGTGAATTTTTTTTATCTTATTAATTAATAATAGATTGAATATAAATCAATATTTGTATTATATATCATATAATAAAATAAAAAACTTAATTTAACTTATTAAATTTCATAAATGGGTCATAATTTTAACAAATTAAAATTAAATAGAATAAAACTCACATAATTTTTTCTTTGAATTTATCCATTATGTTAGAGCAACTACTATAATTGGATTTAAAACTCAAACTAATAAAGAGTCAGGTCAAGATTATTTTTTGATCTTGTTTGATCTTTTATATATATAATAATTCCTTCCTTCAAAATTTAGGTTTTTATTAAAATTATTTTTTAATATTTTATATATTTTTATCTTATAATAAAATAAAAATAATTAAACTAGTAGACTATAATACAAGTTTTGAATCTACCAGATTGATTCGTATATTTTTTTTTTAAATTTAGTTTTAAATCTACTCCGTTAACATGGATAAATTATAATAATTTTCATGTAATTTAATTTAAAATTCAATATATAAAATATTAAGTTATAATTTTTTAAGTTTGAATTAATATACTAGTAATAATATCAAAATTATTTTGATGATTTAGATATTAATTTTTTATATTTCAAATTTTTTTAATCTAAGTCACATGCGGGAGCTTAAAAAAGGGTTCAGATGAGAAAAGCGGGAAGTGGGATGCAATTACGACAGAAATGGAAGAGGAAAGATTGGGATTCCTCGCATTAATGGATTTTCACAAATTTATGTTTGGTTTTGTTGGACCAATGACATATTGTCCATTATCATCTTCCTTAGACTAATAATCAAACGGGTTTCCTTTTTAATGACATGTTTGATTAGAGATAATGGACCATCTGATCAATTATATTTTTATAATTGGTATATTTGATTTTTAAATTTGCAATGCAATGAAGGATTACAACTGCAATGACTTGTTACATTATATATATATATATATATATAAAGCTATGCAATGAATAATTATATGCTTCCGAAGATTTTGTTAAAAAAAAAGGTCCATCATATGGACAGAAGCATTTTTTTAATATAAAATATAATGATAAGAAATTCAACCAATGATAAATATATAAATAGAAATAAAATATAAGGATTAAAAAAATTATTTTGAAAATGATAAGGAATGGAATAAAAATTAGTTTTTTGACCTGCATTTCACATGAGTTGGATAACTTTTTTGAAAAATAAAAAATAAACACGCAAGCTTTTCAAATGCCTATATAATTCTAAATTAAAAAAAATGTACATACATTTAATTAAATAAATTAAAAATTATATTTTTCAATAAATATAAAAAATTAATATTAATGTCTTTTTGACTTACCTAACTTGAGGTCAAATAATTTTTTTAATACAATCATTAACATAAATGTTGTTGACATGATTTTTTAACATCGAGTAAGAAATATAATAAAAAATTCAATGCTTACATATAATAAAATACAGTAAAGATTACAAAATATATAGGATCTCAAGTTAATTTGTAATATGGTAGAAAAATAGAATAATGTTGTTATTGCTACTATAAAATACCATTTTTCAATTCTTTGTATAGTATTAAAAAAAAGGTGTAAAGAAAAAAATAAAACATAAAATACAAAACAATAAAGATAAAAACAAAAGGAATGGTAAATACATCAAGTGTAAAGTAATAAATATTCAAAGAGTAAAGAGTAAAAAATAATATATATTTATCCGAAAAAACACGTAAAGAGAAAAAAAATGACAGAAAAATAAAGATAAGAAAAGAATAATTATAAAACATCCGAGTTTAAAATAGTAAAAATAGCAAGTATAAAAAGAAAAAAAATACAAGAAAAGCTTGTTTCTTAAAAAACATGAAAATTACAAATTTACCCTGCAATACCCGAGCAACAAAGTTTGAGAAAATTTTATTGAATGAATTTTTAAATTCTATCAAATGGGAAACTTACCCGGGGAGTGTGACCTCAAAATTATTTAGAAAACAAATATTTTATCCCGATTTACATTGTAAATTGCAAGAGAAAACTCCTCGCCATGCACCAAAAGAAAAACAAAAAATAGCAGGCCAAGCTGATAAACCTAATTCATGGTTATCCAACGAAGGTCATTTATAGTTATCCAAGCAAGCCCAATCCATCACAAAATAAATGGTAAAAAACTTGGTTATTAAATCCGATTTGATAAATCAACCGACAAGCACGCTCAAGTTTAAGTCTCGTGATAAATCAAAAGAATTGACATAATACAGACCACTAAAATATCCAATTGGTTTTTATTTTTTAAGAGATAAATATTTTGTTTTAAAAAAAGTTGAATTAAATGATAAATTTATTATTTTTTTGGTTATATTTTCTTGTGGATTGAAATGGTGAATTTATCTCTTTACTCCTTGAGAAAAAGAACTCCAGGCTAGATGTTAAAGGTATGGTTATCTTTGCATTGAGGGAATCTTGATGTTTTTAAGTTGATTGAAGAAATGGCAAATATCTGCCTTTTAAATTACATAGTAAATTATAACTAATACCTTTAAGATTAATATATTATTTAGTGTCACTTAGAGGCAGATTTATATTTTCACTTGTAAAAAGTATACATTAAAATAACCAATTTAATCTTATATACAAAATACTTTGATTTGCTAGTTTTGGTCTTATCCTTTGGGTTTAATTTCTCACGCCATGGGTATGAAAATATTTTTTTATTATATTATTGGTTTTTTTTGTTTTTGTTGTGTAAAATAAGGGTTGTTTTAGTTTTTTGATTTAAAATTTTTCCATCAACACATGACCTGTCGTTTTGGATGGCAGGTACAATCAATTTTAGTAACCAAAGATCTTATCATAGGGTGTCTTTAGCTTCATATAGCTTGTTTTCTCCATATAATGATGATACGTGTAAAAACCAAAGCTCTGATTTGGTTCTGAGAACTTTTTTTGCCCCCTCTTCCTCTCTCAATTCTCAATTACTGTGCACGAGAATTGCAAGGGGCTGGTTTCAATTGAATCTTCATTTGATTTTTTTTAACTCTTTTTTTTTTGGCTTTCTAGTCAATCTTTGATAATTTGGTTAATATATATTTAATTTAAAATAATTTATAAAAATAAAAATTTATTTCAATTTTATTATTTAATTTTTAAATATTTTATTTAGTCGTCAATTTCTAATTGCTATTTATGTAATGTGATATAATTTTTATAGTGTAATTTTTTTGGTAATTTCACTCTTAATTTTTTTTTCTATTAGATTTTTTTCTTCCTCTTTAATTGTTTTTTATTTCTTTATCAAGTTTTTAGTTTAATATTTTTTTACACTCAATTATATTATTTAACATTGAGTTGATTTAGATTTGAATTTTTTAATTAACTCTATTTAAAATTTTATCTGCCGAATCTTGAAAAGTTAACCCCACTTAAAAACATTTGCTAGGGGTTGCTTCTGTTTTTTTTTATATTATTATTATTTTAAGCTTTTTTTTATTTTTTTATCCTTGGATAGTTATTTTATTAGAGTATGAGCCCTTTTTTTATACTTTGCATATAGATACCTAGGTTAAGTTACCTAGGGTCTTTTTATGTTTTGTTTTTTATTAAATATATTTTGTTAAGATAATTTTTTTCTTGAATTAAATAAATTTGAGTGATTAAATATAGATAAATATTTTATTATGTTCTACTTAGTTTATTTTCACATGACACTGCTTTAATAAACAAAATAACTTTTTTAAATGTCATCTTACAACAGTTCATAGAGGAGTTTGAACTATCTCACCAAATTCTTTTAGTGATTAGTGGTGTCTATAGTGAAGTCATGGTGGGTCTTTAATGATTTTTTTAAATTTTTATAAAATATATAATATTGATGATTTATTTTTTTAGTTAATTATTGTAAGATATTTTCTTATCATTTGTTTTATATTGTTGTTTTTAATTTAAATCAAATTATTAAATTAATTAACCTTATTTGATATAATCAATTTAACAACCAGCATATTATTTTTTTTTTAAGAAAAACCATCGTAGCCTCTCCATTCCTCTTCTTATGTTACAAAAACTAATTCGGCCTCCGGTGTAGTGCCATTTTACAGTATAGTTGTTCTGGTGACCCGTGAACAGTAACTTTTATCAGTTCCACCCCACGTAAAGATATCAATAGTCTAGAAGGAGATTCCTGCCAAATCGCAACAAACAACTGTGAGGCTAATATCCTCGTGCTCACAATCACTTGTATGATTGCCACTTCTTGATTGGTCCGTGTAACACAAAGACTTTGTTCCAAAGTCTGAAACTCAATGAATACATTATAAATTCAATCTTGCTCCGGAAAAATCTGGTCCACAGATGGCAAAGGAAATCCCTAACTTTATCTCATCAATAACCCGGTAAATAACTCCACATCCTAACCATGGTTAAGTCTTGGCAGTCAAGCTCTCAAGTCTCAACCCTAGGGTTTTTTCCCCGCTCCTATAAAGCCTTAGCGAAGGTAGGGGTTCCCAGTCGTTAGTTTAAGCTGCCTGCTTCGATACCCAGATTAGCTTTTCTGCACCTCAGTCTTCTCTCCTTCCTTCTCTCTATCCGTGCCCTTGTTTTAAATATTTTATGATTTATAATTTATTTCAAGTGGGAAAAATAATAGAGAAGCAAATGACGAGGATTATACCGGATTATGAGAAGCACGCGTTTATTTTAATGCGAGCAGTGTTTATCCTCATACTTCCATGACTCTGATGCTGCCTTTATTTTATTTTATTTTATTTTTAATATTCTATTTATTTGTTTCTTGCAGTGCTTTATCGATTCCCTTTTCTTTCTCAGATTTGTTCTTACAATAGTTGGCATTCATTTTGTTCCTCGTCGATCAAGATCTCCCGTGTTTTTGTGATCTCTTCGAATCAAGTCCGATCTGTTCTTAACAGGGAGCTATACCGAGTATTGAATTTACTTCCTTTTTTGGAACGATATTCAATGCGTTAACTCAATTTTTTTTAAACAGTGAAGAGTCTTGAAGAAAGAAAGAAAAGTCAACAGTGTTTTCACGGGGCTCTAATTTGCATGGAAGCCATTCATAAGCGATGATGGTCACAGACAGCTAAACATGTCAAATCAGCATAGCATCGAGCAGCTGTTAAAGCTTAAAACAATTGTCCGATTTTGATCTGTAACCTAAACAGCCCATACTAGAAGACAAACACTCACTTCCTTCTAGCCTAACGCATGAAATTTGGCATTCTCAGGGGGCTAGAAAGGAAAGCAGCAGAGAATTGAAATGTATAAACCACCGAGAGTGGCTCTGGAATCTTGCTCTGAGAAACGAAGCATGGACAGCAGCAAACCCAAATGTGGATTTGACATCGGTGGATAATAAGAGCATGCATAACCAATATTTATACAAAGCATCTGCACTGGTGGCTTTCACGTCCATGCTCGTGCAGTAAACTCACAACTAAATGAACAATCCCCTGCCCCCGAGCGCTTCCAGGAAATCATTCCCGAGCGCTAAGGGAATACAATACAATTGCGGTTCCCTTGCGAAGAGGCACCGACAGATATGAAATTCCTTATTCAAGTGCTTTATAGAAAAGAAGTAACGAAATGACCCTGTGGATGAGAGAATTTCAAGACAACAAAAGAATGTAGTATTAGATACCCAGCAAGGCTGGCAGATGATGAAACCCCATTACAGCTTTGAAGAAATAGCACAGCGCAGATCATATGCTCCCTAGGCATCATAGTTCTCCACACCTTCCTCCTCATATTCACCATCTTCCTCGATTGTTGCATCCTGGTATTGCTGGTACTCTGCCACGAGATCGTTCATGTTGCTCTCTGCTTCAGTGAACTCCATCTCATCCATCCCTTCCCCAGTATACCAGTGCAAGAAGGCCTTGCGACGGAACATGGCTGTAAACTGCTCACTCACCCTCCTGAACATCTCCTGGATTGACGTGGAGTTCCCCACAAAAGTCGATGCCATCGTCAGACCTTTTGGTGCAATATCACACACACTAGACTTCACATTGTTGGGAATCCACTCCACAAAATATGATGAATTCTTGTTCTGAACATTAATCATCTGTTCATCCACCTCTTTGGTGCTCATCTTGCCCCTGAACATGGCTGAGGCTGTCAAGTAGCGGCCATGGCGGGGGTCAGCAGCACACATCATGTTCTTGGAATCCCACATCTGCTGGGTCAGCTCTGGGACAGTGAGGGAGATATACCCCTGGGAACCACGAGATGTGAGTGGTGCAAACCCTACCATGAAGAAGTGAAGACGGGGAAATGGGATCAGGTTTACAGCCAGCTTGCGAAGGTCAGAGTTGAGCTGGCCAGGGAACCTCAGACAGCAAGTTACACCGCTCATAGTTGCAGAGATCAAGTGATTAAGGTCACCAACTGCAAGATTAGGCAGAAAGAAGCTGCGGTTTAATATCAATATAATAGAATTGTATTTTTATATAAAGATAGTTACTCCAACAGACAGCTAGTGACTCACAGCTTGGAGTGCTAAGCTTTAGAGTCCGGAAGCATATGTCATACAGTGCTTCATTGTCAAGAACCATGCATTCGTCAGCATTCTCTACCAATTGATGCACCGAGAGCGTGGCATTATATGGCTCCACAACTGTGTCCGAGACCTTTGGTGAAGGGAAAACAGAGAATGTAAGCATCATCCTGTCAGGATATTCCTCTCGGATCTTTGAAATTAGAAGTGTTCCCATGCCAGAACCTGTACCACCTCCAAGGGAGTGGCATACCTGAAAGCCTGGTCAAGAAAAATTGCAACAAGTGAGTTCTATCTCCATCTCAGAATTAACAGATTAAATTCCAGCATTCACCAACAGCAGACTATAAAATATCAGTTTTCTTGGGGAGTTAGGTTGAAGGGATAATTATTTTCTTGCTTAAATCCCTCCTGACAAAGAAGCTGCTGACAGATGCATGCACATTCCCAAACAATAGCATTCTCAAAATGTCAAGCAGACATGCACACCCCAGCAAAATCCTGAAGCGCACAAAGATATGCAAGATTCAGACATGAATTCATGCAACAACAAAAATTTATACAGATAGCTTTACAAGTAATTTCAAGTCACGGTTCACTTGTTTGGCTAGCCACCATGGTCAAAGTTTACATGTCCATCCTTTCATCATTCTTATAAGGATCAAATTCCTTTAACATTTAACATTATCAAATCACCATTTAACATAAAAGAAGACAAATGTGGAAGTAATTGTTGTTGCTGCTATTTAAAATTCCTTTCCCATGTGGAATTCATATCCAGATCCAGGTCAGAAACTACAGACACGAGTCCAGACATTTTGACATAATCTGTGAGCTGCTATTCTCTTCATCACAAAACATTGGACAAACATGAATCGAATGCTCATGCCATGTTAAACTAAATCTGTTGACACACGATTATTTGAATGAATGATTTCAGTATTTTACTTTGTCTCTCAAAGTTCACTAATATGATTGTTGCTTTTTTGAGCGCTCTAAATCTAACATCTACTTTTTAATGCTGGCATGATTAACGTAGAAAAACATGTCGGTGTGCTGTGTTGCTGGTCCATCACAACCATGATATGATAAAAATCAGACAATATTGATCCATATCTTTCAACAACTTGTAATATAAAAACAGCCAAACAAACAGAACAATCATAATTAAGAATGACATCAACCTAATGAGTGAAGACCCACCAACTCAGTACATATACATATACATAGACATACACATACACATACAACATTCTTGATTATTTCAGTGTCATAATTAACTATAATACAAGGGAATAAAATAATAATAATTTTTTTTCATAATTCTACAAATTGCAATAGACATTCACAGATTTCATTCTCAAGGATTTGATTATGAAATTTGCAAATTGACACTTGATCAAATAATAAAAATTCCACATCATCAAAAAAGGTTATAATAATATAAACATGAAAGTTATACAACATCAATGCTGGCAAACATGGCTAGCGGGACCCCCAATAGGTCAACGACAAAAAAAACTACAAAAATCAAAAAGCCATGTTGGAGATATTTCTGCCGGGAAAATAGAGAAGAATCCGGCAGCTTAAGAACCATAAGACCCTACAAAAATCTTGCAAAATGTTTTTTTATTGAAAAAAAAAACATTGATAATCGATCAATTCTCTTCATACATTTCGCAAATTTATGATCACCATTTATTAAAATTCAGATCTAATAAATCCTGCGACCAGCGATGTTAAAGCTGTGTAAACAAATGAAGAGAAAATAAAAATTAATAAACAATGTATCGATATATGTATATACCTTGCAAGCAATCACAATTCTCAGCCTCTTTTCTGACAACGTCAAGAACAGCATCAATCAGCTCAGCTCCTTCAGTGTAATGACCTTTAGCCCAATTATTACCAGCGCCGGACTGTCCATGCACAAAATTATCAGGTCGAAAGATCTGTCCATACGGACCGGATCTAATACTCTCCATAGTACCGGGTTCAAGATCCATAAGGACCGCCCTCGGCACATATTTTCCACCTGAAGCTTCATTGTAATACACATTGATCCTTTCCAGTTGAAGATCAGAAGACGCCGCGTCGCCGGAGAACTTCCCGGTTTGATTGATGCCGTGCTCGTCGCATATAACTTCCCAGAATTTGGCACCGATTTGGTTACCGCATTGGCCTCCTTGAATATGAAGGATCTCTCTCATCTTGTTTGGTTGCTTTTTCGAGAGGAACGAGTCTCGAGAGAGAGATGTGGGAGAGGAAAGAGGGAGGGGTTGATATATGGTAGGAGAGGGAGGGAGAGACGGGGGTTAAGATGGTAAAAATAGGAGAGCGGGACAGGATATTTTCAAGTGTTTTGCCGTTTCCAAGTGAGGCAACAGGAGGGAGGGAACAGATGGACAGACAGGCGCTGGCTAAATCACGATCAAGATAACCGCCTCCAGGGAGGATGCTCACGTCAAGAAGGTGGGCCCTGTCATGGTTTTGGATCACGATCTGGATTTTTTATTTTTTAGTGCAAAATCTTTATCTTAATTACATACCCAGCATAAAAATAAATTCTCAATAAGATCCTTCACTCGTTAATAGAATTGTTAAGTTTAGAGGAAGTAAGATAATTCTCTGAGATTAATTTCTTGAAGAGTAATTTCGAATAAAATTCATATTAAAATCCGAATAAAACACAGAGATCTTACGTTTATTTCTATAATTTATTCAATTATACCATGCGGGAGATTTTTCTTCGTAATTACTTAACTATTATATGAATTTACATTGACATAAGGACTTGATTGAGACTTTTGTGATACGTTGAGGACTTAAGTGAAAAATATGTTGAGGATCTATTTTTTGAGGTTTGCTCTATTTTTTTTTTTTACTGGTCTGTCGGTTGTCCAATAGTCTGATGCCATCCATCCATTTACTATTATAAACGCACGCACATGCACAACGGGCTTTTCTTTCTTTCTTTCTTTTCTTTGGAGATTAAGGTTTCTGGAGTTGATAACCGACAGACAAGCTATTCAAATTAAATATTTATGAGTAATTTATTTTGAATTTAATTCGATGATGATAATGCAGAAAAAAAAACTCTCCATTTTATTCATTTGATGCCATTTCTTGCTTTTCGGTTTCTATCTTAGAAAACCAAATTCGAAAATAAAGACAAAAGGTGATTATTTTTGTCTGAAAAAAAACTAGCAATTGCAGTAAAAAATTTCAAAACCAATTAAAGTGATTAAAAAAAAACATTGTGACTAGGTTTGTTTGATTTTTATATTTTTTTGAAAATGAAAATGGGAATAATTTTTTTATTTCTATTTTCAAATTTTGGAAATAGAAACCAAAAATGAAAAGAAAATGAATCATTTAAGTATGTGAGCAATTGATCGGTTAATTCCAATCCAATGAATTTCTTAAAATTATGTGTGAAATTAATTTTTATTTTTTTAATTTTTACTCCGAATAATGTTTAATTTTTTTATCCGTAAATAATTTTGATAAATAAGGAATCCGGGCTCTAAATTGAATAAAATCCAGGGCTAGATTTGACAAGCTATGATATTTGCTATACTGGGCCATGTTATCATCGTCAATTGGATGTCGATCTGGCCCCATATAGACCGACAGGGGGGCTAATGCCTAATGATGCAAGATGCATATATATTTGGTTTAATCCTTCCTGGTAGGATTATGAAAACCGTTGCATGGATAAAAATATGTTCATCCAGCTGGGTCCTGCGGCAGACTAAAGATCTCACCAGACATACTTAATCTAACGATGCTTCCGCCATTTTTACCGTTAATGGAAGCTTAAAACGTAAAAATGCCACAACGGGGACAACCATTACAGTTAGCAAGGAGTGCTCGGTGAACCCTGCATTTTGATATCCAGAGAAACCAGACAGTTTCTGAACTTTATACGAGGATAATAGCATGATGGGCGGAGTCCTATTCGAGTCTCAAGACTGGTCTCAACTCACATACAAAACAACGTGAATCAAGGGGGTGAATCTCATGTGTATATGGATCTTGCGATCAGGCCACAATTCGATCAATTCTACGAGCAAGTCCGAATAGAAAATGAAGGTAAATTACAAAAGTTCAAAAGAGATGATGAGAATAGGAAGGTTTGGTCTAGAAGTCACGGGCGACAACAATGTATTGGCAATTTTCCTTGATAAAGATTTCTACTTGAACTTGAACAAGCTATAGATTAATTTTCCCAAGGAAAGATAAGGGTGAGAGAAGGCTAGAGTGCCTAAGATAAGAAGAATGCCCGAGGCAGGGAAAACCTGACATTAGACAAGACTAACACTTTTTATTAAAACCAGGGAAGAAGATAGCTTTAAGCAGTTGACAGCTAGCAATTTTAGTTTGGAGGAGTCTAATTAAAGAAAACATTTTAGAAGGGGGCGAAATTTCTAAATTTCTGTTTTTAAGGCTAAAAATTTAATTTCTTGGAGGAAAAGGGCTGGAAATCTTTTTTTCCTTGCAAGCACCTACCCTTTCCAGCCCCTCTAATTTATCAGAAAGCATTTTTGTAAAAAAATTTGATTTTTTAATTCTTTTTTATATGTTTTTTTTAATTATTTTAATATGGTAATATCAAAAATAAATTTTAAAAAAATAAAAAAACACATTTCTGAATTTTTTTTTAAATCAACCGCTAATAGTTCATAAATGCCTTATATGTTGAATTTTGAGACTTGGGGTCATTCAATGACTTAGAACTAATCGATTAAATGATTTGATTCACATTTTGTCTAGTAAATGACCATTTTCCCATTGTTTTAGAAATATTTAATACGTCAATAGCGTCATTTTCATTTGTTACTGAATCTTATGGTTCAAGATTCCATATGATTCACGATATCAAAATTCGGTTTCCAATTCAGGAGTCGAATCTCGATTTCACAACCATGGATAATACTAGCAAACTTTTCAATGCTTTCAGAACAGAAGAAAAACTTATCTGCCATCGAACTAATTACAACAAAAGGGAGGGCCAGATTACTCCACACTGATTGAAAATGGTACTATTAAGGAGTTTCATGCAGCGGTTTTGGACAACTTGGCGGAGGGTATTAGGCATCAAGAAAAGTTAACAGCTTCTCAAGACATTGCTCTAGTGTTGAAGTTGAGATTCGTTGCAGTGCCTTTTGAAATTTAGAGATTCATCCACCAAAAAGTCACTAGTAAAAATTGGATCACACAACAAGCAAACAGCACATTAAGGTGATTAAAAGGATTAGTTACTGGAAAAAAATACAAAAAAGTGAACGATTACAAACTGAGAATAAGAACTCACGAGATATGCTCAGCCATTTGTGTGGGTTCCCATCTAGGACTCCATAGATACTCTGTAATGAGAGGTGACTTGACCAGCATGCCAAGGGAATTGAAATGCTAAATACAGATTACAAGCCAATCAGGAAGAGGACTTGCATGCAAACCAGTTGCTCAGTTAATGATAGGAAATAAATGGTTTCCATAAATCAAACGTGCCTCAATTATTACTGCAAGATTTTCTAGCCAAATTCAGCAAATGACAATACAAGAGACTAAGCAATCGACTTTAGATTCCATAACCAGCATTCTTTAAATAAAAACTCAATCAATAAGACTACCAAGAACATGCTGCACATGAGAAATAGGATATCAAGTATGTAATGCATGAAAGTATCTGGTGGGACCTGATCCTGACTCCGCCCGTGATTAGGAGCGATACAGGTATTCTTGATAAATGGCACATAAAAAAGGAATTTGCACCAGATGCATGTCTTACTATAAAAAAGGGATATGCACCAGATGCATGTCTTAATGTCTTTCTAGCAACACTTTCATGAAGGAAAGAATGGCTGGAATAAAGAATAAAACATCACCTGAATACTTTGAAACATTAGAGAAGGCCGCTGTTTTGGAAAGTGAGTTGAGAGGAAAAAATGCACCTGCAGTTCAAGAAATCAAGCACATATAAACAGCTAAAGTACGTTACATATGTGCAGTGAAATATTTCCATTGAAATAAATCTGTGATGTATGGTACTTTCTGAACTTTTCCGACCATCCCCAGTATAAAACTGACTACCAATTTCAACTTAGGCTCTCATTTGTTTCATGTAAAATATGCTTTTGCAAATATTTTCCTCATTTTCTCATGTTTTCCTCACCTAGGAAAAGATGATCATGGGAAAAAAACTATATTACCCTCCCCAGCAACAGATATAAGTGGATTTGCCACTGGTGAGTATCGTACTATACCAGGAATGTAAATGGTCCAGAACAGACAAGAAATGAAGCCTTTCTGCAAAAAACCTGCCAAGGAAATGCAATGGTTAATGCCATTCATTCGTGATAGATTGAAAGGTGTCCAGATATGAAGTTCCCAGGATGCATACTGGATCAGCTTCTAGTGGCCTTCCGATTAATGGAGATAAAGCCTCGATAAACTGCCTTCTAACATCAATTAACATAACTGCCTCTGAGACCTACAAAATGGGAACAAAAACCCTTTATCAGAACTGGTTGTGAGCAATGACTCAACTAAAGGCATCACAAGATGGATGAAATGAGCTAACCTGTCTCTGAAGGAGTTCTTCCAGGTGGGGAAGATATTCAGCCATGCACCTTTTCGAAAAATAAGAAACAATAAAAACAAGTCAAGCGGATGTTCACATAAAAAGCAACATATAAATATGCAAAGCATTTGAAGCAAAAATTCTATGCATAGCTTACATTCCATCCAACCATGCAGGAAGTTTGACTTCATCAATGGAAAACACGGCTTTCAACTCAGGAGTGCACATTAATTTCAGGCGAGGTGCTGAAGTAGCAGGTGCATACTTTCTACCAACAGGATAAATAACCTGCACCAATCAAAAACTACTCATGAAACTATAGGAGCTGTCATACAAAATAAAAGGAATGAGGAGAGAATAACTGAGACAGAAGGAAACAAGAAAAAATATAAGAGAAACTATAAATACAAGGATGAAAGAAGGAACATCCAACCTGTAAGTATATCTTTTGTGGATGACTCCAGGGGCATCCAAGCACCATTTTATTTATATTCATGTCCATTAAAGGCACAGCAAATTTAACCTCCCCTGGCTACGCTAAAATTCAAAGGCATCAAAACCAACAATATTGTTAAACACCAACCCAGGAGGTAGAAAATATTTGATCACCTCATATAACCCAGTTAAGCAAAACAAAAACATTTTTGTTTCAACAAATACCTTTTCAACACCAGAACTCATATGCATTTCAATTCCCTGCAGCAGAGTGATTGAAGTTTCAGTGGCATGCTGAAAACTAATCACCATGAGCACAAAGAAAAGCAGTGACAACAAAGTAACAACACAGTAAACTTTTCTACATAAAACAAGTAACTACTCATGCTGTCCTTTCCAAATGTCAAGACATTAGCATCTACGACATACAGACATAAAAGATGTAATGTAATTCAAAAAATTACCTCCCTAGATACAATAGTACTAATTTCAAACTTCAACCTATCATCATCAACTTCTCCCACGCGTCTCTCCTGGTAAGACCTATATTTATCCCTGGTAGACAGAAATCAAGATCTGATCACGAGTCACAACCAACCACTAAAAATTTACAATACCACCAACTCCTAAACCACTCAGGTCCTCAACCTCAATTCCATTACGAGAGCCAACAGCCGTGAAGGATCTTTATTGTTCCAATCAGTCAAACTGTTCTTAACGAGCCTCGAATCCCCTTCCTCTCTTCCTACGACAAGAAATGGATGGAAACCATCATCCTCTGGACCAAATATAACATCCGGCGCAGCTAATGGAAATTCAGCATTGTATATAATATCCCCTGTAGTAAATAAATTAGAGCTCAAAATCAACCCTGACCACAAAAAAATGAGTAAACACTTAACAAATTGATAAAAAAAAATGATACTAACATTTTATGTAGTCTAGACAGTAGGGAATGAGCAATGTGAATCGATCAGGACTTCCAGGAAAGTACCTGGTGCCCGACCAAGCCTGCTCAATCTGCAAAACAAGCTAAGTAAGCCCAGAATTGACAAAACCCTAAATTGAAACTTCGCAGATTGAAGATTTGATTAGCTTTTTGAAGAATATCTAGGGCTAGAGTTTTTTAGGCAGTTTTTACCTGGATCGTGTGAGGGAAGTGATTGAGGAGGTACTGGAGTTGAGACGAGATGAGAGGAGAGAATCCATCAAATGGCATGGTGGTTCTGCAGGCAATCGTTTAGGGGGTTGGTTTTAGTGAACTAGTTGCACCGCCGTTGATTGAGGGCGGCTTGTGAGGATTAAATTACCGGGACGGTGTCACTCGCTCCTCGATGCTGTGGTGCGCCCTTTTTTTTTATGTGGGGTGTTTGTGCCAGTTTACGTGACTAATCCACGCGGTCCAGCTACTGTGATGCGCCTGCTTTTGAATGCGTACGTTGCTGCCCACCTGGCTTTCTGGAGACGGTGGTGGCAGGTCTGTGACTCTTATCGAGTGTCTATGAGTACGTTAACTTTTATTTTTTATATTTTTAAAAGTAGTTTTTTTCATTAATATTTTTTATAATTTTGATCTTAATTATTAAACTTTATAAGAGTTGTTCCAGTCAAGAGATAAGATCTTGGGTTATACGGATGAATTATAATTAATTAAAAAAATTAAAAAGATAATCTAAATTTTAATATCTCACATAAAAAAATTAAAAAAATATATTTAAATATATATTATAAATAATGAAGTTTCAAAAATTAATTCAAAATATTTTAAATTTCACATTAAAAATATATATATATATATATATTTTTTATTTTTTTTAAATATTTAAATAAAAAATTATTATTTCATATTACAAAAATATAATTTTTTTCTATAAATAAAAAGGATATATCAATGGGTTTCTAATATCCCATTTAAAAAAATATTAATATTTATAAAATTAACTTTGATATAAATCAATTAAAAAAATGATTGGTCATCGCGCATAAGATTAAACAAGAAAAAAAAGTCTTGATTGCTATCTCTGTAAGTAGACGTGGTTATTTCTTATTTTGTTTAGTTTTTATGAATTAAATTGATTTTTTAAAAAGAAACTAGAATTATTTAAATTAGTTTAATTTTGTTTTTTTAATTTTTTTTTGAGGCTTGACTCAATTTCTTCTCAATTTGAGTTAATTTTTTTTGTTTATCTTGAGTTTTTTAATTTCAGTTCATTTTAATTTTTTAAGTTTTAGGTTTAAAAAAAAACGAATTAAACTGGATAATTTTTTAAAATTTTAATCAATTTTTTTTATAATTTAATTAATTTTTATAATTTTCTTGCCTGTCCCTGCCTGTACGTGAAGTAATGCAAACCTTTTGTTTCTAGCCCTTAAAAGTAAAACCACTATTTTAGTAGTTTAAAAATTATTTTGTTTTGTAGAAAACCTGTACTGGCAAATATCTTCCACATCTAAAGATCACATTTATGCTAGTTATTTGTTGATTATTTTTTGTTTTCTTTTTAAACCTCCAGTTTAGCATTTTTCAGACCCGACGAGGACCCAAGGTCACCCAGCCTGTAGGTCAACTTGTCGGGCCAAATAAATTAAATAATTATGATTTTGATAAGATGATATAATAATAATAATAAATATAAAATTATTATTTTAAAATAACATATTCTTTTAAAAAATATTTTTATCACCGTACTTAACACCTTGTAAGGGAAAAGGGACTACATCGTTATAGAAACCTAAGGCCACTTGTGGTGACTTTTTTTATTTTTTTATTTTTTTTTATCTGTTTGGAATAGTTTTGTATATTTTTTTTCCGTGGCTCCGAAAAATTCCCGGGCCAAAAATTATTTTTTCTATTAATTTTAGAAATGTTTTTTGTTTAGATGAGTCATGGTTGGAAATTCAGTTTGATGATGTTCAACTTGAGTTCTGTGTAAATATTTTATTAATGAAAAAAATTCTAAAATATTCGATAATTAATTATATAAAAAATATAATCACAATGTAAAATGATAATGCGTTACAATAATAAAATAAAGATATTGATTGATAATGATAAAGATAATAAAAATAATATTTTAAAATATTTATGTTAACTAATTATTTTTCACATAAAAATCTTAAAAATACAAACATAAAATAAACTCACGGAATTTGTTATATAAGAGTTAAGACCGCCTACCTACATGCCTGCCGGGTCAGCCAACTAATAGACTAAACCAACCAAAATGCGACAGGTCAATTAAAATTCTCATTACAACTAGCCCAATCGAGACGCAGCACGTCATTTGGAACAGCCCCAGTTATCACCCGTGCTAATAACGCTAAACAAGCTGTGACCATGCGCTTCAAAAAGTTCAAATGATGGAAATCAAAAGAACGGGACAGTATCGTCAACATGAAAAGATAAAAACCCTAATAACAAAACTCCAGCCTCCTATAAATAAACCACTGCAGCTCCAGCTCCTTCCGATAGTTCGGCCGTGCGATCGCCACCAACAAAAACCGGAGTTTGTCCTCTTACTCTTTGTCTACTTTCCTTCCTTTCTCTATGCTTCTTGCGTCTGCATGCTTTTCTATTGCTTTCTTTGATCGTGAAATCAAGTGATGAATCTGGATTGTAAATTTCTCACGACGGTCATCTGAGACACTTTGTGTCAACACTGATGTAAAGATCCAATGTTTCTGATGATTTCATCTTCCTCTTCTCTTAGCACCTCAAAAAGATTTTTTACTTTTATTTTCCCTGAAGTGGAGCGAGCATCATGATGATAAATTTGAATTTGTCCGATTAATTTCATGACAGAATTAATCACCTCCTACTCATACTGAAGAAGCTCGCTAACCACTGAGTTTTTTGTAATCGTGATTTATATTATTGCTATGCATTTACTACATTGTTATTTGTTGCCTTTGTCTGTAATGCTCAAACTTTGACAAATCTCATAGCCTTGCAGTTTTAACCCAGAAACTTCGTACCCAGAGCTGACCTGGTTTGAATTTTAGTTGAATCAGATCTGATTTCGAGCCGGTGAAAGCTAGACTTCTTTTTTTATCAAGAACTTGATACATAATGATCATCCAAACACAATAAATATTGATCCGAAGGGATCTTTTGGACCTATAATAGATAGTTTTTAAATACGATAAAAAATTCCTATCAAAAATATATATTTCAGTATTTGATTTTAAGTTGAATAATGGATAAATTAATATGAATATCCATTATAATTCCTATATAAGTATCATTTTAATAAAAACTTTGACCTGCGATAGTTTGGTGGCTTGTGAGTTGATCCCGGAACTCTGGAATCCAATTTTTGAGTAAGATCTAAATGCTTTTTTAAAAAAAAATTAAAGTTTGAAATTTTTTTGTTTTTAAATTGTTTTAATAATATAGAGATGTTAAAAATAATTTTTTTAAAATAAAAAAAATATTATTTTAATATATTTTAAAATTAATTTTTTTAAAATTATCTATTCCACAAATATCCGATCTGAAAGTGGGCGCGAAAACCATGGAGCTTGAACAGAGTGAAAGTGGACGAAAACAAAAGTATACATGAATTGATTACATGTTTGTTTTCCAAAAATAATCTGTACGGATCTTGATAGCAGATTCCACTAGTCCAAAGCCCAAGCCTGCAGACAGAGCAGAGAAAATGAAGGATGATCTCAGAGAACTATTTGAGGTGGTCTGTAATAGTGAGTTTGTCTATAACCTGTATCTTGCCATCAGTAGTGCCGGCATAAAGCATTCCTCCGTCCATATCTGATGCCAAGCATGTAACTCTGGTGTGCCCTCCGCCGCCTACTTTGATGGAAGCAACCCTTGCAGCTCTTTCTCTCAACCAAACTTCAATGGTCCCACTTCTCGTGGCCGTGAATATGAAGTCGCCGTTGACTGAAATCCGCAGAATGTCGAACCCAGTTGGGAAGGATCCTGTTACAGCCTTGCTCCTGTGACAAAATACCTGCCATATGTGGAAATTGTTCACCCAAATAAGTGATCTTCCAAAGCATATGCTGTAAGAAATCAGAACGATAGTAGTTTCTTAATTACTTTCCCTGCTATCCCATCAACTGCTGAACCACCAGCAAACAGAAGACCATCTTGAATATGTAGGGAATAAATACTTTGTTTCCCCAACATTTTTCTTGTTCCCGAGTAGAAGGTTGTTGATGTGAATTTGCTCAGATCCACCTCTTGGATACTGTAACCAGAGGCACCGCAATATAATGTATCCCCTGTCATGGCAAGGCACTTCACGGTTCTGTTTAAGTTTATGTGCTTTGGAACATCTGACCAGCTGTACACCTGTTAAAATACAATTTTCAGGACACCGGATTCTGTTAACTGCTAAAGACTGCAGATCTGCTCCGGTTGCTGTAAGATAAGTGGTGTAACTTGCCTTAACTCCTAGTCCTTGAGAAACAAAGCATGCAACTTTATCATTAGCTGCCAGCTCGTAAACTGCCTCTTTCACATCGTGAACCTGAATACAACGAATTTCTTCAGGTTTGATTGCCCAAACCTGCGACAAATTACGCCGGAAAATGATGGATTACATTAAAAAGGGTTCATTGATACAACACACGATATGTTCATACATGGCACGAAGTAATTTAAGAATCAACTATAAAGCGGAAAAGTTGTGGAAGTACCCGAATTGTTTTGTCCAAGGAACCGCTGTACAGTTTGTCTCCTGAAGATGGAAAATACAGGCATGTGACAGCTTTTGTATGTTCACGAACTTCTTGAATTAACCTTAGAACCCTCTTTCCAGCATCCCACACCTAAGCGCGAGGACTACTTAGTTACAAAATTTCTATCTTATCTTCATCAAGTAATCATTAATGCTTATGCAACTGGTAATTGTGTTGATGCACAGGGAAAAGGGTCTGGCAGAGATTGTACCTTTATGGTTCCGTCGGAATGGCTGCTAATAACACGACCTTCCAAATGAAGCAAAGACAGCAATTTGCCATTGACACATGAATCTACCTCAGCCACTTCGGTACAATTCCACAACTCTGTCTATAATACAGAAAACATGGCTAATGAGCTCGTATTTTATAGCATGCTAGAAGCTAAAGACAATTAGACAAGTGGTTTCCCACTTACTGCATTGACAGAAGACATTTTCATTAAAGATTTCAGTACATCAGTGACCACTGGTGAACTTCTCTTAAGTTTTCTCAAGGTTCTGTAGATGCATTTAGCATGCTTCCCAAGCGCTTCAAGTGCAGCTAAGAATTAGGAAAGTTTGAATCGGTAATTATTCTTAACCACTGGTAAGTATGCTTAGCTACACTAATCTTACCTGGGTCGCTTACGAAAGTCCTTAATGCAAGGGTTGACAAAATCTTGTCTTCCATATTTCTAGATGATTGAAGGACATTTATTAATTCCTCAAGCAAGGATTTACGAGCAGCACTTTTTAAACCAGTGTCAGGAAGAACTGAAAGCATGTATTGTTAGGTTGGTTGCCATTAATGTGCAACAACCATTTGGTATTACACCAATTATGTGCATTCATACAAGATGTCAAAGGTTGGCAGCCACCATTGTTGAAGAAGAGTTGGAGTTGGCAGCCACCTTTGTTGAAGAAAAGCCTCCATGAATGCCTATAAATAGAGGCATATGTTAGAGAGCAAAATAAGAGAAGAGAATTGTGAGAATGTGAAGAGAGTAGAGAGGAAGAGAGAGCTGCAATGGCAGCAAAGAGAGGGTTGGGAGTAGAGTAGAATGAAGTTATCATTCTCCTCCATGTATTTGTTTTGTATTCTTTCTCTATCTCTAAATATATTGACTTCTCCCGTGAATGTAGGCGGTTTTGCCGAACCACGTTAAAAATTGTGTCAGTGTGCTTGGCCTCCTATGAGCAAGTATCAGAACATCACCGGTCGGATTCCAACAATTGGTAGCAGAGCACATGGTTTTAACGTGATGTTTGATTTTGCTCAAAAATGAAAGTTGTCAAAATTGTGTTTTGACCATACCATTGTGTAGAGGAGGAAGAGACGAAGCCACTAGTGAAAACCGCGTCGAAATCGGACGTCGGAAACCGTCGCACGCGCCGGCGGGGTTGGCTGTCCACGTCATCAGACACGCCACCTGACATATCAGCACTCTGACAAGTTAAACTGCCATGTCATCAGACACGTCAACCATGCCACGTTAGCACTAGTCAGCACCACGTCATCGTTGTGGGTCCCGCGGCCATGTCACCATCACCGAACCGAGCCGAGTGAGCCGAGCCGAGTTGAGCCGAGATGAGTTGGAGCCGAGGGACAAGATTCTGTGTGGCGGAGTCTATGTGCAACCGGATCTGAGATTGAATCTGGACCACTCATCAGGCGAAAATTGTTTTGATGAGATCTCAGTCGTCTGAAGTGCGATTTGGATGATTTCAGACTTGTTTCTTGCTAATTTGATCGTTCCGGATGCAATGGTACGGTCCGATCATTGAGATTGAGATCAAAAATGATGGTGGTGAATTATTAAAGAGAGATTGCCCGATCAGGAAGCATCTGGTGATCATTATGGTGGTCGATGGAGATGAAGAAAAGAAATCACACATGTTTGCCCAATTACATGTGTTGAATTGTTATATGGGGAATTTTAATTGACTTGAGGGAAGGCAAAATTGGTGACACTCTAGACACCCGATCGTGGACAATTTCAAGGTGGAGAGTGAAATTTGATGAAGACCAATCTTGACGAATCTGAGCACTGGTAGTCTCGTCAGATGTTGAGAAATCAGGTATAAAACAAGGATACCCTAGATCACTTGTAAAGAAATGTCGCGACAAGGCTAGCAAATGGTTGTATATACGAAAAGACAGTACGATGGATAGATATGGCCTAAGAAGTTCTGTCTAGGAGATTGAGTTTTAAGCGGGACCGGTGTGACCCCTCCAATCTTTCCTGGGAACTTGCTTAGTGGAAGGATTATCCATACGGTACTGTTTTCGTATATGTGACAGTTTGTTATGAAACTGTTGAAGACTAGCAGGATGACGGCACAAAGGAACAGTTGAGTTCCGTATGATCAAAGATCTGATGGAGTGATGATTTCTCCAAGGAAGTTAGATTCGGTGATTGTAATTTCTCGAGGGGAGAATTGGTGAAGACCCTGATAATGGTAGAGAAATACATCAAGAAGATGAAAGATTGACACCCTATTTTGACTTGGTTAAATGTTGTGACAGGATGAGCTGCTGTCAAACATAAGCAAAGAATAGGGAGAAATCTGGAGAACAAAAAATGCACGAGGACACACGGAGATTGTGTAGGAGTACCCGGAGGATCCAACGAGGTACTGTAATGAGACAATAGGTGCAAGAAGTAGAAGAGTTCCCAGATGAAGCCTAGAGCAGAGACTATGAGAAGTTGTACAACAAGAAATCTCTTGTGCTCTTGATAAAGGCAACAAGCGAGGACCTTTCCAATGCATGCAAGGATGGAAGGATCAGCTGTTGTAGAAGCACCTAATTGAGGGGGTGCAAACGCCTGTGATAAAAGGCGACCGCCTATGATGAAAGGCGAAGACACCAAAGGGAGTTGGTGTGGGTGGAGCTGTTAAGCAGAAAAGGCGTAGAAGCTCCAAACATAGAAATTGAGGTGGAGGATTGCGAGGAGTATACCGCAACTTTCTCTTTCTATGTAATTAGTGGCAGTGATCTCTCCCATAGTCCACATGGTGGTAGAGAATTTATGGAGCCACTTTGAAGCATCTCAGTTGAAGAAGGATGTGACCGCCTATGAAAGGCGAAGACACCTTAAAGAGAAGGTGTGAGGGCTATGAGAAAAGCCTATAATTAGACCGCCGCATGACGACGAGCGGAGACACCTCAGGAGAAGGTGTGAGGGCTATGAGATGAGCCCATGATTAGATCGTCGTATGATGACGAGCGGAGACACCTCAGGAGTAAGGTATGGAGGCTATGAGATGAGCCTATAATTAGACCGCCGCATGACAACGAGCGGAGACACCTCAGGAGAAGGTGTGAGGGCCGTGAAAGGAGCCCAGTTCAGAACGCCCCAGAGCCAATGTGATGGCTAGGTATGAGTGGACAGATGGATAGCCAATGAAAGGGCTATGATGAGTATGAAGATAAATGCAGGATTGACTTTCATGGATATTGCCCTCATGCTAAAGATCAATGAGCTAGAAGACATTTGCCTTGGACAATAAGTGGATGACTTGTGGAGCATTAAGACGCGGCTGCTATGAAGGAGCAGAAGGGCATGCGCAGGTTCCGGGAACAAGTTGACTCTTGTCAAGGTGGTGAGCTCAGTAATGGCATTGTAATACTCAGAGTATGAAGACAGATATGGATTAACCTTTTATAGGCTGTCTCCATGGTTAAGGTGGAAAGCTACCTGGACTCTTGAGACTAAGAGTAGGAGACTCATAGAGAAGTAAGGCGTGGTTTCTAGGGTGAAACAGAGGGCAGGCGCAACTCCTGGATGAGTAAACTCTTGGAAGAGTGGTGAGCTTGTAATCATATTGAGATACTCAAATAATGATTGTCGCACTTGAAATATCCGTTTGAGGGGGTGTTGTAAGCCTTGATGTGAGGTTTAATGAATCATTCTGGACCGAGCACGCTCGAAGGGGAATGTTGTTCTAGAGACAAGCGTTAACACTATTTAGATGTGATGTGGCAGACCGTCTGGTTATAGTGATCCTTTTGTGTGAGAAAAGGTGTGCTTAGGTTACTCTGATGATTGAAAGGTTTGGTAAGTACCTGTAAACTTGGCTACAAACGCTCTTAAAATGGAAAGTTTGGAAGAGCTGCAAGATGCAAGCTTGTGTTGAAGAAGAAAGAGGACAGTTGCCCTACATGAATGGTAAAGGGGGTGATTGTTAGGTTGGTTGCCATTAATGTGCAACAACCATTTGGTATTGCACCAATCATGTGCATTCATACAAGATGTCAAAGGTTGGCAGCCACCATTGTTGAAGAAGAGTTGGAGTTGGCAGCCACCTTTGTTGAAGAAAAGCCTCCATGAATGCCTATAAATAGAGGCATATGTTAGAGAGCAAAATAAGAGAAGAGAATTGTGAAAATGTGAAGAGAGTAGAGAGGAAGAGAGAGCTGCAATGGCAGCAAAGAGAGGGTTGGGAGTAGAGTAGAATGAAGTTATCATTCTCCTCCATGTATTTGTTTTGTATTCTTTCTCTATCTCTAAATATATTGACTTCTTCCGTGGATGTAGGCGGTTTTGTCGAACCACGTTAAATATTATGTTAGTGTGCTTGGTCTCCTATGAGCAAGTATCAGAACATCACCGGTCGGATTTCCAACATGTATATGAGCCACGTAGCTTTAAAGATAGAGCCCTTTTCATGATTGCAAAGGACAAAAGCTACTCTTTTCTCCCAAGAACTTTCTGCTCTCTCTTCATCTTCCTGCATGAAAGCAACTAAGGCTCGGGATCTTAACAAATTTAATACAAGTGGTTTCATGTTCCATACCAAATTGCAAAAGAAAAAAAAGCAAACCATTGATTCGGCTAAATTTGTTTCTGCTAAATCATTTTCATTCTTCGCCAGCTTCTCTGCCTTCATCAAAGCATTGTAAGGTTGGTCAAACCCTGCAATCTTCAGTAACCAGGTTTCCATGTAAGGATCCCCAGATGAAGTCCTCCGAGCAGAAAGAGATCTTAAAGCATCCAGAGCCATCATTTGAGAATTAGAGAATTCCTTTCTGTAAAGGGCTTCAATTAACGCCTCTACAGCTTCTTCCCTGTAAATGCTCATCTTTCGTGGCTCAGCCTGGAAACTCAGCGCATAGTAAGCAAGGTTAGATATTCAAGTTTTGCTGTGGAAGTAAACGAATGATGTCAAGGAATGAAAGCAAACCAGGAGATAAAGCTGAAGAAGAAGAGTGGCAAGGGAAGGTTTGTGCTTCATGGGAGCCATTTGTAGATAAACAAGAAAGGTGTGCATGGTACTAAATGCTCCTTCTTCTTTAATTATCTGCAAGATCTGGTTACAGGTTGTCCTCCTGAAACACCATGGAAAAGTAAGTACATTAAATTGTTGTTATTGGAAATGATGCTGAACAAGAAGAAAATAAACAAATCTTTATACACATGGTGAACGGAAGCAATGGAAGAATCAAGATCCCAGGTCTAAAAGAATTCACTCGATTTCTTTGGCTGGCTTCAGTAAAAGTAGAGATGTGAAAGGTAAGATCAGCGTGCTTAAAAAATGATTTCTAGCAATATCCTTTACATACAAGAATATAAATCCCCCTCCCCCTTCTCGCATTGACATTGCAGTTTTCCTTATTCAACCAGTGCAGGGCACTGCAGTAGCCCATTTTCACCCTCAGCCACCCAGGTATTGGCTGCTGGAAGATAATATGAATAGCATTCAAATTACATCGCAGAAGGGAATATTTGATCTTCTAAGTGGATGTGTACCTGCCTAAGTGAACTAGCTCAGACAGGAAGTCAATGCATAAGCCTCGCACATTATCATTTCCTGAAAGAAATAATTCAAGCACAGGAGATGGTTCGACTGTACTTGCTATAAAGTTCCGGTAACTTCTATCAGCACGCATGCAACAGAGAAGTATTGAAACAATTGACCTCCTTCCTTCTACTCTATCCAAACACTTGACCAGAGCTGGAATTCCATTTGCACGAATAACAGCAAAAGCACTGACTGACCGGCTGTTTTCATCCCCACCAGTAAGTATCTCTTCAAGCACTGCTATAGCAGCATCCTTGGGCTCTATTGCAAAGTGAAGATCATCCGAATCTTCACTTTTACTCTGGATTAACTGGACAAGTGAGGGTATAAAGTTGTGAGCCGAAAGCTGACCAAATGCTGGCCCTAGTTGGTATATCAGAACAGCAGCCTCAGCAAGCCCATTTTTTAACAAAACGGCCAGGCAATCAAAATCATAATCTACACTGGTAAGAATCTCTCCAACAATTTCATCCAAAAACATTAGCTCAGAGAGAATGTAAATTGAAGTTTTAAGAGCATCTCTGTTTACAGAAGCTGATAGTATTTCTACAATCCCATTTACAAACGTTGGCCTAGATAAAAATGTACGAACTGCAGGATCACCCTTTGAGTCCTTCCACAATTTGGCTACTGCTGAAACCGCTGCTTCTCTCTCTTCTAAGTTTTCTGAAGTACAGAGACATGAAATATAAGGTTTTAACCCATTGACGATTGTTTCAATTGTAGCTTGAGAAATTACACTGGTTGGTGATGTGGATACTGCTGTTCGGACAAATCTTCTGCTCCTCTGCTGCGTGTGACTTTCTGAGCTGTTACGACTGTAAGAATAAAATGTTCTTCTAGGATTAGACACCGAAGAAGTTTCTCTTGTGGATGAGTTCCTTGGTGTTTCAGAGTACGAAAATTCCTGAGCAAACTCGGGATGCTGCTCTTTCCAATATGTTATTAGTGTCTTCAAAACATAATTTGTTTTGGGCAGTGAATCTGCGGAGAGAGGTTGGCAGGTAATAGGGCATGTTGTGTTTCCTCTTTTTATCCATTCTTGAATTGCTTCTCTCTCATAGGTCTCTCCGGTTTCAAGGGTAACTGGGTCATTCAAAAGCTTTCCTGTGATAGGGCAAACAAAATCTTTTCGTGGTCTTGAACGGGGAGTCAACTTCTCAGATGTAGGCAGTGAAATGCAGCTCTCTCTTCCTTCATCACTCTGAATTAGAGAGCTGAATGATAATCAAAAGACAAAAAGCCTTCAATACTGTAAACCTTAGCCCAGAGAAAATTAAATTAAAGGGAGAAATTTTTAGATACCTATTCTCGAATATTTGGCCGCTCACGTTGTCACAACTCATTCTCCTTGTTCGATCACGGTTCTTCCTGACATTTCTCAGCAGACCCTGAATTGCAAAAAAATACTATTCAGTGAATCAAACATTCCTATTTTCCAACTTGCTCATGCATGGACATATAGCCAAAGACATCAGGTAAAGAGGTAGGCGATGACTTACTATCACTTCACCATCCGAGTCTGGTGAGCTACTGCCGTGTTCCTTGCTCATGCATGGAGAATCAGGTAAAGAGGTAGCAATAGCAGAATCCATAGCCCGGCATGAAAGAATCCGTAATAGTTTTTTGGGTTCTCTTTTATACTGGACAACTGAATTAGGAGAAATGATCTTTGGTGAAATTCTTGGGGAATCCATAGGAGAGCATATTTTGGGAGAATGCTTTGGGCTCTTTGCTTTAGATGGCGGTTTGCTCACTCCAACGTCCTTATTTTCGGTTGATTTTATGCTGGGAAGCATTGTTAACTTGTGATTTTTATCTTCAGAATCAAAATAAGTATCACTCGGCTCGCAATCAGAATCGTTTTCTCTGTCCTCAGGCTTGCCTTCCTGACATAATAAACAAGAACACAACTTTGGTTATAGCAATATGCTAAAGCCTGTGGTAGTATTACATGCCACCAGTAGACTTATAGCTTCGAAACCAATTGTTCATGGCAATGTAACAGTAGTAGTATAGTTCGCAGTCTTACTCGAGGAGGATCACACGTAGCAGACGACTCCTCTAAATTAGGTGAGAGGCTCGAGATTATGCCCAATCTGATCACAACCGCACCCATCATAACATAAACAAGTTCAATACATAAGAAAAAGTTCACGGTGGATATACAATAAAACAAGAACCAACAAGCAAATGACTTTACTCGTATGGTCCTGACTGAATAACACAATTTCATTTTTAATGCTGGAGTAAAGCTAACCTGCTTTCTGCTCTCGCAGCATGTTTATATCTAAGAACTGGAGAGAAACCAGCACTATGAGGCAAGATGGGACCAAATTTCACGTAGTCAGGAATAGACCGGCTAACCTCATGCAGAGGAGTCACTGGAGGCTCTGCTATTGGAAACATTGGAACCATCTTCTTTCTTGCTGTTGAATCCGTATTCATGCAATCCTTATAGTATTTAGCAAAAAGCCGTGTATTCTCGTCTAAGGATTCTCTGTAAAGCTCCTCAAGCTTCTGTATTTTTTCCACCTGATCCGGCCTCATTGAATATATCAAAGACTCATTGAAGAACTGATCCAAGTTAGCAGTAAATGACAAATCTGAAGAATCGGGAATTATTTCCATCATAAGCCTCTGTCTAGCCTCGGAATACCATCCAACAATAGAGCTCGTATGCGGAAGAAAAAGATCTTTCCAGAGTTCAGGTGCAAAATCAATTCATGAGAAGAAGGGATCAACAATAAACATCTCAAGGACATGAAGAACAGAATTCTCAGTATTGTTACGCAATTTCCATAGATAAGAAAGGTGGAGGGGGGCCCAAGCAGAGAGATAGAAATTGGGGACACCAGCTGTTCTTTGGTAAGAGTTTCAACATGGCACAAACTTGCAGCATCTTCTCTGCATGATCTAATCGTGCCAGCTTAGTCTCCGTGTTGGAGGTGTCGATGGCTTCTTCAAGGGCTTCAATACCCCAGTCCAAATTTGCTAATACTGCTTGATCAGAGTATAGAACCTCGGTATCTTTATCACAGCTCCCATCTTCAGCTGCTAATCTCTCGGCACACTGTTCTTTGTGCTGGGTTCTTTGCTCTTTACTGACCAAGCGATCTTATATGAAACTTCCCACCGTGGTAATCAATAACCTCACGATATCCTTTTGGTCCATTGCAAACCCATAGCTTCCTGCCATCTCTGAGGATACAATCCCAGCTTACAGATTCCCAATCATCTAAAATTCCTGCCATTATGATTCAAAACAACAGCAGACATATAAAAATACTTCATCGGCGCCTAACTCCAGAGTTGAGACTGTATTTGAAGAGAGAAAAACAGCAACTTTAGATAGAGAAAATAACCTTTAAGGTCAAGATGCAAACATCCCATCAAAAAATTGCAAGCAGCTTTGGCACAGACATTGACACAGTATGCAGTAGCCTGTCAAAAAAACGAGTGCAATCTTTTCAGGGAAAAGTTCTTACAGTTATGCTCAAGGAAAATTCATGGGAATTAAGACAATTACTTCAACGTCAAATTAAGAAACAGAGATTGAGATGGCCTAATTGACTCCAGCAGTAGTTGCCGGCTTTTTTTTATAGTTGCTAGGTGATGATCAAAGCAGAATTTGGACTAATCATTTTATATTACTAGTCATTGTTTATATTGTTATTGTTAATTTCTTTTCTTAGAACGGTCTTTAAGTAAATGACATGAAGAAACATTGCCATTCGGCTTAATCATTGGACATGCCTCATCATCCTTCGACCTAATCAACCTCTGCTAAAATCACTCTTCGACTGCTCGGTATCGTATGACTGGTTTTCTACATCTTTTGGCGGGAGCCCAGTTCAAATAAGCCACGGACCCGTGGCCCAGACATTTAGTGGTTAACAAAGCCCATTTACTGACAACAATTGGAACAATAACTTGTTTCCAGAAATGTTTTACATGATTTTTTATTGTTATTTCGTAAATGAATGGAATATATTTAAAAATATTTTATATATATATTTAATACATACAAAAAATATGTTCTGAAAAGGAAAGGAAAGAAATTAATTGATGTCGAGGCTCATGATTTATTGACAAAGTTAGTCTCATAAACTATTTTCATCTTTCAAGAATTGCAGATTATTTTTTTTATTGTTTTAAGCTTATTTTTCATTCAATTATAAAAGATTTAATATTAATCAATTTTTTATAAATAAATTAAGTTTAGGAGTTCAGGAAGCATATCTAGAGCACTCCGAATTTGGCTTCTCTTCTTTACTCATGCAGTTATTGAGTTATGGCCAAGCTAAACTTTAAATTCTGAATAGTTTTTTTTTAATCTTATTCTTTAATAATAATTTCAATAAATTTATATATAATAAAAATCAATAACGATTATAAAAATATATAAAAAAAAACAAATAAAGTAATATCAATCTATTTAACCAGGACAGTCAAATACCGATCAAGAATTTCTAGTTTTAAAATTTATTTATATTTTATATCTCGAATTTCAGGAGAGAGAGAGAGAGAGAGAGAGATCAAGCTTGATACACTGTAAGATGCATAGAAAAAATAATTCATAAACGGAACCCATCATCTTCATAGCTACGAGATCTTCAAAGGACGTCTTTGACATTGTTTATTTTTATTATTATGATCAGATTAATTTCTAGTGATGTATCTTAAACCCGACTCTCATCATTCTAATTACTAATTAATTATGTATATCAACTATAAAAATCTTTACCAAGACAACTTGGTATTAAGAAAAAAAACAGTCCAGTGGAGACGTTTTGGGACAAGGTACGCATGTCGGCCCAAGTGCCATATATAGACAATTGGATGGAAAGAAAAAAATTAAAATAAAATAAATAATATTGCCACTTGGAAGATAGAAACCTCACTTGTCAGTTGCTCTCCGCCACCGCCTGGCGTTGCTTGACATTGAGTTCGGACTTTTTTTTGTTAAATTTTGAAATTTTTTTGTTATTTTTATATATTTTGGTACGTGAATATAAAAATTAAATTAAAAAATAAAAATATATTTTAAAATGAAAAAACACTTTAAAAACTAACTTTTATTATATTTTCAGATATCTTATTAGGCATTTGATATTGCACAATGTCAGGATTTTTTTAAAATTAATTTTTGTTTTTTAAGTTAAATTTAAATTTTAAAAAATATAAGTTCTGCAATAGTTTTGGTCCATTATATACAATAATTCATGATCTTAGGGTTGTAATAAGCACTGTGAATGTAGATCATAAGTTTTAAAAAGATTTTAAAATTAAAAATACTTTTAAAACAATTTTTTGTAAAACACTAACTTTAACATCCAAAGATTCTCGCGTTACAGGTGTTTGCGCTTTCTGCTGTTATGGGTTCGAGTCTTGGAGTTGCATGTCTGTCAGCTCCGCACTGCCTTACCTGTTTGCTGGGTTTGCAGGGTGTTCAGTAGACCGTGAAGATTAATCGTGGTGCACACAAGCTGGTCCGGACACTGACGTTAATAAAAAAAAATTCTCGCGTCAACCACAGGCAGTTTTTTTTTTTCCAAACCCATCGATCCATCCACGTGTCCACTACAAGCGGTCAAGATGAAACCTCCAAATTAGAAGTCAGAAACCCAACCTCCTCTATAAAACCAACCCTCCATCCCTTAACCGAACAGAGTCCACATATTTTCAATGGCAAACCCTAGAGTCTACTTCGACATGACAATCGGCGGCCAACCAGCCGGCCGGATCGTGATGGAACTGTTCGCCGACACAACTCCACGAACCGCGGAGAACTTCAGGGCTCTTTGCACTGGAGAGAAAGGAAAAGGCCGAAGCGGCAAGCCTTTACACTACAAAGGCTCGACTTTCCATCGAGTCATCCCTGGATTCATGTGCCGAGGAGGAGATTTCACTGCAGGGAATGGAACCGGAGGGGAATCGATCTACGGATCGAAATTTGCTGACGAGAATTTTATAAAGAAACACACTGGGCCTGGGATTTTGTCCATGGCCAATGCTGGGCCTGGGACTAATGGGTCGCAGTTCTTTATCTGTACAGCCAAGACTGAATGGCTCGATGGAAAACACGTGGTGTTTGGAAGAGTTGTGGAGGGCTTGGATGTTGTGAAGGCCATAGAGAAGTTTGGGTCTTCTAGTGGAAGGACCTCCAAGCCTGTTGTTGTTGCTGATTGTGGACAGCTTTCTTGAGCTGAAGAAGTTTTTATTATCCCATGGTCGTTATCTTTATATTTGAGTCTTTAATTTTTTTTGCTCTTGTTTCTCTGGTTGTTGCCACTTTATTTTTGTTAATGAATTGAGATTATTAAAGCAGTTAATTTTCATGTCATCGGGTTTTAATTTTCAGGAGTGGTTTTACTAGGAGGTTATT
This sequence comes from Populus ilicifolia, assembly GCA_015708895.1. Classification (NCBI taxonomy): domain Eukaryota; kingdom Viridiplantae; phylum Streptophyta; class Magnoliopsida; order Malpighiales; family Salicaceae; genus Populus; species Populus ilicifolia. Next base: position 309,238 of record SRLM01000019.1, read on the forward strand.
TCACATAAAAAATGTATAAGATAGTAGACTTGACCTTGTAAAGCTTTTGAATTTTATATTGATTTTTTTAAAAAAAATACAACAAGTTTATTTAGGTTTATATGATGTTTCGTTGTGATAAAAATAATTTAAAATTAATTCTGAATGCAAAATATTCCTAACTTTATTTCTTTATTACCATGGTCGTTAATATCCAAATAAAGCAAATAGCATATTATTTATTTATTTAAAAAAAAATTATCTAACCCTTGATTAAAAAATTAAAAAAAAACCCTACTAGACCATCACATGGTAGATTTTTTTTTTTAATTTAATTTTTTTATAAAAATTTAATTGATTATTTTTTAATTTTATCATTTAATAGTTATTATTATTTTAGATAAACGTTTCATCCTTTTGTTAATACTTAATTCTTACAAACTTTTATTTATTTATTTTGTTCAATAGTTCAAGGTTTTTTTTTTAATCTATTAAATGGATCTATCACTTTACACTAACATCAACTTGATTTAAATACTTCTTCCCCACGGAAAATATGTTAGCAAGGCATATGGTTTTTCTTAGTGACTTGAGCCATGACATAGCACGGGCCCATCGATATTCTCTATAGTTTTCCAAGATGCCGAATGAGCAGATGGTTCGGTGAACGCTTTAGAATCTGGGCCTTCCTGCATTCCATGGAAATTGGTGGGGTTGGTAAGAGATCAAGGTCCGCATGAGTTGTATCTAATGGTTGAGGATTAGGTGCAGTAGACTGAAACTGGGCGGCGCTGTAATAGAGTGACTAATTTCATGGCGTCGCTGTCTTAGCATACGGTGGTTTTAGCTCCAATTTCTCCCATGTATGGAGCGGGGCAAGGCTAGACCAAAAAACTTTAGATGCTATAAACTGACATGCAATTAAAGGAAACAAGATGCCCAGGAACCCGGGGCTGGGAGGGGCTTTTCCAGCTCTCTTTCACAATTCATGCTCTAGTTTTAAAATCAGAAAACTCTAGGTTTCAGCCCCTCTAAATCTTTTTCTCTGATCTGCCCCCCTAACTAAAACCCCTTCCCTACTCCGCCCCTGGCCCTGGCCCTGGCCTGGTGAATTGCCACGAAAATAATAGAAAAGTCGAGACGGTGATGCTAGGGTTCCGTTTTATTTGCTCTTAAAAATGCATTTTAAAGTATTTTTTATTAAAAAACTAAATAATTTAAATATTTACAGTCAAAAACCATGAAACATGCTTAAGAAAAAACATAAACTAGATATATTTTTATAAAATCAAGGATATGAAATGAGCTCAAGTGGCTTTCTTCTTGACGATCAGGTGATTTAGCATTTAATTGTTATCTCTCAACAGAAAAAATAAAACAGTGAAGTTAGAGAGTAGCATTCCACTTAATTATTTTTTTGTCATATACATTTCTATTTTATTTTTTATTTTTGTTGATTATTTAGTAGTGTATTGAGTTATGCTCTTACATGCATCTTAAAAGTATATTTACTTCAAAAAATATGAAATTAATATTTTATCTAGTTGATTTTTTTTATGATTTTAATAATACATATATTTAAAAAAAAATGCAGTTGCAAACAATCATTGACCGAGCACAGCAGACAAAGACTTTGAATCTCTTAAACGCCTCGCTAACAAAAGTCAAAGAATCACACGTCAAACCTCTCTAAGCTATCTTTACTGGCTCTGAGAAGTAAGTTCTGGGCAGATAGGTCGTACTAAGATGAAGATAGTTAAGAATCCAGGGACCGAAGTGACCAACTGTGACTGGCCAATGGGAAGAGAAATAGTGACATTGGGATCCTAACCAATGGAAGGTCTCCACGCTGTTGCAATAAACTCTCACGGCAACACGTTTTTTTTGAAAAGGTCGTGCATTGAATTTTCGAGCCATTGCATCACAGACAAGCAAAAAGAGCGATAGCTGTGGCCCAGCAGAGAAGAAGTGTCAGTTTGAAGATAAAAGGAAACTCTACACTGTGGCCTGAACAGCGACTGTTCTCGAAAAGTCTTCTCTCCTTTTCCCTCTCGTACGCAATTTAAATGGAAATCAGATTGGAAAAGGTCACGCGATGCTTTTCTCGCTTTCACAGGGCATTCTTCTTTTTAGAATACAAAATTCGCAAGCCACGCTACTCCTGCCTTCGAGCTGCCGGCGGAGACTTCACGTCTGGTGATTGTTTTTTAAGGACTTAACTTGCTGATCTTCTTGGAAATGTTGGTTGTTTCCCTTTTCTTTAGTGTTTCTGATCTAGAAACAGCAAGCTAGGTATTTCCATGCTGTTTCTTCTGGTTAATTTACTGGATTTCAATCGGGTATAAAACTCGAAAATTTGACTGAAATCAGGTTTTATCTTGAATAAAAATATCATTTTTTCATTTCATGCTTGAAATTTTAAAATAATATTATTTTAATGCAAAAATAAATTAATCTTTAGACATGTAAATTAACTACGCCAACCAACAACAATGTTTTTTTAATAAAAAAATAGCAATATAATATTTTTATTTTTTTTCATAGAGTTAAAATCACCAAACCGTTATAAAGCATTAATTAATATATTTTTAAAGTTAAATATGCTTCTAAGAATACTTGAACACCAGTTCAAGAGCAAAAACATGTATATTCTATCTTAAGGAAAGGGGATTTGAAGCTAGGAATTAAATTACATCACATCACATCACATTCTTGTTTTGTGGAGAGATTATCAATACACTGTCCAATACTCCAACTTCCCTTATCAATTAATGCTTTTGTTAGAAGTTAGTAGTCAACTATCAAATTTCTCATCTAACTAGCACAAACATTTCATTCTTATGGTCACAACTTTAATCTTTATAAAATACATACAAAGGATTCCCAAATCCAATATATATATACATAAAACAATGAATTTAATGATGGCAGCTAGCCCGTCATCAACAGCCATCTCTTATCTTAGAATATCATTGACTATTCAAAAAGAAATGTAGAATATCTATGAACATCAATTCAAGGTAGAATAGTAAATACAAGGTGCTATAGTTATGATTTACTGTAGCCTCTCTCTGAATCTCAAGAGTCATGAAACATGACAAGGGGCAGAACGGTAAAAGAAGAATGAGTTTAGACTTTAAATTATCATTTATAAGTGTTGCGGTACAAAAACAAAAAAGAAAGATGAAATATCTAGTTAAAAAACAAAAACAATGGTATACAAATAAATATAATTTTCAAAACAAATTTATAATGAATTTATATCTCTTGGCGCAGAAATAACGTAAGAACATATCTCCTTTTATTTAAATTTTATTTATTTATGCGGCGAACGACGCATTTAACTATATATAATTATTTGTTTTTTTTTCCTTTTCTTTTTCTTTTTATTCCGAACACAATAAATTTTAGAGGGTAGACTTTAGTCAGAGACTGAAACACACCAAACTCAGACAAGGTAGGCGGGGATGACTTTCAGTTTCACATATGCCCTCCACCATTTCTTTCTCTGCCGCTCATAAATTTACACATTCAGAGAAACAACAAGAGAACAGTCAACAATTTCTGTTTTTTTTTTATCCCTTCCTTCACTGTCTTGCATTTCTCCATTCAAAATTCCATATGTCCACGAGACTTCCGTTTAATTGCCAAATAACAACGCGTTTGTTGCATTCATTTATCGAAATTAATCACAACAACCGCCTCTAGATTGCTAGTACTGTAGTTTATCTGACTTTGTATTCAATTTTGAATTTTTTTTTGGGTTCTTCTTCTTGATTCTGAAGTGGTATTTTTATCATTCATGGGATCTTTTTGAATTCTTTGTTGGAGGGACTGTAGCTTGGAAGGAGGGAAAATGGGAGGGGTTTGTCCTGGTGGAACGAAAAGGAAGAGTGTGAAAGCTGTGGAGGAGAAGAAAAATAATAGTGGTAACAATACTTCAGGGAAATTAAGGTCATTACACAGTATAGGCAAGAAGAAAGAGAGTCCTTATAGGAATAATAACGGGGATGATTTTCGCAAAACGATGCCAGAGAGGTCGAACTCTGGTGAGTTCTTATCGTCTTTTTCAAGGGAACTCAAGCCATCAACGCCTGCTAGGACAGAGGCCAGCAAGGTATGTTTTATGGTTTTGTTTGTTATGTTATGTTATGTTTTTTCTTGGTAATGTTTCTTTTGATGTTCCAATTCTATCAATTGTTGGCTTATCTTTTGCCTTTGGTTTCTGTCTAGATAAATCAAAAGAAGTCATTTTTAGGAAAAGCTGGGACAGTGGGACTGGAGAAAGCTGTGGAAGTCTTGGATACTCTAGGAAGTAGCATGTCAAATTTGAATCACAGAGGGGGATTTGCCTCTGGAATGGGTTCTAGAGGGAATAGGATATCGATATTGGCATTTGAAGTAGCTAATACGATAGCCAAAGGCGCAAACTTGTTTCGATCTCTTTCAGTGAAAAATGTTGAGTTCTTGAAAAAAGAGGTACTACATTCAGAAGGAGTGCACAAGCTGGTTTCTACTGACATGAAAGAGTTGCTCATAATTGCTGCTTCTGACAAAAGGTTATTGCTTGTTAAAAAAATCATCTGACTTGGTTAGTTCTAACGTAATCCATGTCTTGTAATCTCAGTATTTAATAAAAAAATTTGGGTTCTTCTGTAGAGAGGAATTCGATGTTTTCTCACGCGAAGTTATTCGGTTTGGAGATTTATGTAAAGACCCTCAATGGCACAATCTGGGTCGATATTTTTCAAAGTACGGTACATTCTTATTGTGTAATATTCCCTGATTACTTCATGTTTTCTAACAATGCAATTATCTTTGTAATATATCAGATTGGATTCAGAAAAATCATTTGAGAGGCAACACAGAACCGAGGCAGAGGTGACAATGCAAGAGCTGACCACTCTGGTGCAGCACACTTCTGTAAGTTTTCTTTCCTGCTGTAAGTAGATGCTTGCGTATATGTAGATAATTGTGTTGTGCCATGTCGTTTTGGGATGCTGCTACCTGTTGACCAATGTCTGTACAGTGCCGTAGTTGAAACTTGGCCACTGGCTATAACTACTGTTGGGATTTGCTTCATTAATTAACTTCAATTATGGAATTCTTAGAAAAGATGTTGCTGATTTTCTTTTAATCACTCGTTTCATTATGCTGTACATAGTCCATGTGAACATTGCAGCAACGTGTTTAACTTATCTACTGTATTGAATTATGATGTTGAGCAATGCAGTTGTGTTTGACATGTGCATTATGGATCTTTTGAGAATTTGTCGGATCACTAATCTCGGTTTTTGGCTTATTTAATCACTGTTGAAGAATGCTGGGCTTTATTTGGGGTCTTCATAAGCTTTAGCTTTTGTTCCTGTGATCATGTTTTAAAATCTCTGTTCATGTGCAGGAACTATATCACGAGTTGAATGCTTTGGACAGATTTGATCAAGATTATCAGCGAAAGCTTGATGAAGTGCAATCCCTAAATCTCCCCCAAAAAGGTTGGCATGGATGAACCTTTTTCTCTTCACTTGATTTCTCTTTCATTTTTATGTTGTGGTAGTATGTGTGTCCATGATGTTTTACACATTGGTGACTAATAAGCAATATCTAGGGTGACAGTTACATCTGCCAACATTAAGCATTGTTGAGATATTCAATTCTCAGGAGTGCAATTTTTGTGGCCTTCTATTTGCTGAACATACCTTTTCTGCAGCTCTGATATCAATGTATTTTACCTACAACGATATGTCCTTCAAAATGAATTACATGCTGCTTTACAATCAGTTCTTGTTGATACTCAACCATTAGTTTTTGCTCATTACATTTACAATCCTTTCATTTTTGGGCATCATGTCCAACATCTGCTTGATAACTTCTAACCATGGTGAAGCAGCTATTTTATTAACGGGCCATTTTCTTTGTAATTGCAGGAGAAAGCCTCACAATTTTACAAAGTGAGCTAAAACAGCAAAAAAAGCTTGTAATTAGCTTGAAAAAGAAATCCCTTTGGTCTAAAACTTTGGAGGAGGTAAATGTCTATGAGCCACTAGTCACATCTGCTGAGAAAGTTGATCATTATTGTTTTGAAGATTTTATTACAATTTTTCCCTCTTTTATGCCTCGCAACTGACACTGTTACAATCTTGGCTCTAACCGCCTCACAACATTTATGCCTAGCTGCCTTGATCAGTTCCATTGTCGGTTATATGGAATAGATGGCAGTTAACATTAATTGAACTTGTTATTTATATGAATATGTTAACATTAATTGAACTTGTTATTTATATGAATATGTAGCTCATCTCATTAGAGTGATTTAACATTTTTCACAGTTACATTTCAACCCATGAGAATACTAGTTGCTCTGTCTCAAACAGTAGAGCATTATGTAACTTTCTTTGTGAACTGCAGATCATGGAGAAGCTTGTTGATATTGTTACCTTCTTACAACAAGCGATCTTGGAAGCTTTTGGAAATAATGGTAGGACAATGATGTCTCCTGATAAAATTAGGAAATTTGCATCAAAATCATAATTGGATGGATTTCCATGTCCATGCATTTATGTCAACAAACAAAAAATGGTTTCCTTTTGTTTTCCCAGATCCGAACCACATTGTTTTTTCATTTGTGCATGATAAATGGTTGATTATATGTGGAATAATGGGTTTCATGTGGAACTATTATCCAAAGCCGTTGCCCGGAAATGTGTGCATTTGTGCACTGCCATGTCTGAGAAATTGTATTAATTAGAAATGAAAGCTGTTTCTAACACCTGAATAATAAAAGAGGTGAATGCCATGGCAGAAGATACTATCTCAGCTCTAGCCGTGTACTACTTGTATTCCACTGTGTCTGAAGCACAAAAACACTCAGACTAGAACATGTACGACAGGGTGGGATCAAGAGGATTTATGCAGGCAACTGATGGACATATAATCTGAATTGCAGCATTGGTTTTGAATATTCGAACATGTTAGTGAATTGTGCTCGTGTATCCTTTTCTACAATGATCTGGTCACATATAGAAGAAAGATGCCATTATAGAAGCCTGTTTTTGTTTATTTTACTCCCTTGCATCGTCACAGCATGCAATGCAATGTTTCTGGCTTAGAAAGATGTGCTCTAAATATTAATTCTTAGGGATTGACAACCCATGGCAGGTGTTATATTGGCTGACAAGGAAGCTGGCAGGGGTCCTCAAAGACTTGGCACATCTGGTCTTGCATTGCATTATGCTAACATAATCAACCAGATAGATAATATTGTAAGTAAAGCTCTTTATTTCATCACTAATCACATGCTTATTATAGATGGTATGATTTTTCTATGTTGCGATTAATTCAACTGAAATATCATATGTTATTAGACTTCTCGACCCACCTCCCTACCTCCTAATACGAGGGACAGTTTGTATCAAGGGATGCCAAACAGTGTCAAGGTAGCTCTACGCTCACGGTTGCAGATGGTTGATTCCAAGGAAGAAGTACGCGCGTGCAAATTTTTGTTCTGCCTGTTTTCTACTTTTTTCTTCAAATGGAGATTGAGCAAAGGTGTTTGTTCTTTCTCTTGCCTCATGCTCAAACTCATTACATAGCTGCTGTCCACTATGTTTCTCTGCAGTTCACAATGGCTCTGGTGAAAGGTGAAATGGAAAAGACTCTCCATTGGCTTGCGCCAATTGCCACAAACACGACCAAGTAGGTTAAATAAATTAGAGTCTAATTTAATTTCCCTCATATTCCTTAAACACGTGTAAACAAGATAAGGGTTTCATTTGGGAGTGGTTTTCACTGCCTGGCTTTTGGTTTTCTTTATTGATTTTCCCTCCTTGAGAATCGGCATTATTGTCTTTGCATTTGTGTTTGCTTATTTCCTTTCTGTTTCAATTGGCTCCAGAGCACATCAAGGTTTTGGATGGGTTGGAGAATGGGCGAACACTGGGTCAGTGAACGCCTTTGTGCTGTCTTTGTGTTGCGAGGGTGCAATTCACCTTAGCAGCAGATGAGTGACACTGTTTTTTCTTTGTTGACAGAAATGATTTCGGCAAGCATACAGCTGAAAATACTAACCTGATCCGCCTCCAGACACTCTATCACGCAGATAAGCAGAAGACTGACCTATACATCCTTGAACTAGTGACATGGCTTCACCGGTTGATAAATTTAGTTAGACAGAGAGATCATGGTTTCTCATCTATGCCTGTTCGATCTCCAGCTCCCAGGGGACTGGTTTTCCGCACCAAGTTGCAACGAATTCAATCCCAGAACCACGATGCCCAACTTTGTCAAGAAGATCTAGATTTGATAGCCAAGGCGTGTCAGAGGAGATTGGTCCCAGGAATAAGCAAAAGTCAGGAATTTTCTTTAGACAAGAAAAGAGGGCAGGTTTTGACGTTGAGCAGGAGTGCAGGAAACTCACCGGTTAGAAGGTTTGCAGCAAGACAAAAATCAGACCATCAAAAAACTAATATTATGGATGTTATGGATGGCCTAGATAACACAATATAAGACCATACTTGATGTAGTTACACTGAAGGCATTTGGCTTCCCCTACGAGTTACGAATCTCATCTGTCATGTATATTCTTTTGTTAAATTCCCATTATATTGTATATACCTTACATATATGATAATATTTATATGCAGCAGTATAAATATTATAGTTTTACTGATCTCTCAGTTCCATTCCTGGAGGTATTAGAAGAGATGGATCGCCGGTTCTGCTATAGTTTCCAACATCAAGACTCGTATCTTATTTGGTGAAAAAAACGAAGCCACCAGGTGCAAAAGAAAGCCACAAGAGAGGCAATCAACCACAGAGAAACCTATACCAATCTTTGGTAACTTATGTAACGGCAATCTCATTCTTTCTTGGTACGCATCCATGCGCTTGAATCACAAACCTTGGTATTAAAAATTTCTGATATTTCGGCACGATGCAAGGTAGGCTTGATTTCTTTTCCTCTGTAGAACCAGTAAGGTCTCATCTATGTTCTTAAATTTTGAAATTTCTCCATTCTCAAAGCAGATTTTGTAGGTTCTATAATGTTTATTGTTAACTACTAATGGAATATGGTGGTGAGCTTACCTTTTGAAAATCTTCTCTCTTATGCATTTTTATGTATTTCGCTGAGATATGTTTATCATGGGATTTGAAAGGAGATGAAGTAAGATAAAGAGTGAAGAATATGATTTTTATTCGAAATGAACTTTTACATTGATTATTTAACCGTGGGTATAATACTGGTAAATATAGCACTTTAAAATTTAAAATCTAATACGAATTAAGATTGATTAAATCAGTTTTTATAGCTTGATTAACCGAGTTAAAATGGGTTAAAACTTGGCCCGTCAATTAAAAAATAAATAAAATAATATGGTAAGATTTTAATAAAAATTATTTAACCAATAATATATAAATTATAAATTCACGTAGCAATCCATCTAGTAAGTTACTTTTTCGAGGTAATTCTCATGTAAAATATGACAACTATGCCGGTAAATTTTAAACCATAGGACCAGAAGTATCAAAATCCCTTACTTATTTTGGGCCGAATAAAAATACTTAAGATTTGGCGGTGGCAGGCGAGCTGTCATGGAGAGCTGTCATGGCTCGGCAAGCACTCCCTGTGTTCGAAAACTTCAGCCACCGCCTTTGTTCAGCCACAAAAGCTTCTTTATCACAAGCACATGCCCACATCCTCAAAAGTGGCATTTCACTTCCGGAGACCATTCAAATATTCTCAAAGCTCAATCATTTTGGTCACGTAATCCGCGTCTTCTCTTACATGCTCACACAAGGTATCGTGCCTGATAGCCGTGTCTTGCCTACTGTCATCAAGACATGTGCTGCGCTATCGGCATTACAAACCGGAAAACAGATGCATTGTTTTGCATTGGTATCTGGGTTAGGTTTGGACTCCGTTGTCCTGTCCTCTTTATTACATATGTACGTTCAATTCGACCGTTTAAAGGATGCTCGCAATGTGTTCGATAAATTGCCTCAACCAGGTGTGGTTACGTCTAGTGCTTTGATTTCGCGTTTTGCGCGGAAGGGGCGTGTAAAGGAGACAATGGAGTTGTTTTGTCAGACAAGAGATTTAGGTGTTGAGCTTAATTTGGTATCGTGGAACGGTATGATTTCAGGTTTTAATCGTAGTGGCAACTATCTTGATGCGGTTCTTATGTTTCAAAACATGCACCTGGAAGGATTGAAGCCTGATGGAACTAGTGTTTCTAGTGTGCTTCCAGCTGTTGGTGACTTGGAAATGCCGTTGATGGGGATTCAGATTCATTGTTATGTTATTAAGCAAGGTTTAGGACCGGACAAGTTTGTGGTTAGTGCGCTGGTTGATATGTATGGTAAGTGTGCGTGTGCTTCTGAGATGTCAGGAGTGTTCAATGACATGGATGAGGTTGATGTAGGAGCTTGCAATGCTTTAGTTACCGGGCTTTCACGAAATGGACTTGTTGACAATGCATTGGAGGTCTTTAAACAGTTTAAAGGGATGGATCTGAATGTCGTTTCATGGACATCCATGATTGCCAGTTGCTCTCAGAATGGAAAAGATATCGAGGCTTTGGAGCTTTTTAGAGAGATGCAGATTGAGGGAGTTAAACCGAACTCTGTAACGATCCCATGCCTGTTGCCGGCTTGTGGAAATATTGCAGCTTTACTGCACGGGAAGGCAGCCCATTGCTTTTCACTTAGAAATGGAATCATCAATGATGTTTATGTGGGTAGCGCGCTGATTGATATGTACGCTAAGTGTGGAAGAATGCTGGCGTCTAGGCTTTGTTTCGATATGATGCCCAACAAGAACTTGGTTTCTTGGAATTCATTAATGGCTGGGTATGCAATGCATGGAAAGACTATTGAAGCTATAAATATTTTTGAATTGATGCAAAGATGTGGGCAAGAGCCTGATCATGTTAGCTTCACTTGTGTCTTATCTGCATGCACCCAAGGTGGCTTAACGGAGGAAGGCTGGTTTTATTTTGATAGTATGACCAGAAATCATGGCGTTGAAGCTAGAATGGAGCATTATTCATGCATGGTGACCCTTCTTGGACGTAGTGGAAGGCTGGAAGAGGCATATGCCATGATCAAGCAAATGCCATTTGAACCAGATTCTTGTGTTTGGGGTGCTCTACTTAGTTCATGCAGAGTTCACAACAGAGTGGATTTAGGTGAGATTGCAGCAAAGAGAGTCTTCGAGTTAGAACCAAGAAATCCTGGTAATTACATTCTTCTGTCCAATATTTATGCTTCGAAGGCCATGTGGGTTGAAGTAGATACGGTGAGGGATATGATGAGAAGTAGAGGTTTGAAGAAAAACCCTGGCTACAGTTGGATTGAAATCAAGAACAAAGTGCATATGCTCCTAGCTGGAGACAGTTCCCATCCACAAATGCCCCAAATTATTGAGAAGTTGGCTAAATTGACCGTGGAGATGAAAAAGTCAGGTTATGTTCCACATACTGACTTTGTGCTACAAGATATGGAGGAGCAGGACAAGGAGCAGATCCTCTGTGGCCATAGTGAGAAGCTGGCGGTAGTGCTGGGGCTTCTAAATACTAAGCCAGGATTTCCGCTTCAGGTTATCAAGAACCTTAGAATCTGTCGTGATTGTCATGCTGTTATAAAATTCATATCCGACTTCGAAAAGAGAGAGATTTTTGTTAGAGACACAAACCGGTTCCATCAGTTTAAGGGTGGAGTTTGTTCTTGTGGAGATTATTGGTGAACGAGTAAAATGGGTTTGTGGGATTGCTGCTATGATTCTTAACAATACTGAAGATCCTTCTCGTAGAACGACTGGGAGATCAGGTGAGTATTGTCTGATAAAATCTGAAGCTGACTAAATGGAGTTAAAAAATTTCACTGGAGAAGGATTTAAATTAAAACCTTTGTAAATGTTTTGGCTCCCTGGGAAGGCCCGTCAGTGCTACCTCTAGTGGAGCTCGTTGACAAGAACTTTTGGGCATTTTAAAATCACCATCAGCACTCATTTTGTTCATCCAAAATATTCTGATTCTGAATTGGTGATGAAAAGAAAATATCATGCTGAAACCGAAACCAAATTCTACTCTCTGACCCCTTCTCCGGGCCTCTTCACATCTGTGCACATGTATGTAACTACACTGCATCTATTGTGAAGTGCTTCTGCACTTCTGTGCTCCGCTTATTGTTTTGATGCGTGACCTTCTCTATTGTGAAGTTTTGGAATTGTATATTATCCAGGGTAGGTGTTGAACATTCATAGTCAGCTCGAGGCAATCCAGCTGAACCTTTAATTTTCTTTTCACTTGATTATGCCTTTTATTCTGTTAATAACTTAAGTTGTTCATATGCCTTGGCTGGCTCTGAACTTAATTCATCTGTTTACTATAATCATATCCACACGTTTACAAACTGTAACTAATCATCAGAATTCAAGGGTTCTCTGCGGCCAATAAAAAGAGGGGACTTTTGGGCATTGATCTGGAGCACTGAAAACTCTCCGGTTGGGGAGATTGGTGCTTGGCATGGCCATTTTACCCGAAGCAGACAGACCTAAATCGGGCCAAATGGTTAGGAAATTTGTAGGTCCAATCAGGTTTTGGGTTGGGTTCGGGTTGGTTATGGATATTGCTCTATCCATCTTAAACCCGAACTCCTACTCGAACCCGAACCCAAACTTGATCTGAAATAAATAAATAATCATGAAGTTTGAAAAAATTACAAGTATACCAGGTTAATTGTATGCTAAATAATTGTAAGTTATAATATTTTAGGTGCTTGTACTAGGTCAGGTTAATTGTATCCTAAATAATTGTAAGTTATAATATTTAGGTGCTTACTAGGTTATAGATATCTAATGGATACTTAAAGCCAAAGAGGATTTGGTATCCAAAAAATCCATACATGTACAAGGTAGGCTGAGTAATTATTTTGGATTCAAGTAATTATTTTGGATTTAGATTTGGTATCAATAATACAAAATCTTACTGTAGGCATCCACTGTCACCCTTAATGGATGAAAGACAACATGGATCATCAAACACCTATATTCGGGATGTAATAGATGGCCTCGATTCCTAGCAATAAGAGTTTTCTGTCTAATCCTGTCGCGAGTATTGGCTTCCCTTCTGAATCGCATCTTTCCATGCATACCCTCTTGTTAAATTTCCCATTCGAGTCCACAAGGCCCTTGTTGATGATGATATCTAGGTTACAGCAGTAATAATGACATTGATTGGTAGCTAGTGGATCATATCTTCTCTGGTTCAAAATCATAGATATATGGCCTTCTATTTCTGAACAGCAAGATGGTTTTATTATAAGATTATAGTTGTTGAACTAGTTTGGCGTACTTCACTTGCTTTCAACTGCTTCCTCTTTCATGCCACTTCCTATCCCAACTGCTCCTACTCGAGTTTAGCAGTTAAAACTAGCAACGTGTGCTAAATTCCCCTGGTTATATAAGGTCTCTGGTGCACGAATGCATTGAATTCATTACAATGGGGGTCTTCATAAAAATGGGGGTCTCCAAGTCACGCAAATATTGTATTCTTCTCTATGTTTTTCTCATCTTCCATGTCTCTTTTATTTGCAACGCACAAGCTTTATCAACAGTTGCAGATCAGCATGTCCTAGACGTGCCACCAAATGATGAAAATACACCGGCTCGTGCTTCCCCTCCGCTTGCTGCTCCTATTCTAAACAACGTACCTCCTTTTGCAAAACCATTAAGCAACCAAGGGCAACAGTCTCCACTGGGTTACCAGCAGCAACAAGAGCTGAATAATCCACCGCAAGACATTAATCAGCCTCGGACAGGCCTTACTCAACCACTTTCTTCTCTGAACCAGCCCCTCTCAGGCACTAGTGTGCCCTTTTCTGCTTTGAATCAGCCTTTTGGGGCCGTTGATTCCCAAAACTTACTGGGAAACCTTCCTTTTGCCAGTGGAGTTTCTGATGAGAAAACCTCTACTGATCTGGGAGTCGTTTTATTTCCCCTCATTACATTGATGGCTACGCTCTCTAGTTTGTCACTATAACCGATTTAGGACAATCATCAGCCAATCTGCCCAGCATGTGCTTCCAATCTTCCATCCCCTACCCGGCGTTCGGCAACTTCCATGTAACTTCTTATTTTTTGAAGTGATTGTATGTTCAATGTGAGGATGGTTCCGCACCACACCAGTGTGGAGAAACATCTGAAACCTGTAACTTAATATGATGATTTTAACATATTAAAATATGTTATCTTCATCTAAGTTTATGTTTTATAGATGTTATTTGTGTTTATTTTTTTGTTTAAAAAATATTTTTAACTTTTTTTAATTAATATTTTATATATTTTTTAATATTATTTTGATTTTTCAAAATAATTTTTTAAAAATAAAAAAATATTTTTTAAGATATATTTTTAATAAAAAAATACTTTAAAAAATAACTATTTAAAATTCAAATAAGCTACTGCACTGTAAATAAATTTACATAATATATTATCATCTCTAATACGAATTAAATTTGTTATGTATAAAATAATTGATAGGAAAATGTTTTTAAATTTATTTTTTTTTGCAATATATATATATATATATTATAAAATATTTGTAGTCATGATATTTTGTAAAATATTTTTAAGCTCATTTTAATTATATGTCATTCAATTGNTTTTTAATATTATATGCTAGAATATATATTTATTTTATTTTATTTTTAAAAAATTATTTTTTATATCAATACATTAAAATAATTTAAAAATATTTAAAATATATTAATTTAAAGTAAATAAAAAATATTTATTAAAAAAATATTTATAAAATATAAAAATAAATAGGTTAACCACAACCATCGTGGCTCCTACTGTGGTTGTAAACGTGGTATTGTAGGCTTACCTCTCGTGGCAGCATCTGATATCAACATTAACCCCACTTCTTTTTTGTTATTATTGTCAGCATCATCATCATCTTTGTCACAACTGACATCTGTCATTGTCATTTTATTATTATTATATTTTTTATTCGTAAAATATTTAACATAAATATATTAAAACATAAACTCTGTAAAATATTTTATGCAAAGCACACACCCATTAAATATATTAAAAAATTATTTATGCAAATCACACATGTATTAAAAATATTAAGAAATTAAATTTAGATGTTTACATTTTACTCAGGACTGGGAGCACGAAGACATCTAGTCTCATGGGAAATTCTGCTGGGGCAAATAAGAAAATTAGATTTTACTAGTTTTAGAGTAAAAAGTTAAAATTATTCAAACAGAAAGCTGTAATTTTTTTTTCCCGGAGAGCCGGCCCGGACACCGGCCAGTCCCGCCTGTTTCCATCACCGCTCAAGACGCAAAATCTAAGTGTTCAAGAAAAAAAAGCCACCCTCGAAACCCGAGAGATATTCCTTCGTTTACCAAGCTGCATCAGTATCGGTTTGAATTCCTCTTGAATGTCTCTTGTACGCGGTAGCAAGCTTGGAAACATCAAAAGGAAAGCTCGATTTTTGGGTGACTCCTTCAGCTTAAAAAAAGGGGGGGTGGTTGGGCTAGTTGACTCGGGGGCTGGAAGGCAGAAGTTAACAGCATTTCTTATGACTTGTACGCGGCAGCAAACTTGAAGACATTAATTTTCTGCACTCTTTCACCATCATTGGCTAATAAGGTCTTCCACGATTGATTTATTTGGATGTTACAGACCGATTGCCGAAAAGAATCCGTCTTTTCTCCGCGTGATTCCTTGTTGCCCTTCTCCGAGTAAAAATTTCAGGTGACATGGAGAAAAGGGTCTTTTTGAAAAGAATTCAGCGATTGTTTGGTGTTATTGTCGAATTGTTTTGCTGTTAAAATAATAATAATAATATTTTTTTTATATTATTTTAATGCATTAGAATTAATTTTTTTAAGAAATTAAAAATAACTAATATTATTTTAATATATTTTCAAGTAAAAGCAATATTCATATATTCCTGAAAAACTATTTTAACCTCATGCAAAAGTGTTCGGAAATTAAAAACAACATACAATTTTTTTATTAATTTTATTTTTTAATTTGACACTAACAAAAAATTAAGAATCTTCTTAATAAAATCTCCTCTTTAAAATTTATTAAAATTGTATAAATTCTTACACCTAGTTCTAACTTGCAAACCCAAATTCAAAATTTTTATTTTGGAAATTAATCTTATTAATCAGTGATAACATTAAATATACAAAATAGCAAAGATTTATTTTTTTGTGGATCAACATTTATTAGATTAATCCATTGTCAAATCATAATAACTTCTTAATTATATGACAAGGATCGGCAAATCTTTTCAATTTTACTTCCGTAAATTTTAATCAATTGACCTCCCTTTCATAATTTCTCTCGAAAACTTCTCTCATAAAAATCAATTTTTTTCTTTAAACATAAATGATATATATATATCATTTATGTTTAAAGAAAAAAATTGATTTTTATGAGAGAAGTTTTCGAGAGAAATCAAAATAATGTTAGTGATATATATATATCATTTATGTTTAAAGAAAAAAATTGATTTTTATGAGAGAAGTTTTCGAGAGAAATCAAAATAATGTTAGTGATGGCTTACAATGAATTACGTGGTAGCTTCAACAACTGCCACGTATATGTGGTGAACTTGTGAAGCGCGTAGTCTTAACCTTACTAGCGTATTTGTTTTTGCAGACACTTTGAGGGTACAATTCAATGATGTAGATTTTGATGATTAGTTCTTTTGATGGTTTCATGAAGCATGACCCTGTCTATAAAAACAAACAAGAGGAATCGCCTCTTTTTTTTAAAAAAAAAGAAAAGTCTCCTCGTTTTTTTTTTACTTTAAAAAAAGAAGACATCCCCTGTTTTGTCTCTCAAGAAGACAGGCCCACGTTTTCCATAGCCCTGCATTTCCTATATAAAGAGTAGCATTGACGGGGAGGGAGTCATGGGGAAACTCAAACGAAGAGTCTGATATATATGATGTGAGGAAGGGTGGGGGGTGGGCAAAAAGGCACGAGAAAGGGCCACTAGGAAGTAAGAGTAGAGTTTTGAAGAAATGAGAGAAGAGTCTAGCCAAACTAAAAGAGCAAATTAATATAATCTCTCTGCAGGATGCTGCAAAGCAACATCGTCTAGATCTGAAACATGAGATCAAGCCGAAGTTGGTTTGCTGCACTCTGCTGGGAGATTAGATTAGTTTCCTCTTTTAGTTTGGCAGCCTCTTCTCTTGTTTCCTCAAACTTTTCTCTTACTTCCTTTTGTCCCTCTCTTATGCCTTTTTGTCCCTCGCTAATCTCACCCATCTCAGATTTTAAGTGTCAATATAGGTCATTGATCTAGGAATGACCCTCGAAATAAATACCAGACTCTTTCTTGAGTTGCTCCATCATGTTACTTTGTTCATCAGAGAGTATCAGACCTTTAAAATAGAATGGTTATTTTCCTGACACCAGCCTGTCCTCTTGGTTCTGAAGCTGAAGTTCCATTTCCATCTTCAACGAATCACTAATTTATCAGGTATGATTTTTTTATTTTTTTTGTGGAATTATGGGTTGCTCTTGTGTTGTTTTCATGGACTTTTATAATCTGCAACAAGCCCCTTCTCAAACTAAAAGCATGCAAAGATTTCTATTTTTTGCTCTGGATCAAACAAGGGATAAAGATGATTTTTCATTCATGAGATTTGCTGTTTTCTGGTCAGGAATTTTTATGTTCTTTGAAGTCAAAATAATCAAAAGAACAATAAAAGGTGTTTGTTCTGATGGAACGGAAAGTGAAAATGCAAAAGCAGGGGAGAAAAGAAGAAGATTGTTTTCCGTACACGGAATGGTCGAGAAGAAAGAAAATGGGATCCGGGAAAAGACAACGCAGAGGTACAGTTCCAGGGAGGTGGTGCCCTTCTCGCTGCGAGATCTATTGGCAGCCCCTCCTGGCTGCCGCTCAACAAGTGGTAAAAATATGCTCTCCTTGTTTGGAAAGCCTAAAAGCAAGCGAGGCAGCAGTCCAGGTAGGGCTGCCGATATCAACAAGCGACAAATGATTCACAAAGAAACCAAAAATAATCCTACTGGTTTAACACGTGACTGTCACTCGTCTTGTAATATCTTGGACCTTACATTGTGTAATCTTCCACCAGGTAGTTGAGATAAGAATAAACTCTTTTTTTTTTTAATTTCCGACCATTATACAAATGAATAGTACAATGAGTTGTTTCCTTGTTATGTTGTTTAAGAAGGTTGTGGTTTTTTTCTTTCCATTTTCTTTGTCAGAACCATCCCTTCTCCAGCCTTTCTGAGTGTTTCCTTTTGGGGCCAGCGACGATGGAGGAATGAGGAGGAATGTAAACATTATGTGTAGCTCTGAACTAGTATGCTAGAGGTCCAATGAGGTCTGTGTAAACCATGGCCTGCCCAAGCTGATGAAACCTGTCTGAAGATCAACAATTGCTATCTTTTCTAGGTTCAACTCCACGAAAACAGAAACTGGGTCGACTGAAAATAGCCCGGATCAGTAAGCCCTGCCGAAACGCATTCCCGTAGCTCTCAGAGGTTGATCTTCAATCTTGACCGAAACAAAAGGCCACAAGAAAGAAGAATAAAATCCAATCATATCTTTCACAAATGTGAACCCATCTCCTCGAAGTGATATCCCAATTAATAATTGCTGGGTTTTGTCCCTCTTGAGATATATATACATTTGTTTTTGCTTTCAGTCAACCTTTTTGGTTATGTAGCCAGCAGGACTTGATTACCAACAGTTCCTTTCCAGAAAAAGGTTCCCGTTGCCTTCTACGTTTGAAGTCCATTTATTTTCTAGATGGCTACTTGGATTACCGGATATTTTAAGTTTCGATACCCCGACCTAACTAATTAAACACAAACAAATAGGATTAAATTATTATGCATTGCTGCACTATTAATTTTTATTATACGTTGTATATATGAAGTCGATCCAGTCCAGAATATGGGAGGAACTCAGCCTTAAACAAGGTTATACAATATCCGATTTGATGTTAACCCTATCTGAAATGGGGCATGGAGATAGAGAGCATAAAAATCTAACTCAATCAACCCGTTATTGTCTCTGTTTTATCTTTTAGAGTTGGAGTATTTTTTAATGTGTGTCTGCCGAGCCTGTAAGGCATCCCATATTTCTTTCCTTCCCTTCACCTTCACTTGTTTTTTTATATATATTTATTTATTTTCGAAGTCTTTTTATCAGTATTTATTGTTGAAGACTTGAAGTTATTGTTGCGATTTAGATTCAACTTTAACATGCTCGAAGGTTGAAGACTTGAAGACTTGAATTTATTTATTTTAGAAAAATTAATTTTAATATTATTATTATTTAAAATTGCAGATTAAAGGAGTTGATCTCTTATTTATTTTTATAGCATTTTTAGATATTGAATTCCATGTAGAATTCAATTCTAGTAGACATGTGATCAACATAGCAACAATAAATTCCACTGGGATCCAATTGCTTCGACTCTTTTAGACTTTTGGTTGGTTAAGAACAATTTTTTTTTATCACAAATCTTACCATATTTTACATTTGTGGGAACGCCCTACAGGTAGTTGAATTCAGAATAAAGTTTTGTATTTCCGAGAGTTATACAAATGAATAATTGTCCAAAGAGTTGTTTGATTGCTTCCTTGATATGCTGTAAGAAGAATGTGGTCTCGATATTTCCATTTTCTTTGTCAATACCATCACTTCTCCACCCTTATTGGACCGTTTCCTTTCTGGGCCAGTGACGATAGAGGTGAGTGGAGAAAGGGAAACAGTCTGTGAGGCTCTTGTTTTGGTTTGTGATTCTGGACCGGTATACTAGAGGTCCGATGAGGTCTATGAAAACCATGGCCTAGTTTAGCCCACTCAAGCTGATGAAGCCAGTCTGAAGAGTAACAATTGCTGTCTCTTTTTAAGTTCAGCTCCCGGAAACAGAAAGTCAGACGACCTGTAAAAGCTCAAATCAAGAGCCCAACACACACGTATTCTAGGAGCTCTTGGATAGTGTACAACAATATATTTGATTGGAGAGAAAAATAAATTTATTTTTAAAATATTTTGAAAATGAATTTTTATATTTTTAAAGTAAAAGGTACAAAGAGAACATGTGTTTAGAAATAAAATTTATTATTTTTTATTTCTAAAATATCTGGGTAAAAAATACAATTATCTCTTTATCTTTTTTTCTATTCTAGAATAACAATCACAAACTACTTCAGAGATTGATATTAATATTAAATCTGTATTGAAACACCCCACCTCCCCTTTTTCCCCTACTGTGAAACCCGACTTGACCATAATATTCCAAGTCAGAAAAGCAACAAGAAGCGAAGATATAGAAGACTAAAACCCAATGATATATGTGAACCCAACAGCTCAAGGCTCGAAGTAATATGCAGAGTCTTAATCGTTGGACACCGTCCCTTGCAAGAACATATTTCTTGCATCGAATCAACCTTTTTGGAGAGGTAGCCAGCAGGAAGCAGGGCTAGATTACCGACCGTTCCTTTTCAGAAAAGGTTCGCATGGCCTTTCACATTTGAAGTCCATTTATTTTCCAGATGGCTGTTTGAATTACCCAGCGAATTAGTCCTGCTCTTTCCGACCCATGCAAGTCTTGATGCCCCGACTTCACTCGTTAAATTGTTATATATTACTGCACGTATTAATATGTACTAGTTGTTTTTTACGCATTATATGCTGTAGAGGGTCGAATTATTTTTTTTATAATTTTCTTTTAAAAATTATTAGGATGTAATTTTTATATATATATAATGGATGAGAAGCTTTACTGACGAATAAAACACTTTTTAGTTATTGAAACAGTGATATATACTAAATGATATATCTTCTAGACTTTATATTTTTTTATGTATTAATTGTTTTCAAAGTAAAAGAGCATTCAATCTTAACTCCTTTTATTAGAATTATTTAATATAAAAATTAAATTTTTAGTTGGCCGAAATCTTTACTAATAATAATTTTTTATCTCCAAGCTAGAATATGGTGTTCCCCTCTCTCTCCTCCACGCAAAAAGAAAGATTGAAAAAAAATAGAAGTAAATTTGTTACTAAAACGTATTTTTTTTCTTAATTATAGAAACCAATTAAATCTACTAACTTTAAAAAGTTAAAAATTAAAATGAAATTTTCAAATAAATTATATAATTATTAAATATAACCTATTTTTCCTGTATTTTCCATTTAAATTATATATCTTTCAATTTAACTTCAATTGAGTTATAATTTTAAATGAAAACAAAATTTGAGTATCAAATTAATTTAAATTATAGGTCTTTCAATTCAACTTCAATTGACTTATAATTTTAAGTGAAAAAAAGTTTGAGTATCGAATTAAATTTTTTTTAAATTATTTATTTCAATTTCCAGTAATCTGTGAGAGTGCAATAATCAAGATAGGAATAGTGACAATACCAATACTTAATAATTATAAATTAGTATATTAAATTAAAAAAAAAAACATATACATGAGCAATGGATCCAATCAGGAATACAACAAAGACTTAAAAATATATTAAATTTATGTATTTTTGAGTTTTTTTTATATGATTGTAGTATGTTGATATAAAAAAATATAAAAAATTATTTTAATATATTTTTAAATAAAAACCTAATAAAAAATAAAATCCTGATTAACTTGCTCTATAATATTATTAAATGACGAACTAGATTCACTTAAATATTTCCCAAACATTAAACTACTAGGAAAATTTGTCATAGAATAATTACTTGACTGATCCAATAGATATTAGTCTGATCAATTTACTAGTTTTTCAATTACTAATCAATCACAGATATAAATAATTTTTTGTTATCCAAGATTAATTGATCGACATGCTCTCTAAAAAAATATCTCATTAATTCTCCTGAAAAAAAATCATAAAAAAAGCAGCCTCCCATGAGAAATCAGAGCCACGTGCCAAAATTCCCAGAAGAGTATTTTTTTTTGTTTCTACACAAGCAACGGGAATGTATATTTTTTGAGTGATCCTCCCAAAGCATTAACAACTTTTATTTATTTATCTCTCAGGTCTCGCTCGTTCCTGTGATTTGCTTGGACCACGGTGCTTTTAACCAGTAAAAAGATTTGTAAAATGGAGGCATCTTTTCTATATTAAAATTATATTATTTTTGCATTTGAGAAATCTTTTGAGGGAAATTAAAATCAGATTTTACAGTGGATTACGTGGTTATCTCAATAACTGCCACGTATACGAGGTCATTGTGAATAGTAATTTCTGATTTTTTCAAAACGCAGCCGCCGCCGGAGAGAAACACGCTCTAAGAAGTTACATTTTCGAGGGAGAAGACTTTATTATTATTAATAATAAAAATAAAAATAAACATAAACATAATATACATTAGCATGATGATTAGCCTGAGCTTTTATTTATGATAGAAAAAATCATTCTTCGACAAGGAATAGTATATATATAAATTAAATAAACCCAATTCATATTTAATATCATGTACTAACTAACAAGTTTTTAAAAAATTTATCCAAACCATCAATTTAATACATTATATTTAAAATGTAAATCTTTTTCTATTTAATATCATAATCATAATTATGAAATGGGAAAATTAATAATACATCGATTATAAAATGATATGGATAAATTAATAAATTATATTTAGTTTCTGCACAAGTAACGGGAATATTTTTTTTCAGTGATCCTCGTAAAGTATTAACTACTTATTACTTTCATTTATTTCGCCCGTCTCGCGCTCGTCTTTCTAATTTGCCTGGGGCTAGGGCACAGTGCATCACGTGGTAGCATCCACAACTGCCACGTATAGGAGTTTTTCTTTTTTTGGGTGAAATCACGTATGTGATGAGGTTAACTAGCAACTAGCAGGGATGCGTCTATGAAACTGTAGACGTTTTCCAAAGTCGTGCATGGGGTCCATGCGTGTTTCGGTGGGAAAGCTCTCCTCTATAAAAAGAAAGCCTTCGAGTCATGGAGACTCAAACAAAGAGTCTGATATACACGATTTAAGGGATGAGATTGGTGAGATTAGCAGGGGCAAAACGGCACGAGAAAGGGCCAAAAGAAAGTAGGAGTAGAGTTTGAAGAAATAAGGAGTCGAGCCAAACTAAAAGAAGAAACTTATATAATCTCTCTGCAGAATGCTCCAAAGCAACATCGTCTAGATCTGAAACATAAGATCAAGCAGAAGTTGGCTTGCTGCTTTCTGCTGGGAGATTAGATTAGTTTCCTCTTCTAGTTTGACAGCCTCTTCTCTAATTTCCTCAAACTTCTCTCTGACTTCCTTTTGCCCCTCTCGTGTGCGTTTTTGTCCCCCGCTAATCTCACCCATCTTGTTACTTTTTTCCGTCAGACAGGAAACCAGAGATTTAAAATGCTTAATTTTTCTCATCTTGGTTCTGAAGCTGAAATTCCATTTCCATAATCACTAATTAATCAGGTATGAATGCTTTTCATTTCTTTTGGGTTTTATGCGTATGCTATTGTGTTGTTTGCAAGGATTTTTATAACCTGCAACAAGCCAACAAGCACCTTGTCCACATAAAAGCATGCAAAGATTTCTATATTATGCTCTGTACCAGACAAGGGAGAAAGGGAAATTTTCATGAATGAGACTTTCTATTTTCTGGTCACGAATTTGGATATTCTTTGAAGTCAGAATAATCAAGAACGACAGGAGATGTTCGCTCTGATGGGACTGAAAGGGAAAGCGCAGCAGGTGGGGGAAAGCAGAGTAATTTTCCGTGAAAGCAATGTTTTCTATTTGGGTTTACTTCCCGTAGAATGACCGAGAAGAAAGAGAATGGACTCTGGCAGTAGGTCAATGCAGAGGCACAATTCCTGGAAGCTTTTCTCCTTTTTCCTTCAAGGGCTATTGTCAACTCCAGCCAGCTATTCCCTGGACAAGTGATAACATATGCCCAACTTGTTCGGAAAGACTAAAAGCAAGGGAGCAGTCCAACTGGGCTGCTAATAGCAACAAGAGACAAATCATCCATAGAGCAACAAAAAACTCTGCTGGTGTATCGGTATAAAGCATAAACATCGTGTTGTCACACGTCTTACCATATTTCGGACCTTATATTGTGTGAACGTGCGGCAGAAAGTTGAATTCAGAATAGTTTTTTAAAAAAAAAATTTCCGATCATTATACAAGGTATATTAAACTCTTAACAAATGTTGGAATGAGCTGTTTCCTTGTTATGTTGTTAAGAAGATCAGGTTTTGTTCTTTCCATTTTCTTTAGCTGAATCATCACTTCTCCAGCCTAACGAAGACAGTTCCTTTCCGGGCCAGTGTCGATAGAGGTATGTAGAGAAGGGTATACATACAGTGGATTGAGCTCTTGTTTTGGACTTTTTGTGGGCGATTCCGGACTCTTATGATAGAGCTCCGATGAGGTCTAAGAAAAACGTGGCCCTAGTTTAGCCCACCGAAGCTGATGAAGCCTGACTAAAGATTAGCTATTGCCGTCTTTTTTAAGTTCAGATCCCCATGAACAGAGATTGAGTCGACCGAGAAGAGCCCAAATCAAAAAGACCAACCCAAACTGAACATCTACCTTCCTTTTTCCCCTCCCCAGTGTGGTACCCGTCAATCTTCATGACTCTGACATGATGGAGGATGATTCTCCGCTGCATAAAAAGTAAAGAAAGAGAAAGACAAGCGTCCAATCCTATGGTTCTTTAAATGGTAACCCAACCCCAACACCTTTTGCTGTTGGGTTGTCGTCGCTTTAAAGGATGTATTGCTTGCATTGAATCAACCTTTTTTAGCAGCTAGCTAGGAGGACTGGATGGCCACAGGTTCTTTACCAACCGATCCTGCTCTTTCTGACTCGTGCAGGACTGGGTGCCCCAATTAACTCATTAATAAAATACACGCAGTGGATAGTTATTATATATTATTGCACAGATTAATTTTTATTATATATTAATCTATTAAATTCTTAAAAAAGAACTATATATAGAAAGCGAACTCAATCTGTAATATAGCATGGACTTAGTTTTAAACCAGGTTATACAATATCCGATTTATTTTTAACCCGATTAAAAATGGGTATAGAGATTAAAAAAAAAAAAAAGCTAAAAATCTGACTCATTCAATCCTCATTGTTGCCCCCAGACATCCAATGTTCCCTTCCTTTTCCTCACTATGACGGGAATTTAAAAAAAAATATAGTAAAATCAGTGAAATGTTGAGAGAAATTATTGGATAAATATAATCCATCCATTAAAAATCATGGACCGCCTAATAAATTTATTACAAATAATTAAATTGATCAACGTCATTAGCTTGATAAATCATATATATTTAGAATGTGAATCTTTTTATGTTTAATATTAAAACAATTAATCATAATTACGAAATGAGAAAACTAACAGCATAACAATTACAAAAACGATATGAATAAATTCAATAAGAAGTAAAAGTTTTATTGACACTGAAAATTGACAGGAGGATTGATCCTAGAAGCATCCAGTTGGCCCATATATATTGGCTAGATTAATTTAATATTTTTATAATTTATCTATTATTGTTCATCGTAAACCGTAGTTGCTCCTCTCTCACGAGAAAGTATTGCCATCACTCCTCTTAATCAGTAAAAACATGAGCCAACTCCAAAACCAATCACGACTAACGTAGGAATTACTTGAACGCTGTGAGCGGATTTATTTTTTAAAATAAAAGGTACAAAGAGAACAAGTGTTTAGAAATAAAAAAAATTATTTTTTATTTCTAAAATATCTAGATAAAAAATACAACTATTTCTTTGTCCTTTTTTTTCTATTCTAGAATAACAACCACAAGCTACTTCAGAGATTGATATTAATATTAAATCTGTATTTAAACACCCCACCTCCCCTTTTCCCCTACCATGAAACCCGACATAACCATAAGATTCCAAGTCAGAAAAGCAACAAGAAGCGAAGATATAGAAGACTAAAACCCAAACACATGTGAACCCAACAGCTCAAGGCTCGAAGTAATATGCAGAGTCTTAATTGTTGGACACCGTCCCTTGCGAGAACATATTTCTTGCATCGAATCAACCTTTTTGGAGGGTAGCCAGCAGGAAGCAGGGCTAGATTACCGACCGTTCCTTTTCAGAAAAGGTTCGCATGGCCTTTCACATTTGAAGTCCATTTATTTTCCAGATGGCTGTTTGAATTACCCAGCGAATTAGTCCTGCTCTTTCCGACCCATGCAAGTCTTGATGCCCCGACTTAACTCGTTAAATTGTTATATATTACTGCACGTATTAATATGTACTAGTTGTTTTTTACACGTTATATGCTGTAGAGGGTCGAATTATTTTTTTTATAATTTTCTTTTAAAAATTATTAGGAAGTAAATTTTTTTATATATAATGGATGAGAAGCTTTACTGATAAATAAAACACTTTTTAGTTGTTGAAACAGTGATATATACTAAATGATATATCTTCTAGACTTTAGATTTTTTTATGTAATAATTGTTTTCAAAGTAAAAGAGCATTCAATCTTAACTCCTTTTATTGTATAGAATTATTTAATATAAAAATAAATTTTTTAGTTGGTCAAAATCTTTACTAACAATAATTTTTTATCTCTAAGCTAGAATATGGTGTCCCCCTCCCTCTCCTCCACACAAAAAGAAAGATTGAAAAAAAACAGAAGTAAATTTGTTACTAAAATGTATTTTTTTAAAATTATAGAAACCAATTAAATCTAGTAACTTTAAAAAATTAAAAATTAAAAAGAGCTTTTCAAATGAATTATGTAGTTATTGAATATAACCTATTTTTCTTGTGTTTTCCATTTAAATTATATATCTTTCAATTCAAATTCAATTGAGTTATAATTTTAAGTGAAAACAAAGTTTGAGTATCAAATTAATTTAAATTATATATCTTTAAATTCAACTTCAATTGACTTATAATTTTAAGTGAAAATAAAGTTTGAGTATCAAATTAATTTTTTTTAAATCATTTATTCCAATTTCCAGTAATTTGTGAGAGAGCAATAATCAAGATAGGAATAGTGACAATTTAGCTTTATACTTAACAATTATAAATTAATATATTAAATTAAAAAAAAACATATATATGAATAGCGGATCCAATCAAGAATACAATAAAAACTTAATCTAAAACCGGGTTGTACAATTTCTGAATCAATTTTTAAACCCGGTTTAAGATGAATATGGAAATAAAGGAGGTAAAACTCTAACACTAACAAATTGTTGTTTCTGATTTTATCGTTTAAGGTTGGACTCTTTAGTATATGTTTATTGAGGTTGTCAAAAAAATTTGATATTTCATTCCTTGCCCTCATCTTCAGAGGTCTTTTTCACCAATATTTTACTGAGCTCAGCAAAGAACCTCGTAGCTTAATGACCCTGAGGTATCCCTTGTTTTTAATTGTTCTTAAGCTTAAACCCTGCCTTTAATGCCAGAAAATAATTAACAATAATGTGCTCATGCGGCATGCTTTGGCAGGATCAATTGTTTATTGTAAAGAAAAATGGGATTGAATAGAAATGCACTCGCTACATAGAACAATAAAAGAAACTTTAGAGACCAGCACTATACCTTTTTTGCATTACAACATGTTTTTATTTAAAAATTTATTAAATTTATGTTTTTTTTGAGTTTTTTTATATGATTGTAATGTGTTGATATAAAAAAATATTTTAATATATCTTTAAATAAAAAACACTAATAACACATCAATTGTAAAATGATACCGACAAATTTAATAAGAAATAAAAGATTGATTGACTTGCTACATAATTTAAATAATATTAGATGATGAACTAGATTCACCTAATTATTTCGCAAACATTAAACTGCGAGGAAAATTTGTCATAGAATAATCATCTGACTGACCCAATAGACATTGGTTTGATCAATTTACTAGTTTTTCAATTATTAATCAATCACGCATATAAATAATTTTTTGTTATCCAAGATTAATTGATCGACATGCTCTCTAAAAAAATATCTCATTAATTCTCTTAAAAAATCATAAAAAAACAGCCTCCCACAAGAAATTACACCCAAGTGCCAAAACTCCAAGAAGAGTATATTTAGTTTCCAACAAGTAACGGGAATGTATATTTTTTGAGTGATCCTCCCAAAGCATTAACAACTTTTATTTATTTATCTCTTAGGTCTCGCTCGTTCCTGTGATTTGCTTGGACCACGGTGCTTTTAACCAGTAAAAAGATTTGTAAAATGGAGGCATCTTTTCTATATTAAAATTATATTATTTTTGCATTTGAGAAATCTTTTGAGGGAAATTAAAATCAGATTTTAGCGTGGTTATCTCAATAACTGCCACGTATACGAGGACAAGTAGCGAAGGACGGCGGCTTAGGAAGTTACATTTTCGAGGGAGAAGGCTTTTTTTGTTTTTTTTTTATTATTATTATTTTAAGAAGACGTCTTTTCTTCTTTTCTTTTTAAGAAGGCGTCGTCCATCGTTTTTCAAAGCCCTGCGTGGGTCAATGTGTGTTCTGTCAATCACGTAGTCGTAGAAAGTTTTGAATAAAACCTGGGTTATTTTTTTAACGAATAGTTTTTATAGTGATTATTATTTTTTAAAATATTTTTATTTGATAATAATTTAAAATAATTTTTATTTTTAAAATTTTATATTTAATATTAAAATATCAAAAAATCTAAAAAATATTTAAAATAAAAATAATATTTTTTATAAAAATAATTTCAAATTATAAACATAAACATAAATGTATATTAGCATGCTGATTAGCTTGAGTTTTTATTTATGATATAAACAATCATTCTTCGTCAAGGAATAGTTTATGTTTAAGTTGATATATATATATATATATATAAACAAAATTAAATAAACCCAATTCATATTTAATATCATGTACTAACTAATAAAATTTTTAAAAAATTTATCCAAACCATCAATTTAATATATTATATTTAAAATGTAAATACTTTCTTATTTAATATCATAATCATAATTATGAAATGGGAAAATTAATAACACATCGATTATAAAATGATATGGACAAATTAATAAATTATATTTAGTTTCTGCACAAGTAATGAGAATATTTTTTAGAGTGATCCTCGTAAGGTATTAACTACTTATTACTTCCATTTATTTCGCCCATCTCGCGTTCGTCTTTGCAATTTGCTTGGGGCTACGGCACAGTGCATCACGTGGTAGCATCCACAACTGCCACGTGTAGGAGTTTTTCTTTTTTCGGGTGAAATCACGTAGATGAGGTTAGCTAGCAAGGATGCGTCTTTGAGACTGTAGACGTTTTTTTCTTTTCTTTTTTTTTTTTTAAGAAGACGTTTTTTCTTCTTTCCTTTTTAAGGAGACGTCGGCCATCGTTTTCCAAAGTCGTGCATGGGGTCCATGCGTGTTTCTGTAGGAAAGCTCTCCTATATAAGGAGAATAGCCTTCGAGTCATGGAGACTCAAGCAAAGAGTATGATGTATACGATTTAAGGGATGAGATTGGTGAGATTAGCAGGGGGCGAAACGGCACGAGAAAGGGCCAAAAGAAAGTAAGAGTAGAGTTTGAAGAAATGAGAGAAGGCGAGCCAAACTAAAAGAGGAAGCTTATTTAATCTCTCTGCAGAATGCTGCAAAGCAACATCGTCTAGATCTGAAACATAAGGTCAATCAGAAGTTGGTTTGCTCCACTCTGCTGGGAGATTAGATTAGTTTCCTCTTCTAGTTTGACAGCCTCTTCTCTTATTTCCTCAAACTTCTCTCTGACTTCCTTTTGCCCCTCTCTTGTGCGTTTTTGTCCCCCGCTAATCTCACCCATCTTGTTACTTTTTTCCGTCAGACAGGAAACCAGAGATTTAAAATGCTTAATTTTTCTCATCTTGCTTCTGAAGCTGAAATTCCATTTCCATAATCACTAATTAATCAGGTATGTATGCTCTTTATTTCTTTTGGGTTTTATGCGTATGCTATTGTGTTGTTTGCAAGGATTTTTATAACCTGCAACAAGCCAACAAGCACCTTGTCCAAATAAAAGCATGCAAAGTTTCTATATTATGCTCTGCACCAGACAAGGGAGAAAGGGGAATTTTCATTATTGAGATTTTCTGTTTTCTGGTCGTGAATTTGGATGTTCTTTGAAGTCAGAATAATCAAGAACAACAGGAGATGTTCGCTCTGATGGGACGGAAAGGGAAAGCGCAGCAGTTGGAGAAAAGAAGACTAATTTTCCGTGAAAGCAATGTTTTCTATTTGGGTTTACTTCCCGTAGAATGACCGAGAAGAAAGAGAATGGACTCTGGCAAAAGGTCACTGCAGAGGCACAATTCCTGAAGCTTTTCTCCCTTTTCCTTCAAGGGCTATTGTCAACTCCAGCCAGCTATTCGCTGGACAAGTGAAAACAAATGCCCAACTTGTTCGGAAAGACTAAAAGCAAGGGAGCAGTCCAACTGGGCTGTCTAATAGCAACAAGAGACAAATGATCAACAGAGCAACAAAAAATTCTACTGGTGTATCGGTATAAACATCATATTGTCACACATCTTACCATATTTCGGACCTTATATTGTGTGAACGTGCGGCAGAAAGTTGAATTCAGAATAGTTTTTTTTTTTTTTAATTTCCGATCATTATACAAGGTATATTACACTCTAACAAATGTTTGAATGAGTTGTTTCCTTGTTGTGTTGTTAAGAAGATCAGGTTTTGTTCTTTCCATTTTCTTTAGCTGAATCATCACTTCTCCAGCCTAACGAAGACAGTTCCTTTCCGGGCCAGTGTCGATAGAGGTATGTAGAGAAGGGTATACATACAGTGGATTGAGCTCTTGTTTTAGACTTTTTGTGGGCGATTCCGGACTACTATGATAGAGCTCCGATGAGGTCTAAGAAAACCGTGGCCCTAGTTTAGCCCACCGAAGCTGATGAAGCCTGGCTAAAGATTAACTATTGCCGTCTTTTTTAAGTTCAGATCCCCATGAACAGAGATTGAGTCGACCTAGACGAGCCCAAATCAAAAAGACCAGCCCAAACTGAACCTCTACCCCTCTTTTTACCCTCCCTAGTGTGGTACCCATCAATCTTGATGACTCTGACATGATGGAGGATCATTCTCCGCTGCATAAAAAGTAGAGAAAGAGAAAGACAAACATCCAATCCTATGGTTCTTTAAATGGTAACCCAACCCCAACACCTTTTACTGTTGGGTTGTCGTCGCTTTAAAGGATGTATTGCTTGCATTGAATCAACCTTTTTTGGCAGCTGGCTAGGAGGACTGGATGGCCACAGGCTCTTTACCAACCGATCCTGCTCTTTCTGACTCGTGCAGGACTGGGTGCCCCAATTAACTCATTAATAAAATACACGCAGTGGATAATTATTATATATTATTGCACAGATTAATTTTTATTATATATTAATCTATTAAATTCTTAAAAAAGAACTATATATAGAAAGCGAACTCAATCTGGAATATAGCATGGACTTAGTTTTAAACCAGGTTATACAATATCCGATTTATTTTTAACCCGATTAAAAATGGGTATAGAGATTAAAAAAAAAAAAGCTAAAAATCTGACTCATTCAATCCTCATTGTTGCCCCCAGACATCCAATGTTCCCTTCCTTTTCCTCACTATGACGGGAATTTAAAAAAAAATATATAGTAAAATCAGTGAAATGTTGAGAGAAATTATTGGATAAATATAATCCATCCATTAAAGATCATGGACCGCCTAATAAATTTATTACAAATAATTAAATTGATCAACGTCATTAGCTTGATAAATCATATTATATATATTTAGAATGTGAATCTTTTTATGTTTAATATTAAAACAATTAATCATAATTACTACGAAATGAGAAAACTAACAGCATAACAATTACAAAAACGACATGAATAAATTCAATAAGAAGTAAAAGTTTTATTGACACTGAAAATTGACAGGAGGATTGATCGTAGAAGCATCCATTTGGCCCATATACATTGGCTAGATTAATTTAATATTTTTATAATTTATCTATTATTATCCATCGTAAACCGTAGTTGCTCCTCTCCCACGAGAAAGTATTGCCATCACTCCTCTTAATCAGTAAAAACATGAGCCAAGTCCAAAACCAATCACGACTAACGTAGGAATTACTTGAACGCTGTGAGCGGACCTGAGCTTCATGTTCTTAACCAAACCAACCAATCAACTCAAGCCACTTAACAGCCCTAACCCAATAATAAATCGCACAATTACGTGAATGGGGATAATTATTCATGCCTTTTTCCTTTTTGCACGTTTCATTCATAAAATTATCAAAAAGGATAAGAAGGCGAGATCAGGTGAGAGGTTGATGTTGGGAATTTATTCATCTCTCTCTGATAACTCGTCTCGTGCGTTCAAAGACACAGTGAGTTGGTTTCCCGCATCATCTGTTGGTCGTTGACTTCTTTTTTTATTTATTTAAGTTTTTACGATAAAATTTTATTAATTATTAGAAGCATAAAACATTCATGCCGTGTTGATCAAATTATTTTATGTCCTAAACCCCAATAAAACACTACTTTCGAGAGGAATGGACCATTTTCCCGTGTGCCTCCCGTGTCTCTCTAACCTCCCAGCCAGCGTTCGAGGAAATTCCAATCAACCGTAGAAGAAAGAGGGAGGAATCTGGTAAATGGACACCGCAGAGCCACCACTCCTTCATGAACTCCTGCGTGCCGTTCGAGGCAGTGCTCGAGGAAGCAGTCCAGGTGGGCTGCCAGGTAAGGACAGAGACAAATGATCCACGAAGCAACACAAAATTCTACTGGTGTACAAACAAATTTTTATGGGATTGTGGTTTTGTTCTTTCGATTTTCGCTACCAGACCCGTCGCTTTTGCAGCCTTACTGGACCGTTCCCTTTTGGGCCAGTGACGATGATAGCGGTACGTGAGGAAAGGTAAACTTTCGGGGTGGATGAAAAAATTTAAAGTGCAAAAAAAGAAAAAGAAAAAAAGAAGATATTAATGACATGTTTTCTAAAAAAAATAGATTTTAATCATTAATTAAATAATTTTTTATTTAATATGAAGATAAAAAACACTATGATGTGTAAAATTTATGAGAATAATCTTAAAAAAATAAATCAAAAAGTTAAAACTTTTAAAATCTGTATTAATAGATAAAATTAATAAAAAATAGTGTTTATTTAAAAAAAATCAAGTTAATAAAGTAAACTTCCATCGCAAATCCATCGTTGAATTCAATAATCTTTTTATTCCATCAATTATCTTTAATTTAATTATACTATAATAAAGTGCATTTTAGTTTTTTGTATCAAATGTTTTTCTTAGAAATAAAATAATTATGATAGGCACACGGTGACATGATGGTAAAAGTATATAATTAATAAAGGACAATGAAATTGTTTTAAAATAATGAGTGGCGGAAAAAACATTAAAAATACAAAAAATATTTTACTGCCAAGAATCTAACTCATTCAACCCCTTGTTGTTGTCTAAAGACATCAAATATTTTATTGCTTTCTCTTCCTTTCCCTCACTGTCATCTGTTTTATTTATTGTGGAAGTTATGCATGCATCGCGGATTGAAATTTAAAGCTCGAAGATTAATGAGCCCGGTTAATGACGTTCCTAGATTACCGAGCCTGAGCTGCTGTCTCATGTCTGGCATAGAAATGCACTCGATTCCCGGGGAAAAAAATACAAAAAATAGAAATAATAATACCATGAACCAGTCAATAAATTTATAATAAATTATTAAGATTATCTAAATCATCAATTTATTAAATTATATTTAGAATGTGTATTCTTTTACATTTAATAACAATGATAAATGACAAAATTAACGGCATATAAATAAAAAAAGGAAATAGATAATTTATTAATTGTGAAATTTTTTATTGCTGTGCGCAGAATCTTAGATAATAAAGTGACAAGAAGATTTGCCGCAAAAGCACCTAGTTTACCCATGAGATATTGGTTATATCGATTTAATGGTGTTTCATTAGTTTTATAATTTATTGTCTTTCATAAAATAAATAAAAAGGATACAGTTTAAAATACTGTGCAAAACTCACGCAAACAATAATTTATCATTTATTTTCAAATCTCAAGGCTTACAATCACGAATTAAAAATATACATAGATATATTAAAGAAATAAATATTCATGTCGTTTTATAATTTAGTCGAAATTACAATTATTTATCAATTTTTTAAAAAATTACAATTTATAACTTGAATTTTGCTGTGAGTATATCAGTTTATATTCTAAATTATTTTATAGATTAGTTTATTTTATATTGATCAATAATATAAACTGTGATTTTTTTAAATTTATTTTTTAAAAGTTAATAAATAAGAGTAATTTGATTAGAAATAGAACGACAGACGTACTCCTTTCTATATTAAAACTCAAAACCTAATTACATTTTTTATTTTAAAAAATCTCTTGTACATTTCACATTAATTCTGCTGACAGCAAAAATCACAGACAAAGGTGGCTGCCGTCACAGGAATGCCGTTAATCTCCCCCCAATAAATGATTGCGCCGTGACTCCTCTCTCATGCTGTGGCAGCGGCCATGATACGTACAGCTAGGAAAAACACAAGCCACCTCCAAAAGCCATTCGGTTGCTTGAATGTTGTAAGGCGTGCCTAAGCTTTATGTGCTTAACCAAACCAACCAATTAATCCATGCCACTTAAAAACCCAAACCCAATTTAAGACATAATTTTAACATGAGGTTTAATTAATAGATCATCCGTTGGTCGTTGACTTTTCTTTCTTTTTACAAGACAAATTGATTAATTACTAGAAGCATAAACATTCATGTCGTATTGCTGATGTGTATTTTATGTCCTAAATCCTAATAAAACCTTACTCTCGAGAGAAAGGAGCTCTCTCCTAGGAAATTTCAATCAACCATACAAGGAAATCGTCTTTCCTTTGCTATGTATTTTCTTTGTAATTGCCTCTTTTCTTGCTTACTTTCCTGGTTTCTTATTCTTCTTTTTTTAGTGATAAGGAGAAATTAGTTACTGAAAATATCAAAAAGAATATTTTTTTTAATATTAACATATGCTTCACCATGAAATTTATTCATGAATTCACTTTTATATGAGATAAAAGAATGTTTCTAATATATTAATAATTTATTCTCCAATAGAGTAATTTATGATATGATTTGGCATTGCTTGTTTGGTTTTTTTAATCATTCTTAAAATGTATTTGGTATAATAATTCTAATACACGATGATATTAAAACTAAAAGAAAAAAAACATTAAATCGGTAAATTAATGACTTTTGAAACGAGATTACTTTATAAAATTATAATGTGTGTATGAACATAGAAATTGAGTAAACCGACGAATTTTCCACGAACATAAAAATGGGGTACGTGTCGAAATTTCGAGGTGGATTCCTAGGGTGTAGCTTTTCTCCATAAATTGCAATTTCGTGTGTACAAGTTTTACATTGAACAACGAAGAGCAACAAGGATTTCAGGAAGCAACTGAGATTGATTGACAACATGCTAGTCAAGCGCCGGTCGCATGAGTATATATACTTGAATCACCGGTGAATTGATGGATGGGATTAGCTGGGGACATAAACGCATAAGGATCGAAGGGGTGCGAGAGAAAAATCTGAAGAACAAAGTAGTAAAAGAATTTGCAGAAAACTTGCTCCTTTTTCGTATCTTTATGCGTTTTTGTCCCTCGCAAATCTCATTCATGTCAAAGGTCTAGATTGGCTTGATTTGACAAGGGATTAAAGCATTTCCTCAAAGAAGGAATGGTGGGTAACCTTTTTTTTATCCAAGGCACATTGTAAGTATTTATGTTCTTGCTGTCTCTTTGAAGGATCTTCATGATTTGTTCTTTGTCAGACAGGTTAATTATGATCTGAAGTCTTTGTTAGGTTAGTGAATCGGGGTACTTTCTGAAGCCGAAGGAACGTGGAAATGAAAATAAAAATTGAAGGGCGGGATCCGGTGGACCAAGAAGGGAACGTGTGAGGTGGAGAAAAGAGGAGGGAACGTTTTCCGAGGGTGTCATGCAACGAAGGCAAAGGAAAAAAGGATTTCTTTTTTTATGCTTTTATTTTTTTCAATGCCTTTTCTTTTCATGTCCAATTCTTATGAAGATTGTCTTGTTCTCCAAGACTTGAAGCCTCATGGTCTGGTTGCTGCTGCTCCTAATTTGATACCATCCTGTCTCCTCTAGGGGTATGATATCAATCTATGGTTTTTAAATCTGTTTCAGAGCGCGTGTATCTTGTAAAATTGCTGGAGGGTACTTAATAAATGACTTGCTTTATTTTTTTTTTCTTAGTTAAATTGTCATTCTCTTATCTTTTCTTTTCTAAAAATCCAAATACGTTATATTTTTTCAAAGAAATTCATAAAAAAGAAGAAGAAGTTATGCAAGTTCTCAATTACTTCTTGTTACTGGTTATTAGCAAGCTTGCGCGTTATCAAAGTAAATTGAACAATTAAAGTTGACACTGCGATTTTCGAATAATAAGAGCTCAGCTAGATCAGTGGGAGAATTATAGGACTGAATAGCACTTTATACTTGATTCTCGTAGCTTCCTTGTGGTTTCCATTTATGAGATAAAAAATATTAGCCACATGACACAGATTTCCCATTTTTTCAATGCGATGCTCATCTTAATTTACATAAATACAAACATAAATTAAATCAACAAGGTGAGGTTGAGTTAAGCCAGGTTGGCCTATGACCAACGTAGACATTAAAGCGGTCGAGTCCACTGATTATCCTTTGGTCAAGCCAGATGTTGTGACCTTGATATGAGCTAGCCCCCACGGCCCCCCTTTGAATTAGAGGGGCTCTGATCATCCATCATGGATGCTTGAGGGGGGAGGGGGGGTGTTTAAATTAAGTGTGAATTTACTTTTAATTTTTTAAAATTTATTCTTGATTTACATGGAAAGAAAACAATATAAAAGGCATGAGTTTATGAAAAAAAAACAGAGTTACCAATTTATCCTAGTATAAATTCTACAGCCGATCAAAAACACAAATCACGAGCAAAAAAAATTTTATAATAAAATTAAAGGAGAGATACCAATTAATTTATCTTTCATCAAACAAAATAAGGTAGTTTAAATTATTTTTTTTATTTTGAAATATTTGTTAATAATTTGATGGGATTTTTTTTATAATTCTATCATTTTTGCTCTTTTTTTCTCAAATCTACTAATTCTATCAATTATTTTTTGGATTCTTGTTATAGTAATTTTTTTCTAATTAATTAGATATATTTTATTTTTTTTATTTTGATTATGCTTAGATTTTTTTATGTTTTGTTTTTAACAAAGCCATCAAAATTATCAATTTTTTCTTACAATATATGTTTTGATTTTAAGTTGAACTATGAACAAAATAAAAAGAATTGATTTTTTTAAAAAAAAATATTGATAATCCATGGCCTACTAAATAAGTTTTTTTAGCAATTAACATTGTTAAAATAAGACTTTGTAATTGGATAAAAGATGATTTTCTTGTAAATTATTTTATTATCTATATAGAAAAAAAAATTCTTGAAAAATTCATAATTGATATGATAATCGATAATTTCTATTATATAAAAGAATGATAAATACAATTAAAATAAATATATAAGAATTATTTTTTATTATTTTTTGTTTTATTTTAAAGTTTATTAAATATAAATAATGCTTCACTTTAGATAATATTTCTTTTATACTTTATATGTTATATTTGATAAGTATAAAGATTAACAATATTAAAGTGATAAATTATGCAGATAAAATTAATTTCATTTCTTTGACTTAATTTGATATTACTCCACATCTTTTATCTTATACAAAGTTTATTATATATTTATAGTAAGTTATTTGAATAAAATTAAATTATATAGGTTTTATTTTACAAATCATATATAATAAATAAAAACAAATATTATATTTTATTATATTAATTATGATTTCTTTAAATATATAATCCTAAGTCTGTCCATATGGATGGATACCAAAAACACAAGGTGGGAGAGGCAGGATAAGGTCACTTAAGAATCCGGTAATCATGGTTCCACCAGGATGTTGAAACGAATTACATGAATTATATTGTATGGAGGGTTAATTCATAAAATTACTCACCGAACAAACAAGAATCAATTCACTAATTTCATTATAAGCATGGATGCTTCAGATTTATTTATAGAATATGTTTCTATAATATTATTATCCTTTCTTTTAAAAAAAAATCAAAGACTTAATCTCTAAAAAAAATTAAAATATTATGAGTGCTCATTTCAAGCCACCTTAATCAAGAAACATGAATCAAATTATCAAAATTAAGAGATTAATCGAGTATTGTAACAAAAATATAAATCTTAAACCAAACTACTTGTAACATCATTAAGAATATAATTGTATATTCATACAAAAATCAATGTGGTTTGTGTGAGAAATTGGAAAAGACTGAAAAAGAAATTGAAGTAAACGGAAGGTTGGGATCTTGATGGTGACGCCATTTCAAATAATTAATCTCAGTCAGAAGACTTTATGACATCTTCTTCCAAAATTTTCTCTTACCGTCCTTGAGGTCCCTCCCCTAAGCGTTCGAGTCCCTCACCAAAGTCAGGCTATCACGTGGGATCCATGAATGGCATCGTTTTATAGGTAATTAGCCGAGGGCGTCCTCCGCCCCCCCTGCCCTCAAGAGGCTTTTGTATTCTGACGTTGCTCATGCATCAATGAACTAATGGTTAGCATCTCCAGATAAAAAAACAA
This sequence comes from Populus ilicifolia, assembly GCA_015708895.1. Classification (NCBI taxonomy): domain Eukaryota; kingdom Viridiplantae; phylum Streptophyta; class Magnoliopsida; order Malpighiales; family Salicaceae; genus Populus; species Populus ilicifolia. The sequence continues at coordinate 347,991 of SRLM01000019.1, forward strand.
AACAATACAAAACAACGAATTTGATCTCACAAATAACTGCTATCATTTTCTCCAGGTTATGTATGATATGATCTGAGACCAATGTGTGATCGGAATAAGTTTTTTTGTGAAACTTTGGAGATAATTATTATAGAACTCCAATTCTTTTTGGAGTTGCTTGTTAAAATTTATTTGGTATGACTTGATAATTTTGAAAAATAAAGTTATGATATATATATATATATTTAAAAAATCATAGCTAGTTTAAGAAAAAATGAACTACTAAATAGGAATTTATATATAATTTTATTACAATTTCTAACTTATATTGTTGTCTCGTGCGTTCTGGATCATCACTTGGTGTCGGTTCAATGGGACAAGAGGAGGGCATATCGAATTGGAGAAGAAAGGAATGCCCATCATTTGCCACTCCACCTTGACACCAATCTGCGGTTCCCTTAGACTTTAGAGGCACTTCGAGGGAAATTCTCAACCGGGTTACCAACACCAACAAGATCGATAAATTAGAATACTGCTTTTATTTTATATTTTATATTTATTTATATATAATTAACTAGATTTTTTCAAAAAAAGTGAGAGGCCACACGCACAAAAAAAAGAATTATTTAGTTTATACATGCATATATATATATATAACTTAGGAAAGTGATTGTAAATAAGGCACAACAAAAAATAGTTTAATTAACTAATATTATTGAAAAAATTTACAATAAGAGAAAGACTAACGTTTACCTCACATGGGCACCAGAAAGTACATAGATTTGGGTGCTTTTTTCAAGAATCTTTTTCTTCGTTTTTTCGGTAACATATCATGAGTTGATAACTATTTTATAAGATCCAGTAGTCACGCAAGCAGCAGAATATCTCTTCTATTAATGGAAGAAAAGATGAAGCAGCTTCACAGGAAGACGGAAGGAAAATTGTCTGCCTCGAGAGTAAATTTCTAAAAAATTTCGTGTTTTATACGGCACCGTCCCATGTAGGAATACTGAAACTGCTGCTTCTTTTCTTCTTCCTCTTTTATGAGGATATTGGACATTCTTCTTGCTTCTTCAGATTTTGTCTTCCAAAAACATATATCAAATGTTCTTTTATTTTTCTTTGAAGAAAAAATACAAGCGGAAATATTTCAATGGGAAAAAAATTGAAGAGAGTTCTGATCCTTTCATTAGTTGTTACCAATTAATAACATGTGTACACATCGAAGTTATCATGAACTTGGTGTTGAGGTTTTTCTAAACAGTAGCAGCTACAGTACAAAATTGTAAAAAAATTATAGGATCCAAATGTATTTTAACCTTGGTTTGTAAATAAGAGATTGCCACGCTGTTCCTAATTTCCTTGCGGTTTCATTTGTCAAATGCACAGGAAATTGTAAAATACAGCAGGGGAGGAGAAAAGAGTGGCCAAGGGACTGCGTGTGGAGATTTTAAACCACCACCATCTAGTTTCTTTTAAGCTTGGTTTCCCGAGGGAGTTTCCCAGGGCGGACTCCTTTGTTGGCAAGTATAGGGAAAAGACTAAAATAGAAATTGAAGTAAGACTAAAATGAATTGAAAGAAGAAATAGTCAGGTACATAGTTTAGTTTCCTTGATGGGTTATTACAGATTCTATTTTCATTATAATAATTCGTTGCTCTCCGCTATGCTTCTTTTTTTCTTCTTTTGTAAGATTTCTAACACCTGATTTTATCTTAGCAAACAGAGAGGTGGAAGAATAACCGACTGATCAACATAGACAGGCGAGATTGGCTGGGGCAAAAGAGCATATGAGAGATCCAGAAAGGGACATGGCAAGAGAAATTTTTAAAGAAATGTGAAAAGAAATAAGCAAAAACTAAGAGAGCAAACTAACCCGGAGGAGCCTTGCCAACCAGCAGCATCTACCAGATTTTGGAACTTGGCATCAAGCCTGTGTTGGTTTGCAGCTATCTGCTAAGAGATTAGATTAGTTTAACCCACTTTTAGCCTATGTTGGTTTACTTGTGTCCCTCTCATATGCGTTTTTGTCCCTCGCCAATCTCATCCATGTCAGCTGAGATCTATACGGGCATTATTCTGTTCAAAGACAGGGATGGTATGATTTTATCCATGTCATGATAATCTAGTTTTCCTCTAACTATTATGCCTTGTTGGTTTCCTTTCTCTGTAATCAGGTAGCTCTTGTGATCGGAAAAGAAGTCATCTTGGTTTGCTTTCCCTGTATCAAACGGAGGAGGAAGCTTATCATTTATGGGAAATCTTGAGGCCCTTTTACTTTTTTTTCTTCTTCTATTCACTGAAATTTGGAGATCCATAATGCTTACAGAAATCCATTTCCCTTTTGAATTTATTCTCAGGTGTGTAAATTGGGACTTTTCTCAGACCTTTCAGAACCGATCGAGTCAACACAAGCCCTTCCTTCGAAGACCGCGGATGGCCCTGAGGCTCACAAGGAAGGAGGAGATTTCGAATTCCCTCTTATTGTTGTTTGTCGGGATTTTCATCAAAGTTAAAGGTATTTCCAAGAGCAATGGAATGGGTCAGTTCTGGTGGAAAAAAAGGAAAACGTGGTGATAGTAACTCGAAGCAAAGGTCAAGATATAGCAAAGGGCCAAAACGAAGGAAATATGATTTTTGAATAAGCGAAGTGCAGCCGCAGAGATACGATTCATGGAAGCTACAGAACTGCTTCCCAAGATCCCATCCCATCATTTGCTACTTCTTTCCACACCAGCTCGCCTCCATTTGAAAGACTTTTCATTTTGAAAAGTCCCGTTTAGGCTACTAATGGCCCCAGAAGTCAAATAATCCTTGTGACAAGGCCACTACAAACTTTCCACTGGTTGAGAAACCATGTTACAAGGAATCATTCTTGAAAAAAGGAACGAAAAGGTTAAATATACCGATCTGTTGCTCTTGTCCTTCAATATTTTAATGCAAAATTTCAGCTATTTTTGTTTATAAACATGCCCTTTTATATATATATATATATATATATATTGATGAAGTAAAAAAAAAAAGGTAAAATATTACAGTTTGTGCATGTTCTTATTAAAAAACATGACATTTAAATTTGTTATATTTTAGAATGATGATATTTAAAAAAATAAAATGAAATCGAATATAGATGAACAGAGATGAGAAAAAAAAAACATTGAAAGCATACCAAATTTTAATTGTAACAACATTAGTGTTATCAAAAATATTTTAACAAGATAAATCTAATAACATTAATAATTATTATCAACAATAATATAATAGTGTCACATTTATTATCTAAAAACAGCACATGGCTTACTTGCTTATAATAGCAAGCGTGGTTCATTCTTGTCAATATTAATGACCTTTATTGATATCATTAGATTTGTTATGTTGAGATATACTCAATGATACTGGTAATGTCATAATTGAAGTTTTGGTATGTCTCCAAGAATTTTTTAGTTTTCATCTCATTTCTTTTCATTGTAATTTGTGAAAAGAGAGAGAAAAAAAATAGATTTTGAAGGCTCAACAAAATTCTAATTACAATACCACTATTATTATAAAAAAAATATTTTAATAAGACAAATTTAACACTATTTATAAAAATCATCAACTATGACTTAAACGAGTCATGTTCGCTAGCAAAAGATAAATGAGTCACCCATCATTTTTGAGTGGCAAATACGATATATTTAGGTTATTGTAGGTGATCTTCTTAATGTCATATATTTATTTTATCTAAATTTTTTTAATGGTATTAGTTGTATTGTAATTAGAGTTTTAATTTGCTTTCAATGTTTTTTATTTATTTTAAAATATATTTTTTGTTTATTTTATTTATCTCTTCTCTCATCATGTGCATTCCATTTCACAGATATTTTTTTTTAATGTTAGCAATAAGCTTATTTTTTAATTTATGTTATATCATCAATATTTTTTTAAAAAATGCTAATTTAAAAAAAAAAACCCAATATTTCAATATAAACTATTGTGATCATTCTTTTATTCATTTCTAATACTATCCATCACAAAAGGCACACATCATTTTGTATAAAAAGTTAGTATAATCATTCCTCTGTGCATCAAGACTACACAGTGCCTTGTTTTGAAGTCGAAGTTAGGGTTTTTGGTGGTTGATTTTTTTGCCCTAAACAATCATTTACATACGTGGACCATCACTTCTCAAGGCTTTAATGGACCCTCCTTTTCTATCTAGTTGGGCAAATTTTACGCCCCCATAGGCCTTAAAACAGAAACAATCACCTTAAACTCAGCCCCATCTCAGCAAGCAAGGCCCCGAGAACCAGACCTCGTTACGAAACAAATTAGACAGCATAAACCTAACGGAAATCACAACATAGAGCCAGTAAAGGACATTAAACCTCGTAACTGTTCCAAGGAACCTGGCGAACAAAAGACTTTCAAGTAGCGAGATTTTACACCTAGTGCAGGGGATGCCTTCAGTTAGGGATCAAGATCGGTGAAGATGGGAGTGCCCTGTTGTCGTAACCAGGGAGTGGGTTGGACACCCATCTCGCATGTTTAATTGCGAGGACTGACCGCTCATCATATCCCGTTAAACCCTGAAGGATCATGCTCTTTAGTGGACTAATTTCCCTCCTCTATAAGGAGCTTGGAGACCTCCATCTTACTATCTTGCCGATGTGGGACTAAAATCCTCAACTGCCTCAGCATCCTTATAGTAAGATGACTCCGATATATTTGAATGGATATGTTTTTCTTCTCTCAAGATAAGTTTTTATTATCTAGAAAAAAAATATTAAAAGTTTATCTCATGATTTCAAATTTCAAGTTTTTTTGGCTTCATATATTTGAAAAGATAAATCTCATGATTACAAGCTTCATGGTGATTTGAGATAGATAACAAACACTTGTGTAAAACTAGCTTCCACCATACAATTAGAAAGATATCAGCAAAGAAATAAATTAAGAATTGTTACATCCAAGCTCCATTTAAAATCTTATTTAACAAAATAAAAGGAATTTACTATAAATCTTAGGATTAGAGAGAAGAGAAACAAGTAAAAATAAATATAATAATTTTCAATGAGAGAAGATATATTTTTTTTTATCTTTTTCGAAAGTCTGGATGATTTTCTGAAGCACCATAAAAATCTCGAGATAGGGTTTAGTTAAAGAGCCGAAAAAGCTTGATTAATATTTAAGTTTTTGCTCAATATATTGATCACAAGTCTACCATAACTTATTTGACAGGTGTTTTTATAAACAGATAAGACAAGGAATTCAGGCTCCTTGAGATTCGAATTTAGCTAACCTATAATTAATGATCACTCGATAAAAGTGCATGAATTAATAAAAATGTATCTAAAATAATAATCTATAAAGAATCAACAGATGAAAGAGTATGAATTAACAGTCTAATAAAAATGTATTAATCAAAACATAATCTAATAAAAACGAATCTAAAATAACGTTTGCTAGAAACCAGAGATTTCTCCACACAAAATGGCGTTTTCAGGAATTGGAAATTCATCTCTAACAGGAATGGCTGATGGATCCTCCTCTCCAATGCCTCTGACTCGCAAGTATAACTCTTGCCCTAGATACCATCTCTCCACATCCTGTGATCTCAGATTCCACAACCCTTGATTGTCCAGCATAACCATCACTGCCGTCCATCCAAATGGATACACCTATCAAGTGATCACAAATTTGTGATAAAAAGCGTATTAGGTAAATCGTTTCACATCCCTTGATCAAAAATTGGTGTTCAGTGATCTGCAAGTCAACAAACCTGAACTGTAGAACGAGAAACAGCATCATTCAAGTTATATGTTGCCTTCATACCCTCTTCCCATGATGATATACCAAACTCCATGCTGCAATTAGAATTCACAATTTTTAGTGAAGGGATGAAATGAATCCAATTAAGCTTATCCCACCAATAAATGGCTTCGAAAATCCCAATAAAACATGGAGCATGAGAAGCCTCACCCAACAACAAAGAAGTTGTAGCCGTCAAGGTGCCATGTTTGCAAAGATGGGGTAGGATTTTCAAACACCAAATGGTAAAACTCTCTGTAATTTGCATTGATAACTGAAGTATCTAATGTCGAGATACCATTATCAGTAGGGGTATCTGGAAAAATTCCAGTCTTCAACGTTTCGAGCTCGAAATAGTCTGCCATCTTTAATGGTGTACCTTGGCTCACAAATGACACCCCATTGACTGTATACAGGTGTCTATTTATATCGGTCTCACCGTTCCTGAGAACTATTGTACGAGATACGTTGATGCTGCCATAGTGATATGATCCTTGAGGATTTGGCCTGGCAGCTCCCGCTGACAAGTTCCACCTGATTCAAGCACCAAATTGACAACTTTTAACCATACGTTATTCACGTTTTACTTGGGATTAGCGATGCATACCTTATTGAACGAGCTTGTTCAATGGAGTAAAAATAATCATGTAACTGTGGTCCTGGGGGAAGTGGGCCGGATGGAAAATCATCAGAGTTCGGGTAGCGAATGACGCCGACTCCAAAAAGTTCAGCGTCAGTTAAGCGGGAACTTGCAACCATGTAGTAGGACTTGCCACTAGTTTGATTCTTTGCAGTAACTAAGACTGAGGAGGATTGACCAACATGGATATCCAGATTACTATAAGTTTGTTGTGCTGTGTAAGACCCTTCTGTCTCCACTAACAACATTAGATGGTCTTGAATCCTGAAGTTCAACGAAGTTTTCAAGCCCACATTTGAAATCCTTAGCCTGTATGTAGCCCCTGTAATCCAAGAAGATCATAATCAAATAAATCGTTCCTCTGAATTCATATATGGTTTCTGTTGTCGATTGCACAGCAAAACATTATAGTAAAGGCTGGTGCCCAGAACAAGAACTTGCTTAGCAGCTAAAGTGATTAAAATGCCAATGAGCTTAGATAGGAAAACGAAAACAAGAAGGAAACCATTCCTAACTTCATTGGTTTCTCAAGGTTCCATTTGGATTGGGCCTGAAGTGCAACTTGGCTCTAAAATACTATGATATCGCTTGAACGACAATCAGCATGATAAAAAATTTAGGCTTGATATGTAATTGATGCAGGATAAAAGAGAGTAAACTCATCAAAATAAGAAAATTAAAGTGGAATAGAGATCAAAATCACCGACATGAGATACTACACGTTCGATTTTGAAAAAACAAATCAAGAGAGATAAACTCCATTTTTAAGAAAGTAAAATAAAAGAGATAAACTCAATCTTGAAAAACCTAACAAATTCTTGTTGAATAAAAAAATTAAAATTAAAATTTAACAACTAGATAATAAGTACCATCATTCTAAAATAAAATAATCTAGAATAATAAACAATCTTAAGATTCTTAAATAAATAAATATAATTTCCGTAATAAGGTATATGTGAATTCACCTGGTTGAAATTCAAAAACTGTTTCATTAGGACCCCGTCCATTGATAAGAATTCCACTGGGATTCTGAAGTCCAGTCCCATTATCAAGCAAAGCCCTCAAATCCTAGAGAAAAAAAAGGCATAATCATAATTTTTGTAACAATTTATATGTGAAAATATGATAGATCCCTGGAAATCATACCCGGTGATCTGCACTGTACCAATCTCCAATGAGGACATCAATATCTCCATGAGGTTGTGGAAATGGAATGGGAATAACCTCACGATTATTCACACGAATGGGACCATATCCACCAGCAGCTTTGTGCAGGAGAAGTGATGGGAAATAAAAGAAACTTCCGATCTGATCCTTCACTTGAAAACTGTATGTCCAGTTTCGGCCAGGTAGTATTGGACAGTTAGTCTCTTGCACCCCATCCTGCCATGAATTCCTTCTCATTTGCAGTCCGTTCCTACATTGAATTTATGCAATCTCACGCTATCCTTACATGCGAACTAAAAATGGAAGAATCTGTGCTTGATTGTAAATGCATACCATGTCATAAGGAATGCTTCGGTCAAGTTGTTATGAACATTGATGTTTAGCGCATCATTTGTTGTTGCATTCAACAATGGTCCCGGAAATTGATCGTTGATCACAATCACCTGCATAATTGAAAACAAGAAGAAAAGAGAACACTTGTATTGAAAAGTGAAACAAATTTTCAAGCACATGAACACTAGCAAGTACAAAGGATGTAAGAAAAGATTGAACCTGTTTGGTAAGAGCAAGAGGAGCACGGTGAGAGAACGAAACTGTCCAGTCTTAGGAAAGCAATTTGCCGTCTACCAACACAGCGAGGGAGGAGAGGTAGAAAAGGAAGCTGAAAGGACTCATATCGACGTTCTCTCTTTTTGGTTTGCTTTCCGGACTATGCCATGAAATATAACCTAAATATATTTCTATCAACGGAGAACTCAACTTGAAGAAGCTAACTCGTAAGAGTAGAACTCTTTATATATAAAAATTCATTTGTTTTTATAATTTATAGATGGATTCCAGATAAGCTTTGTTTGTGTACAGGTTATCCACGAATACAACATTGTTTAAATTTTTATGTTTTTGAATAATGTCGTATATTAATCAATTTCTATCACTTATTTAATATTTAATTAGAGTAAGGGTGTGTGTGTGAGAGAGAGAGTGTGTGTGTGTGCGAGAGAGAGAGAGAGAGAGAGAGTGTGTGNGAGAGAGAGAGAGAGAGAGAGAGAGAGAGTGTGTGTGTGTGTGTGAGAGTGTGTGCAGGGCCCAACAAACTTCAAAAGCAAATGCCCCGTGAGCCCAGCAAGTTGGAAATAGTTGCAAGCCCTGCCACTGAGTTCAGTCGTGATTAATTCGTGTTTTAGATTTCGTGTTCGTCAGCAGGGGCAGTTAGCTCATCTAAGAGAAATGGGTAAACAACATTTTAGTAACATTCCACTTCAGTCCTTATACTTTAAATTTTCTTTTTGATAACTCTATTCATGACTCCTTGTCCTTTAAAAAAAAATGAAGTCTCTGTATTTTACAAATTATTTAATTCAGTCAAAAAATGTCTCTCATAATCCATGTGATTTGAAATCTCATATATATTTATATTTAATTACAAACACTCGGTTGTGTTTGTGTTTGGTTAGTATTTTAGTGGAAAAAAACATTATTTATATTTTTAGGATATAATTTTAAAATAATTTTTTATATTTTTAGGATATAATTCACTGAAAAACATGTCCCTCCCTTGTCCGAGCCTTAACACTATCTTAATTCTTTATACTTTGCTAACTGCAAACCAACTGATCTTCGTAGTGTTTGAAATTATAATAATTATTATTTTTTAAGGTATTTTATTTTAAAATATTTTTAAAAGATATTTTTAATATTAATATATTAAAATAATTTAAAAACATAAAAAAATTAAAAATTTTAAAAACACAACTGAACTTCATTTTGATAGGGCCTAACCTTCTTGGTCACCGCGCAAAGTTTGATTGGTGACATTAGCATGGTAGCAGGCAGCGAGGAAGCTCAAACATAAAAGATTTAGGATGCATTTGAAATTATAGTAATGGTAATATTTTAAATTATTTTTTGTTTAAAAATATATTAAAATAAATATTTTTATTTTAAAAAAATTATTTTTAATATCATCACAACAAAATAATCTAAAAACATTAAAAAAATATTTTAAACAAAAAAAAACATACCTTACGCTGTATGGACAAGTCTCATCGCTGGTCTGCATTTCTAGGCCTTACAAGCATGAGAGCAGAGAGCCAGAGACTCCTCTGTACATCAATCTAACCACTTAGCCTCTACATCACCATCATTACTCGAAATGCTATGCCCTATGTCTCATAAAGCCTGGAGGCTTTCGCCTCAACGATCCAGGTGAACATCCAAAGACCATATTTTAGCCCAAGGAAGAATGCTCAGTGCCAAAGCTCAACGACTGGGACACCGATTCCTCTCAATGTATCACGTATGAAAGCCTCAAGACACATGAATCAAGGCATTATAAACAAAATTCATCAACTGATAACCACATAACAAAACAAAAAGGAGGCATTCCCAGAGTATCAGCACAACCTTGTAATCCTCCCTGCTGACAACAAGATAGATCTTCTCATGTTATCCATTCAACTGTGGGCCTCGAAAAAAATAAAAGCCGTACCAGGGGACTAAAGTTCAGCCAAATAAACCATGAATAAATTCAAAGCTGGTGGTTGGTTAAATGTCAATCCAAGCTCCCAAAAAAACAAAAAGGGTTAAATGTTCATCAAATCAGTCGAAAATCAACATTCCTCTGCCACAGTTTTTTAAATACAAGCTCCTTGCATAGTTTAGGTGGATATCTCCACTTGTATTTCTTTTTTGATTTTTATCCTCTTCCCCACCACTTTGTTCTAGCAAGTTCAGGTTGCTCCCTGCAGCTTCCTCAAGTTTTCAAACAGTCAGTAGGCTACAACAACCAGCTGTCACAGCAAGCACAAGAAATGGTATGGAAGGCCAAACAGTACATCCACCTATTATTTTACATGTGCTCTAATAAACTCCTCCACCTGAGATATCTCGCCAGTCAAACCAGAAGCTTCACCAATGGTAACTTTATTAATGCATTGTGAGAATGAAAACACTTCACCAGGTATTCCAAGAGTATAGTCATTTGCAATATCAGCATCTGATACTCCGCTCCTTGATACCCGCAATTTTTCACTGAAAAGAAAATAAATGGACTAAGTATGCTTGCATCTGCATTTAATCACAATGAAATGCACAGCCGAGAGATGCATTTTTAGATGGGTTTAAAGCAAAAAACTTACCTGAACACAACTACAAAAAAATCCAACAGAGCACCAAATAGCAAACACAATGGTTACATTTTTTAAGGGAACAGGCAGCTGTAGATAGGTCTCATCCAGTCCTTGAGTTTTAACAGTTTCTTAAACTGTGAGACTTTTTAAAGCAACAAGACTTACTATCACCCAAGGCACAAGGCCCAACTCCTGGTGCTCAACCAGTAAAATCATGCACTTGTTTAAAAATGTGTATATATTTTGCAAAAAATAATAATAACAGTAAAAGCTGGCTTCACTAAATAATATCTCCCTACAAAGGCTCGACCAAAATATATGTTTCGCAACTTCATACATATTCATTTCCATTGATAACAAAATCCATAGCAGTGTCTACCTGAAACGGCCTTTTCTTTTGTTTTTATATAGAGAAAAACACAAATATCCTTAAAACAACACCATATTAAAATCATATCAAATAAATAAAACAGAAAACTATATGATTAAAAGTGCTTGAGCAAATTTGCAAGCCAGACCCTAAGATGTTCCATCGTTTTAAGTTAGAATATGTTATCAACTTGACACGATGCTGTCAAGTTTATATTTTGAAGAAAAATTGCCCCCTGCGCCTGGCACCTTGCAAGAAGCATTCGCCCAGGCAGCACCCAAGCAACCCTGCCTAGAGGCAGAGGCATTCAAGGCATTACAGGGGTGCCTTGTCTCACCTTAGCACCCAGGTAATTGCCTCTAGTATCTCATATGATAGCTTTGCATTAACAGAGGGGCATCAAAGCCTAACTGGCCACATGATCTCAACAACTGCTCATTGAGACGCCAATAGGAAATATTAATCGGAAGTGCAGGACAATGAAGAATATAAGGAAATTGAACGCACATTTCTTTCTCTAACTGTTTTCGGATGAATTCCTTGGTATGTGCTGTCACTTTGTCTGTCTTGTTACAGCAGATGAGAACTGGAAGTTTTCTTTTTACAACACTTGCCTTGGTCAAAATATCATACAGATATCTGTAACATACAAGCCATTAAAATTAGAATACCGCTTTTCTATATCTTCAGAGTGCAAATACATGTGTGCTTTATCTGAAATTATGTGTTGAAGTTTGTAATTACTCTGTAACTGCACTCAAGTTGGGTAAGAATTCCAAAGCATCAACAACAAACACAATGCCAGCTGCTTGAGGCAAGAACTCATCTAGTTTGGGTCGAAGACGAGAATGACCAGGAACATCAACAACATGTACAGGCTTTATGTTTCCCTTCTGTTGAGGACATAAAGAAGTCAATTTGGAACATATTCCCATTTCATGTCATGAGAAATCAACACAACCTGAGTCAAATTTGAGCACGTCAAGTTAAAATATATCACCTTAGCACTCTCGGAATGTAGTAAGAAAGTGCCCTCATTTGGTTCCATTGAGGTGACAGTACCCTGGTGTGAAGAGCCATCTCGAAGCTGGCAAATGCATCAGGGATGTAAATAAAATTGAGAACAAAAACCGTAATGTAGAAACAAGATTACTCTCATAACTGAACTTTCAAAAGTCAATGATCAAACTCTGAAGTTCCAAAGGAATGTGGGGGATTACTTGATAAAAAAGAACAGTTTTACCACTCCCACTGAGCCCAGAGAGCACAATGGTATTGGATTTTGTGCGTTTCAGCAAGCGAACTGCAAAGAAAAGTAAAAAAGAAGAAGTTAAATATGATTCCAAATCCAAACATATAAAAATAAATAAACAATCTGCATTTTTTTCTCAAAACATTTGCTAAACATGCAATGCAGTTGAAACATAGAAAATACAAAACAGAGAGATCATTAATTCAGGAGGTCTATTCAAATAACAAGGATAATCCTCTCTTTCCAAAAACTATTCAATCCCTTGCAAATAGGTAGTGAAACATCTACATTTTTCATTTGATATCTTCAAGAGAGCCCCAGCTAGACTTCAAAACCAGTCCTACCATGATTTTACATCCATTAGTTCCGTAATCCTAAACAGCAGTCCTGCGCACAGAGTTAAATTTATATGGAAATGAAAGAGAGTATTGCATGATCAAAAGTTGCAACATCGGACATCCTTTGCAGATGTTGCTGCCCAAATTCATGATATTCTTAATAAAGAATGAGTCCAATTGGCCAGTACAGATAACAAATTACAGGCCATATTCTATTTGACTCTTCCTCAATCCCGACACTACATAATTATGCTTCACTTTATGAGGTAAAAGATTTCCAAATTTCATATAATCAACACTAACTATCAAATTGTGTGCTTAAATACAATCCCTTTTAAGTTACAGCGAATAGACGATCAAGTAAGTGCCTTTTGCGTTACGCTACACAATTAGAGATGAAACAAACATAGCAAACAGAAGTAGAGAATTACTTGTTAAGAGCAAAAGGGTGGTGAAAAGCAAGACAGCGACAGCCGCGTACAGTTGAGTAGGAGGTATTTGATGTGCATATTCAATCCCCTGCTGCAGCCATTGCTGAGCTTCAGTTTTCCACTGCTCTATTCCTTCCATTTTAGATGCTGCGAATCCACCTTTTAAAGAAATTAAACCCAAATTTCATGTAATTTTACAAATGGGATTCAATTATCAGCCAGGTTTCCGTTTCAAAAAGGAGAAAAAAAACACTGACACATCGAATCAGACCATTAAAAAAACCCACCAAAAGAAAAGTGTGTTTGAAGGCTGTGAGGCTCACCGCTAACCCGCAAAGGAACCCGAGTTGAGGAGGGTCGGTTTCTTGGGTTTTTCCGCTGTTACTGGGGTTGTCACCGTCGCTCCTGCTTCTCCGATCCTTATCTCCGCTGCTCGTCGTCCTTTCCGGCACGTGGGGGCTATTGAAAGATCGCGAAAGAAGAGAGAGGTTGATTATTATTGCTTTTCTTTATTTGGATTTTTTATTTGTAGTTTTACTTTTTGTTTGGGGAGAGGACAGGTTTTTTATTTTTAATAAAACACGAAGGGATAGCCCGTGAGGAAATTAATATTGTAAATTAGTCCCCCTACTTTTGAAATTTACAGTCTAGTTCAGTAGGCAAAGCTGATTTTGATTTTATTTTTTTTAAGTTTCCCATATTTCCCTTTATTATTTAATTTTTTATTTTATCCATATTGGGTGAAAGTTGAAACATAAAATTTTGATTATAAGTCTGGGGACAATGCAGGAAAGAAACAACCAGATTGTCAAAAAAATATAAATATAAATACTGAGTTACAAACTTGTATGAAATATAAGGACCAAATAAAAACGGGATATTTTAAACTAAACGTTTGATTAGTTATTTCACTGAAAAACAAGGATAAAATAATAATTTCCTTTTGATATGCTCTCTCTCTCTTGATTTTTTAGACTTTGATATTTTTCTTCCTTTTGCCTTATCTTTTCCACTTGCTTCCTTTTTGTCAATTAACAAAATATATTGTATAGTCAAATTTCGCATTGAAAAAAAATCCCAAGTTAATAATAAAAAAATAATTAAAAATCACGGACACGTCCCCCGTGCACATGATCCTTGTCCTTAAATAACAGGGTAAGGATATTTTTAGGTTAATTTTTTATATAACAGTGATAGAATCAATTTTTTTTTCTAATAGTAAAGATATTTATATATTAGTTTTTTACTCCGTTATGAATTAAAAATATATTATTTAATCCAAAAAAATAAAATATATTTCATTTCAAAATGTTCCAGTGAATTGATCTCATATCTCTATGCATTTTTGTGTCATCTTCAAGCAAAAACTAATCTTTCCTTGGTTATTGCTATTTAAGTTTTTTTTTTTTTTTAGAGTATTATAGACCAATTTTTTATAGCTTGAACAAGCCTTTTGAGATATATTCTACACGCTGCGGTTCGTGATTCCACTAATATTTACTGGAAAAAAAATAAAATTTAAAACCATAAATGTAGCAAACCCTAAATCTAGTCGGCCTCCATCACATTAACCCCTCGAGGTTTTATTATTATTGCTATATAATGATTTAGAGTTGTTTTTTTGAACAGGTAAAGTATTTAAAAATCTACTAATAAAAAAATAAAATAAAATAGATGAAATAGGTAATGTTTAAAAATCTAGATGATCTAGAGTTGTTTTTTAAATAGATAATGTTTTAAATTAAAGAAAATTATTAGTGTCTTTCCTTAGGTATATTTGATATATCATTAATAAGGAAAATAAGATGATAAATATGATGTAAATTTCATAATGTAAATCATAATCTGCATGCTTCTAATGGTTAAAAACAAATCAAACCACCACATCTTTCTTTATTTTTGCTAACTTAATTTAAATAAAAGTTTCAACAAGGGTAAAATTTATTCTACCTCAATTAGAACTAATCAAATAGAAATAATGAAATTAATTATTATTATACCATACAATACATATTTAAAATTCAAAATATGTTAATGGATAGATGTTATTAGAATAAGACAAGCCAAATTGATCTAAAAATTAATAATGTATTGTTCACCAATAAATAACTTTTAGGAGTCTCTATTCCCTATCTCTATCATTCAACATAAATAACTCATCATTATGACCAACATATCCCAAATTAAATAGAATATAATTGTGGATAAAAAATAAAACTGTTAGGGATCATACCTGACATACAAATAGTTTTTTTCATAAAATGTTGCGAGGACTATATCTCTCATACAAAAACAAAGCTTTTAGATACAAATAGTAAGATGTTAAAGGATGGCGAGGAGCGTACATATTCTAAATCCAAACCAATCTAACAATGAAATATTAAGATATGACCATTTGAGTTTCTACTCTCAAAGTGCTCTCTCATTTTCTTTTATTTAGTCATCATGTGTATTTTCTATATAATTTTGCTACTTACGTAGCAATTCTATCCATATTTACTAAAATATTTTTATATTAAGTTTAGGTACTTTTTTTATTCGACTAAATGTCTTTTCTCCGTTCACTTTTAAACTACCATGCGAAAAATCTTTCTTTTTATTTTTTATAATAATTTAATACTATTTTATTTTATTTTATTTTATTTTAACCAACCCATCTCATTTTCAATTTTAAGTTATCAGTATTTTTATTAATACTATAAAATTTGACTGGGAGTTTACAATTTACCACTACTTCTATTTTATCTATTATTATTTAATTTATTGTGGTGAAGTCTTTTATTGAGGTTTTACAGAGTTTTTTTCAAGTTATTTGTATATTGAAATTAGAAATTAGTAGAGTTCACAATGTACATATCTAAAGAAAGTTACATGGGGTGAGGTTTTCACTTTAACTCCGAACACAGATTAATGTGAATTACAACAATAAAATTTACTTAGCATGATGTGTAATTAAGAGAACTATTGAAGTGTTTGAGCATTGTCATGTTGTCTTTTTTATTGGTTATTTAAAAAGTTGTTAACGTATGTTTAACACATCCTAGCAAGTGAGTGGTGCCCGTGCTAGTAAGGAGGCACACGAGATGCCTTCCAATAGCTAAATTTGATCATTCACCATCTAAATAGATGCGCAAAAGTGTCCTTTTCTACATGGTGTGGCTTTTGTAAATATATCAAGCTTTAATTGCTGTCAGCGATTAATTGTTTATATTTTTTTTCTTTTGACAACTAAAGTGCGTATCTGTTCTCTATTATTTATTGCTTGCTTGGGTTTTGTATGATCGCCAAACCAAAGTTTGTTAGGCTTGACATGACAATCAAACTTAAGGCTCTTGAACCTGACTTGGCTACTAGATCAAAAGTTTCATAATAAATAAATAAATAAATAAATAAATAATAAGATTTTTATTTTGGATATTCCAAGGATAATTTATTTTTTTATATAAAAAATAAAAAAATAATTAGAAATTTTTTTTAGTATACTTGAATAATAATTTAATTTTAAAAAATACAAAAAAAATTATAAAAATTCTTTTTAGAATACTTAAAGGATATTTAAAAAAATTTATACAAAATTTTTAAAAATAATTAAAATTTTTATTTAGAATGCGATAGTTTATTTTTTTAAAAAAGAATAAAAATAATTTATAAACAAATAATTAAAATTTATGTTTGGAATATTTTAGAGGTAATATAATTTTTTTAATAAAAAATGTATAGAAAATTATTTATAATACTTGAATAATAGTTTAATTTTTTTATATAAAAAATAAGAAAGATATATTTAGGAACTAGCAGTCATGCCTAATTATTTTTTTATATTTTTTTAAAAAATAAAATTTAAACTATCCTTGAAGTATCCCAAACATAAATTCTAACAACTTTTTTATAAAAAATATTTAAACTGCTTTTAAAGCATTCTAAATAAAAATTCTAATTTTTTTTATAAATTTTTTTATTTAAAAAAATATTTGAACTGTTCTTAAAGTATCCTAAATATAAAATTTGATTAATTTTTCATATATTTTTTATTTTCTATAAAAAAAATTCAAACTACCATTTAAGTATCCCAAACAGAAATTCCAATTATTTTTTTATAATTTTTTTATTTTTATAAAACAATTTAAATTATCCTTAAAGTATACTGGATATAAATCCTAAATAATTTTTTTTATGAACTTTTAATTTAAATTTTAATAAAAAATTAAACTACTGTTAGAGCACCTTGAAAAGAAATTCTATGTAATTGTTTTTTTATAAAAAAACATGTAAACTATTCTTGAGGTATCCTGAATAAATTTTTTATAAATATTTTCTCTATATATATATATTACACTATCCTTGAAATATTCTATAAAAAAATCCTTATTTTTTTTTGAGAAAAAACATATAAAGTGTTGTTAAAGTATCCTAACTAGTTTTATTATTTTTAAAAATAGATTATTATTAAAATATCCTAAACATAAATTCTAATTTTTTTAATAAATTGTTTTTATTTAGAGGAATCTATTATAATGGCATCGCCGTACATGCATTCATGTTTTGTATGCATGAAAGGAGCCAAATAGATTAAGGATGTTTTCTACTCTGGAGTTATAAATCATAAAAAATTCAAATAATAATTTAGATTTTAATGTTTTTACACATAACAAATTAACAAAAATATTTTTCTTCAATGATAGTTTGGTTGTGAAATCATCTCTATACAGGTAAGCTTCAAACATTGAGGTTGTTAGACAAAACAATCCAAGCTATAAGAGTTACATTTAATTATATATATTTGTATTGTGTTGTTTAAACTTAAAAAAAAAAAACAATTAAATTGATATATTTTTAATACTAGATGGTGTGCTAGAAAAGTTTTTGAAAATGATCTATTTCATATGCTAGCATTTTATCGGAGTACATGTTAAGTAAAATAATTAATTACACAAAATTATTGTTGTTTGATATTTACTCAACTTATGATTTGTATGTCATTTAAATACCTTACTCGGAAGAAAGGTTAGCCGTTGCTCTAACTGTTTATACCGGCAAGATGAATATATGGACAATAGTAGTCCCACTAATATGTTTTAAAATAGCTGGGTTACATTGCTTAAATTGGGTAATGCAATGATTCAGCAGACTCAACATCACACAGGTAATAAAATCTTTTTATTATTAACATATGTTAACCATTGAGCTTTATGTATTTAAATTTTAAGCTAACATTAATGTCTTGTTAATATCCAATTAAATTCTTACTACGAAGGGGTCGAGATGCTGCATCTTATCTTTATAGGACCGACAAAGAAAGAAAATATCATACTGTAGCATCCAGGTGGTTAAATATTTGTCACATTAGACTTGAAATCTTTGAAGATAGATTAACTCTTGATAATGTTGTGAAAAAAACGAGACAACTTAGATAAGAGCTGGAGCTGGATCTGGTCATGTGACCAACGAGTCTGGATTATCCAGTAGATGATGTAGACATAGATATATAGATGATTTATATTTATATATTATGAAATTACTTGAATACTGTGTTGTTTGATTGTTTTTATAATAATTTTGCATGTATGTTTTTTTTTTCATCTTTAACCTTGCTTTTGATTATGAATTACAAGAATATATTGAATTTAATTAGATTTTGTTAACTATAGTTATTATAGTTTTTTATAAGATTTTTTTAAGTGAGATAAGATTTTAAATATAATTCTTGTACGGAGGAAACTTTATCCAAATTTTAATAAAATTAAAAATATTCCAACTTTATGAAACCATTAAGTAAATAAAATATTAGGTTAATAAAAGCTATGATTTTATAATTATTTTCAGGCTTAAAATATAAAAATAATCTAAAATCTTATAGTAGTTAAAATGATTAAATTATTTTATCAAATATCTAACTATTTTTCCAAACAATTATAAACCGGCAACATTTTAATAATATAATGTGAAATGTGATATTTTTGGAATATCATATTTCTTAACTCCCGTATCTTCAAATTATATTATTTTACAGAAACAAAATTTATTTTGTACTATTTAAATATTTAATTATATTTTGTATCCTAACATCCTAATTTATCCGAATAAATCCATCCTCTGTATTCATGTGCTCACCATGTGACTCGGGCATGCGACACCTCGAAACCTGGGGCACTTGTCGCCCCCCGAATAGCTGGATACTCAATGTCACCGGTTTTCCTTTGTCTTTTTTAGGAAAAAGGGGGTTACGAATTAACTAAGTTATTAATCCAGATTTAGTCATGCAATCTGTCACGTGGGCCTCAAATCAGGTCAAAGCAATTCTTATAGCTATACCATCTATCCAGCAAGGCTTGCATTTTTAACCTGGGTTTCGTTAATCCTGAGTGGTAGCCAGCAACATGAGAAAATTAAACCTTTCCACGTCACTAACACAGGGTTTGAACTGTGAAACAGCCTAACATAACGAGGCTTCTGGTTACTGCCCATAGAGCTAAGACTTGAAGTATGTTTGTTTTGAAGGTATTGTCGTGTTTTTTCAAAAAATCTTATTTTTTAAAATATTTGTGTTGTTTTGATGTGAATAAAAATTTAATAAAAAAATTATTTAATATATTTTTAAATAATAATTAATTTAAAAAACAATCACTTCTGCAACCGTAAATCCACAGGTTTACCTTTGCTGTGATTCCATTCCTATTCATTTACATTGACCACTTATTAAAAAAGTTTACATGACGTATGGATGCCCCCTCAAGGGATATTATCATATATTATTAGAGTGAATTTTTATATTTTTTAAATAATTAATTGTAATAAAAGCAGTCGCCCTAGCGATAGTGACCATGCATTTACCTTTATTGCAGGAGTATATCACGCTGTCATGGCTGAGTCAGCCAGACACGCTTGTCTAGCCCTATATAATTGGACTAGTCAGTGCTCGTCGCATCATGTCTGGACAATTGTGACGAGGTGGAGTTGGTTTATGCCACTCCATCTGAAGATTTGTCTCGGCTTTCGAAGGTTCTAACCCCATAATCTGGAGCTGTTTTTTTTGTTTGGATTGGTTTTTTAAAATATTTTTTATTTAAAAATATATTAGTGATATTTTTTATTTTTTAAAAATTATTTTTAAAATTAATATATAAAAAATATATTAATTTAAAATAAAAAATATTTTTTAAAATATTTTTCAAATATACTGTAAAATACTTTTACGTGTTAACGAATCCAATGCTACACTGATAATCAAAAGATCAAGAATTATTTTTTTAATTAATTATTTTTAGATTATTTTGATATATTAATATTAAAAACAATTTTTAAAACTAAAAATATATATGATTTTGATATATTTTAAAATAATATAATATTTTAAAAAATATCTATTTTTAATTTATACTAACTCTTTTAAGAATCAGGACCATGAAGTACAGTAGCCGGTAAGATAGCATATTTATATGCTGCTACAAATTTATAAAATAAATGTATTTAACTATGTTATAATTATTAACAAGCGATATATAATCAATAAAAACTAAATGCATGATTAATTCAATATCTCGCAATGAAAAAAATAGTGTTGGTGATAAAAAAAATTAGAAACTAAACAAAATAATTTACAGCAATTTACAGTGTTTTGTGAAAAAAGATACAGTATTTTTGCTACATAATTTAGTTTTCTGTTAACAAAACCAAAAAAATACAAAGTTAAATTTTGTATCAACTTAATATTTTTTAAAAATCTAACAAAGATAATTCTAGAAGGAAAAAACATTGTAGCAATGAGAAAAACTACAATATTTTCTCTAATAAAATCAACAAAGATAATTTTAGAAAAAATCATAAAAAACCATTTAGATAAATACTGTAGCAATTTATAGTGTTTTGAGGGAAAATATATAATATTTTCCATGTATGATTTAACTTTATTGTAATTAATTTTTTTGACAATTCGATATTAAAAAAAATCGATAAAGATAATTTTGAAAAAAATCACATGGAAAAACGCTACAACAATTCACAGTGTTTTTTTTAAAAAAAATTATAAAGCTAAATTCCAAATCAGCTTGATATTAAAAAAATAAAATTGATAGGGATAATTTTAGAAAAAAATATCAAAGAGAAGGAAAAAAAATCATGTTAGAAACACTATAACAGTTCAAAGTATTCTATAATGAAAACTACAATGCTTCTTCACATGATTTAGTCCTAT
Source organism: Populus ilicifolia (assembly GCA_015708895.1). NCBI lineage: Eukaryota > Viridiplantae > Streptophyta > Magnoliopsida > Malpighiales > Salicaceae > Populus > Populus ilicifolia. Next base: position 369,277 of record SRLM01000019.1, read on the forward strand.
TTGTAATGACCTATAATTGCAATTCTCAATAAGCTTAATACTAGAAAAATAAAATTAACAAAGATAATTTTAAAAAATTAATATTGAGAAATATTTTAGCAATTTACAGTGTTTTGTAAGAAAAACTACAATATTTTTTCTACATGATTAAACTTTATTATAAAGTTAAATTTTTTGGTATTAAAAAAAAATCAACAAAGATAATTTAAAAAAAATATCTAAAAAAACACAAAAAATATTGAAAAAAACCACATGGAAAAAAAATGTTACAGCAATTCACAGTAATTTACGAAGAAAATTATAGTATTTTTTTTATATATTGTAACTGTAATTTTTTAACCAGCTCAATATTAAAAAATAAAACTAAAAAATTAATTTAAGAGAAAATCATCAAAATAACAAAAAAAATATATTGAGAAACATTGTAGCAATTAACAACATGTAAAAAAAATTACAAAACTAAATTATCATTTAGCTCAACATTAAAAAAATAAAATCAATCAATAAAATTTAATAAAATAAAAAAATAAAATAGAAAAACTATATAAAAAAACACTATGACAATTCATAGTATTTTAAAAGAAAAAAATTACAAAGTAAAATTTTTAACCACCTCAGTATTAAAAAATAAAATCAATAATTTAAAAAAAATAAAAGAAAAAATGAAAAAAGAAGAAAGTTGAAAAAAAAAAGAAAAAGTTTTTTAAAAAAGGAAAGCACCATGAATTAAATGTAAATAAATCCCCACATTTTTTAATATATTCCTGAATAAATGACAAAGTCGGATTAGATCTGCATAGAATATTTTTGCCGCTGTTTTCTTAGTTTTTAATTTATGCCAGACACTGTTCATGCCATTTCCATGAAAATCTAATCTTTAAAAGCTATGAAGTGACATCCGATGGAATGGACTTAGGAGAAATTAATCTATGGATTCATTGGAAGGATGTGCGCACAAGGAAATTAGACTTCAAAAACCAATAAGATAGAGTAAATTATTCTTTAGTCTCTGTGTTTTGAACTATAATACAACCCGGCCCTTAGTTTTTAAAAACCTATAACCTAGTCCCTTAACCCTAGCTGACCATTGTTATATTAAAATATTTCTGGTCTCTTCTTAACCCCTAACATACCATTCATAATTTAAATTCCTATAGAAAAATATACATGGTGAGAGTTTAGAGAGAAAACAGTCAAATCTTACAAGGATCAACGAAAATTAAGAAATTAAGCTATAAAATTTCAAACACAAAGGATTAATTTACAATTGAGTTTAAAATTCTGGGACTAAAGACAATTTACTCAATAAGTTTCGAAAGGGAAGGCTTCTAGAAGAAAATTCACAAACATCCAAAGCATTCCGTGGGCTGCAGACGTGTTTGTCTGCCTGCAAGGTACAACATTCCTGTAACGCCGACGGTTTTCTGAGTCAGCATGTGACAGATCCAAAAACCACCGAATGGATAAGCCCACGACAATTCGTTAACCAACCAAACTAACCATGGTTAGCGAATCCTCAACTTCTCTATAAATAACAAAGTCACCCATTCCTCATCCCCTCAGCATCCTTGAACAACACAACTCGGCAAAACAAGCTTTACTTTCCAAACATGGCCTCCACAACTTGTCTCGCATCTTTTAGCTCCTCCGCGTCTCCTTTTATTGGCTCAAAAGTTTCCACCAACCAGTCTCATTCACCACCACCGTCTAGCGTCAGCTTCCGCTCCTTTCGAGTATCCGCTGCCTGCGCTTCAACCGCCGAGAGACCCACATCATACATTGCAACACCAACATCTGCACCATCTCTTTACGAAGTTCTTGGAATTCAAACGGGCGCCACGTGTCAGGAGATCAAGACAGCTTATCGAAGACTGGCTAGAATCTTGCATCCTGATGTTGCAGCTAACGGTCAAAGGGAGGACACAGCTTACGAGTTCATGAGAGTCCACGAAGCTTATGAAACCCTGTCTGATCCTGCAAAACGTGCAGATTATGATCGCTCCCTTTATAGACGAGGAAGGCAAGTCGTCTCTCCATTTGTGATGTCTGCTGCTACTGTAACAACAATGGCAACAGGATTTTCTGGGTATACAAGTCAGAGATGGGAAACAGATCAGTGCTGGTAACTGGGAAAAGAGGCTGTAAGATCATGGATCCCAATCGATTTTAGTCCCTTAGATTGCTAGATGAAATTGTAAGATACATTATTGACCCCCAAATATTGGGGATTATTTGCTATTGTAAATAGTCCAGATTGGACCTCCATCTCTTGTATCATGTCCCAAGGCGGCATTTTTTCAGCCTGGAATTATGAATTCTTACTTATGCTAATGCTATGATTCTGACATGGAGGTGCTGAACGGTAAAATTCAAGCCCTCTGTTCTTGAAATTATAACACTACTGGAACATACTCCATTTCAAGGAAAGTGAGTTTTTCTTTTTGCCGACAAGAGGAATGGACTCGGATTTTTTTTCATAGAGAATTGGATTCTTGTTTATCTTGGTCCGAGAGGGATCTGGAATGATAGATGAAGCTGTTTCAAGATTTTCTATCCACTATTGACGGAGTATCCAATGTCTATTAGCCATGTGCGTGAATTTTGTCCAATGATTGAACTAGAGGTGTAGCGATTTGAAATGCCCAATTCCTCTACCTTTAAAGTGGAAACGCAAAAAGATGAAGCAGTTCCAAAAAGCAAAAGCAAAAGCAAGAGCAGTGACCCAAAGACAGGCTTTGCCAGACAGAAATATCAAATGCACTGAAAGAAGCACAAATTCTAAGACTCGCTCGCAATCTTGGTTTGAATTGAAACACGGAGCGCAAAAAACAGCTCCATGCATGGATAAATCCATGCCACGCATAAACAGATACGATGGGAACTGATACCCATTTTCGTTCTCCAAATATACAACCAGTAGTCTACAGCCTCAATACCCATTTTCGTTCTCCAAATATACAACCAGTAGTCTACAGCCTCAATGAACTGGGTCAAACAGACTCGGGCCTCACTTTCAATTGGTATGTACGATTATGGGCCAAGGGGCCAAGGCTGTACTCGTATCTGTAACGTCACGTTTGTTTTTCGAGAAACAGTTTTTGAAAAATCACTTTCTAAATTTTTTTGTATTTGTTTATCATTAAAAAAGTTGGTCAATAAAAACATTTTTTAATCAACAAAAAACACTTTCCGATCAACAAAAAAACACTTTCCAGTCAACGGAAAATATTTTCTGGTCAACAAAAATATTTTTTAATAAAAAAATTTAACTTAATTTCCAGAAAAGTATTTTCTTTTTTAGTTGTGTTTGTTTCTCGGAAAGTGGTTTGTAAGAAAACACTTCCCAAACTTTCTTGTGTTTGTTTTTTTAAAAGTAATTTTTGGAAAAATACTTTTTAAACTTTCTTGTGTTTGTTTGCTGTTAGAAAAATTGATAAATGAAAAACACTTTCCAGTCAAAGAAAAATTTGGCTTGATTTTCATGAAAGTGTTTTCCTGAAAAATTTAGAGGAAAACACTTTCTGAAAGTTGTGAAAAATTTAGAAATATCATTATTTGTTGATTATATCAAATTTGATTCTCAAACTTTTGATTGCTATATATATTTTGTTTTGAATATTTATTTTTTAATTTTATTTCTTAAAATTTAATTTTTATATTAACTTTAATCCTTATTTTTATAATCCTTATTTGCTTTTCTTGTATTATTTTTTTATTGAATTTTTTTCTATCAAATTTGATCCTCATTTCTTTGTTTGTTATTTATTTTATTTGAAATACTTTATGAAATGTTAATTATTATTATTTTAATTTTTTAATCTTTTTTTCAGATTTGATCTTTATTTTTATTTTTACTATTTATTTTATTTGAGATAATTTATAATTTTTTTCAATTTTATTGTTATTCAAATTTTTAATTTGTAAGATTTATTCTTTATTATTTTAATAAACTTGAGAAAAATAAAATATTAATAAATTATTTTCTAGTTTATTTTTCATAACATAACCAAATACTGAAAAGTATTTTGTAGTTTATTTTTCATAACACTATCGAATATCAAAAAATACTTTATTTTTCTTAAAATTCACTTTTTTAAAATTTATTTTTTTTTAAAAATAATTTTTCTATAAATAAACAGAGGCTTAAGTGTCCATGGAGCATAGCGAGTAAGCACGTAGCAATGGCTTGATTGGTACAGCCTTCAAGCCAACGGCTCAGTTGTCAACTTGTCGGTGTCTTGCGATTGAACTGAAACGGGACAAGACCAGACATCCTTCCCTGACGTGGTATCTCCAAATGTGGATGAGATGGCAGCTACAATCACACGGATCAGACTCAACAACCACACAGCCCAGTCTTAGGTTCAACGAATCAAGTCCAGTGCCATTCAAGCTGGCAAAGGGATTGAGTTTTCAAGGACCACAAATACATCAATACATGGACCCTTTAAGCTACCAACCGATTTCGTCTGTATTTAATATTGTAATGTATAATGTTTTTGAAAGTTTTTTCTTCCAAATATCAAAATATTTTATTCTATTTTTTTAACTTTTAAAATTAATACATCAAAATTATTAAAAATAAAAGTTAAAATACCAATTCCATATTTTTAAAGATAAATATTCCTTTCAAAAGTAAAATTAAAACAAAAGACACCGAACTGCCAAACAGGTATTTCCTTTTCTCCGTTCATGCTGTAGGCAAGACAATAAAATATTGACAGGGACATTGCTCCTGTTTCTTCGTCCTCAGTTCCCTTCCTTTTCTTTTCTTTTTTGTTTTTTTTTTGGGCGGGGGGGCGTTGCCACCCTTCCTCGACACCATGGTTTCTTCTTATCCACATGGACCGCGTCCATGACCCACTGAAATAAATTTTTCTTTCAGGTTATTTAGTGACATGGAGTAACTTATATTTTTTAAAAATAAATATTTTTATATATTTTGGGTTGTTTTGATATGTTTTAATATAAAAAATACTTTAAAAAATAATTATAATTATACTCTTAAACAGGCTCAACATTATTAGCTAAAAAATAATTATAATTTAAAAGACATCTTGTTGTTCAACTATAAATAGTTACATTAATATGACTGAAAACTATATGCTATAATTTATTTAACACTTTGCTAAGGTTAGAGCGAAAACCTTAGTTGGTTAATATTAATTTACATATTTATGAAATCATTATTATATATAAAGATTAAAAAATTAATCCAATATATGTCCTCGAAAAGAATTAGAACATGGAAAAAATCTTAGTCGTTCCGTACTCCATTACCCTACCTCTTGTTTTTCTTACTATTCTCTGGAATTAATCAACTTCTTCGGAGCAATCTCTTACTCATCTAACGTGGGTCTGCGTCACACCTCTGAAATCTGAATCATTATAGGCGCAGAAGTACTTTAAGTTTTTATTTTTGTATTTACCATTATAATAGTATTTTGTTTTCTATGCTTCGTGATCATCCCTGAGTCAGCTTGACGGTTTATCTAGACGATCCTATCCTATATTATTGGAACAGGTGATGCTCGTCTTATGTTTTACTGTAAGCTTTGTCGAATGAAACGATTTATGTCAGGAAATTTGTCTTTTGTCACTTCCTATTTAAGAAGAATTATCCCAGCATTAAATAGCTCTAATCCCATTATTTTTAACAGCCTTTACTTGGTTTTAATTCAAGGCTCAGCTTTTAAAATGCCCATGGCATCAAACTACTAAAGACTAAGCCCAACGATGCAAGTTCATGCTCAAATGTGGCTCCTGGAGACCAGACAAAGAAGTCCGAACGCGTCAAATACGCGATTAGCAGAGCACGAATGGCTGGAAATTTAATTTATTTTCCTAGAACTTGTATTATCAAATACAGGTACAAGCTGCAAGGCCAGTTCTTGATAATTCAGTCACTAATAACTAATAAAAGAGATACATGCATCTATAAAAAACATAAATATGATGATAACCCCATAATTTTTTTACAGACAATCATGGTTTCTAATCTGTGAAGACAATTGGTTCACAAGGGTGCACAATCAGAGTGATAATTTTTGTCCTCCTTTAAGATACAAGATCCCTGTAAATAGGTAAGTCCATAATTCGCCAATCCACCAAACTAACCATGGTTAATCAATTTCCCATCTCCTTATAAATAACGACTCATCCTTTCCTTAACCCTCAACCTCCACATCCACACAGCACACGGGGAAACACAAGTATCGTTGGTGGATTTTCAGTCATGGCTTCCACATCTTCTCTAGCGTCTTTCAGCTCCTACTCTTCTCCTTTCATTGGCTCAAAGTTCTCGACCAATCAGTCTCATTCGCTTCCATTTCGTGCCAGCTTCCGCACCTTCAGTGTCTCTGCCTCCTGCGCTTCCACCGCCGAGCGACCACCATCCCGCTATGCCACACAAATATCTCTCTACGAAGTTCTCGGGATTCAAATGGGTGCCACTTGCCAGGAAATCAAGGCTGCTTACAGAAAGCTAGCAAGAACATTGCATCCTGATGTTGCAGCTAACGTTCAAAAGGAAGACACAGCTTATGAGTTCATTAAAGTACGCGAAGCTTATGAAACTCTGTCGGACCCCGACAAACGTGCAGATTATGATCGTTCGCTTTTTAGACCTGGAAGGCAAATGAGCTCTCCGTTTGTAATGTCCGCAGCAACAATGGAAACAAATGTTGTAGCTGCTGGATTTCCTGCCTACACGAGGCGAAGATGGGAAACTGATCAGTGCTGGTAGCTGCAAAATTGTTTACTGGGCTGGATTTAACCCTGAATTATAGATACCCTAATCAGTTTCAGCTGATACAGATGTAATGATTCCAACTGGGGATGTATGCAAGTAGCCAGGATCGGACCTCAATCTTGTAATCATGTAAATAGTTGCATTTTTTAAGGCCTGCAACCATAGATTCTTATCTGCACATGCTTTTGGTATTCATGTATCAAATATTTCAGGGCCTCCTTTTCAGATATACCACAACCAGTTTTCGATGGTTCAAGAATTATTATTTGATATACATAGCCTAAAGATTTAATTTAATTTTTTTTCCACGTCAAAACCTTCAAATACCAAAAACAAAAAACAACTAAACTCTTACTTTTCTTGAACCTAAATACGTCTGATACGTTTGAAAAAGCTACTTAACATGGAAAGTAAATAAAAAAATCAAAGCAAATCCTAAGATAATCTCCAATTTCTCTTACCTAACCAAAACAAAATAAAGTTACCAAATCAAATAAAATATTGGCAATTAAATATATATTACGATAAAAAAATCAAACCATAAAATTTTGTCCATCCGTCCTCAATATCGCACGGATATTTCATTTGTAATTTACAAGGGAAAACACAACTTCCTTTTCATTTGGAGCTAGCATATAAATCCTTTTGATAAATGTTTTATTACGAGATGGGATCTGAGCTAGATGATGGCTAAAGCTGAAATTAACTTTCAAACTATCTTGTTTATAATTGATAGCATGCCCATTTGGATAAGCCACAGTATACAGATTCTGTTCAAAACGTGATGGATAGAAATTTACGTATTTTCTTGGAGTTGGAGATAATTACTGGCCTCTATTTTCTCTCTATACATGAAAAGGATGGCTTCTGCCACTTGAAAAATGGATAACTCCAATTTCTTGGATAAGGATGGGCAGACTTATCAAGTGAGGAAGCCGAAACGACAGCGATTCTTCTTTCTCAAACAAAAGATAAGTTTTCCTACAGCGACATGACCCTATCTTTACCTGTTCGTTTGTGTGTTTTTTTCTTTTTTTTCTCAGGAAAAATAAAGACATGATTCAGTTGAGCTATGGATAGCCGTAACAGCTCAGAATACATTTCATCTGCACTTACCAGTTCTCAATATCGGCAAAGATAGGTCAGACCTCGAGGATGAGACCCCCATTTATTTTTTGAATTAATCTTAAGAGTGTATTTAATATGAAAAAAAAACAAATTGATTTTTTTAATTATTTTACTATGTTAATGTTAAAAAAATAAAAAAATATTTTAATATTTTCTTAAATAAAAAGATATTTTTTAAATCAAGGTTTCACATAATAACAATCGCACTCTATTAAGAATGAAAAGGCATTCAGCTAATTACATTTGAGTTAATTTTGCTCCACATACCTCTTTCCATGATCAAGAGTTTTAATTAGTTTGATCTCTTTGTTGTTAATTTGATTATTATTTGAATTCTTTTAGTATTTTCTGAATTACTAGTCAAAAATTATGGGCCGATAAATATCTGTGTGTACGAAAATAAAAGTTTAAATCGAAGGGTGGAATATGCTTTCTTTAAATCTGGAGGGGAATTTGTGTCTTGTTTATGGAAGTTCCTTTGTCTATAACGAACACCATTTGAAGAAGAACGCCATGGCACCAGCCACCAAGATTTTTGCTTATGCATACAAAGAGAAGGGGAATCACGTCCCGAACTTGGAGTTTTGAGCAATGTTATTCATTAATTCTCGTCCGGGTTGGCTGGTTAATTTGAAACCTAATATGAGTTGAGTTTTATAAAGGAATAAAATAAAAATTAACCCTGTTTTCTTCAATATTCTTTTGTATAAAATGACTTTATTTTGATGTGTTTTTTTTTTTTAAATAAAATTTTAACTAATTCAAGTTAATCTACTCCTCAAATGGGACTCGAGTATTACTTTGAGTTGACTCAATTATTACTTTGAGTCGACTCTCGATTCAGATTTAATATCCATGTTTGTGAGCGTAATGGAGAGAGAGAGAGAGAGAAGATGCGGGCGTGGCATGTGGGAGAAGCTTTGTGGAGAGTCTGCGGGGGAGGGGAGAATGTGACAGGCCACTCGTCATCATATATCCATTTCTAATAGGCCATAGCTCTGGGCCCACGCTATATGGGTTTTCAAAATTACCGGGCTCAAAAATAACTTGCCATGGCAGCATAGCTGCAGCGCCTTAAAGAAGCAGCAGTTGTCAGCAATGGCCCGTCTGATCCGGCAATGGCCGTTTCTACGTAAACATTGCTTCTGTCACGCTGCGTTCAACTATCTCCTCTCTGAATCTTTAATTTTATCCATCAAAGCCATCTCTTCTCGTCTCTCTCTCACTGTAGTTACAGCTTCTAATCGTAACGTGCATTTTCGATCACGCGGTTCAGAAAAAACTTCTGATTTTGGACAAGGAGGAAATGCAAGTGATTCGGATTCTGAATCATAGAAAAGCCGCAAGCAGAAAAAACGCGAGGCTCGACTTGCCATTCGTTGGGGCATGGAACTGGCTTCCTTTTCTCCACCTCAAATCAAGCGCATTATCAAGGGATGAACGCAAATTAACTTCCCTTCTTATTTTTTTCCCCTAAAATCACTAACGTTAAAGCTATTCTTTGCAGTTTAAATTGTGTCTTGCTTGGGATTTTCTAGGGTGGCTTCACTTGAGAAAGACGTATTCGATGCGTTAATGTTAGTCAAGGTACTTCTGTTGTGATATTATGTGTCTTTACTCTTTCTGAGTGCGTTGATTTTGTAGCCGTTTTATGTTTTTAGGGAGGGAGGCAAAAGAAGATAATGTGCGTTCTTTTGTCGCAGAGACCAGGACCGGATGCGCGGCAAGGAAAGCGGAGGCAATAGAATTGCGTATTTAATGAGAAAGATGTTCGTTTCATGGCGTGGCTTTTATTTCTCTCAATCAAGTAAACTGTGTGTCATGCAAGAACATCATAGGTGGATATCTTGTCTTGTAAAGAATCTTTGACATCGAGTTTTAGCATTATAAATGTGTTCTTAAATCTTGATTGCTATTTGCAATGTGTGGGTAGGGAAATTGTTGCGGGATGTAGAAACTGAACTGATGGATGCTTTGATTCATGCTTACAGAAGATCGATTAGAGTGGGCTTATGAACGCATATGTCAAATTCTTCAGTCTTCTTCTGGTCTAACTGCAACTGTGAAATCTGTTAATTGAAGACACTGATCTTATTTTAACTTTCTTCACTACCAATTCGGTATTGAACGCAAACTTATCATTACAGCTCTTTTCTTGGCTACAACTTATGGATGCAATTCTCACTTCCCTAGTCTTGATTATGTCTTGTTGCATTTTACTTCCACAAGCTGAAGCTTGCATAAGTGTGGTAAGTGGAAATAATGAATTAAAACTCCAAGGAAGCTGGAGTATTTTCAGGGGTCACACGAGTACATTGGTATAGCAGTCAGTTGGTTCGATGGCCTGATTAACAGAGACATAAAAGTTATCAATGAAGTTTATGCACTTCGAAGCATTGGTTTTGACAGTCAGTTCAGTGAAATGTCACCCTAAGTGTATCAGTTACTGCATATCAGCTTCGTTCATGAGACATCTCTAACAATGGGCTAACGATTCCTACTGTGAGTTTGTTGATGAAAACATGTTGTTTGGAAAGAAAAAAGGGGGTGAGAATTCATATAAAGTCACCACATGAACCATCAATCACTTGGCTTTCTTCTTCTTTTTTTTCCCAACTGAAGAAATAAAAGAACTATCAACAGGAGAGCTTTATTGCTTCCAGACGATTACTTAAATCCTACACATTCTACGCATGTTTGTATATCGTTATATAGTCCAAGAAACAGAGACCATGGCCTGTCTGTATAATTTGTTGCAAGGATGCCTTCAGGGTAATGTTGAATTGTTCATCATCTATCTTTCCTATGATGGAATGATCTATCAAGCAGGAACTGCATAAACATGTGCGAAGAATGCATGCAGTTCAAGAGCACAAGGGAGTTGCAGAAGAAAAAGAGCAGGAATTGGAAACTGCAATCACAGCTGCCAAAAAGTCCCTCGGCCGTTTCCTCCATGGCCTTGATAAACAAATTCCGAGAGAATCTAATCATATTGATTTGTAATATAAATAATTTTTTATCATTGCATATTTTCTCCACGAAGCGTCTAATACGTGTCTCATTGATCTCAGCAATTTATACTGGGCAAAACAAGCAGGGTAGCTGACGAGCCACCTCATAGAATTATAGACTATATAGCTTGGGCTTAGGCTCGTGGATGTAAACACGGCTTGTAGAGTCATATCTCTTGCTTTTGAAGGCCAGCCCATTACCATTCCCCTTTCCTTACCCTTTCCCTTTCCCTTCGTTCCTTTTTGTTCTCCTTTGTTTTTTAATTTTGGATGGTGAGAACCATTGGGACTCTGGGACTTGTACACCGGTGGACACTTGAGCTGATGTATAGACCTAAGAAAAAGAGTCCTAGATGGTCCGATATGCCTTTACTTGGATAAACTTGCGTGGTTCTATGTTTGCGCTAAGGGCTATACTGCCACACAAGAATGGTACTGGATAATTACCTATTTACTTCAAGTAAAGAATCATCTTTAAAAGCGTGCTATCATTGTGTCGTATATGGCCGTCCAGTACCTTTACTAAGTTTTCGTGAAGGTAGATAGCAATAGCAATAATAATCCACAGTCCTCTTCTGCCCTGGTCTGTAGGTGCGTGTGGGCACATTGCTTACTCCCACACGACAGGCTCGTCAACAATGATCTGCCTAGAAGCTAACTTGGCATGCACCTTTGTTTTTCATTTTTTCCGTCTCTTTCCCTGCTTGGGCGGTACTCGGGGTCATAGTTTCGTAGGACATCAGGCAATACATAGTATAAGATGTAACGTATTTGTCATGATAGATAGCTACGAGGTGAGTTGTTCAATTCAGCAATATTTTTCCTCAATAATGGTTCTACTTTGATATGCCTTTTGCATCAGCTGATGCCATACCATCCAGATTGCTTAATTATTGTTGTCACTTCTGTCTATGGAAAGCTACAAAGCGAATGATGATAAAGCTATGATTAGTCAGCCAGTGATGCCTATACTTAGTTTTCAAATGGTGTGAATCAGATCTATATATAACGCCTGATGATATTTGTTTTGACAATTATCTTGGACGGCATCCATTCTTTGTTTCTAATCTCCATATGCTTGCATCACATTCATACATATCAGTGCGAGTCTGTAGTTGCCTCAATCATGATTCTGCTGTATATCACAATGGTGCTATTGCTTCTACAATTAAAATTGTTTTCCTGGATTGTCTACTGCCTAATTTTCAACATTTTCGGCGTCTATAGGTTCCCGAGATTCCCAGAAATGTTTAGCTTCTCTAGAGTGAAAATACCTTTTTTTCTCCAGTGCCTAAATTTCAACATTTTATGCTCTAATTCTTCAGCTGGAACTGTTGCCAATTCCAATATCTAGCCATGCAAAGACCACATCGTAGAGGTAGTTTTACTGAGTTAGCTAAAATTCTGTTGAAAATATGAAATTTGCAGGCAAGCGCTTTATGCCAAAGTTAATCAGATGTAATAGTCCCAAATACTTGGGGGGATAACATTCACTATTAACTTAATCATAAGAATTAGGAAATTCCTCTCCCAACAATACGCAACGATGCTTGGCAGTGAAAATAATGGCACTGAACTCCGAAGAGCTAACATTTTAAGGTTCATTGCAGTGTGTACTAAGGACCACCTGTTTTTTGCACAACAAGCGGAAAAAAAATGCCCATTTGAGTGATGCTGCATGCTGTGCAATTGCTTAACCTAATTCCAAAACAACTTGACCCTACAAGAGATAAGAGTTTCTCTGGTGGGGGACAGGAAATGATAAGGTAGGCATATGGCGAATTAAATAAGCTGCGCTGCCGACTACTTCTCGAATTTAACCAAGACGAATACAAGAGGAACTTTTGGAAAGCCAAGTGAACAAGACTGGGAATAAGTTGCTCCTTGGGATGCCCCGTAAAATTACACTTTACATCACAGGGTTTATGTAAGAAACTGTTCTTGCTCATTTCGAGCAAAATTATTAAACTCGGCCGGCTTATTTAAAACTTGAGTTATAAATTAACTAGTTATTCAGTATCAATAAAAATATTTTTTTTTATGACTATCATGAACCAGAAGGTGGGCCTAAAATTTTGTCTATGTCAAGTTGTACGTGAAGTGATTGATGATTATGTTTTAAAATATTTTTTATATAAAAATAATAATTTTTTTATTTTTAAAAATTTATTTTTAACATTATACTATTAAAAAGATTTCAAAACACCAAAAAAATTTAATTTAAAATAAAATAATATTTTTATTTAAAGTAAAACAATATTTAGAAGTATATTAGCAGTTATTTTTTAAAAATTATTTTTAATACCATGCCATCAAAATAATTTAAAAATAATAAAAATTATTAATTTAAAGTAAAAAAATAAAAAAAATCTTTTAAAATAGAGAGAGAGAGACTAAGGACGGCAGTCGTGAAATGGCCGAGGGAATAAAAGATGCACAAGAAATCTATATCCTTGTGAGTTATAGAGCATGAAAGTATGAGACAAGGGGTAAGATACAAACTAGAAGAGTTTTCGTCATAAGAAACAAGGGAATTATTCCCTTCAGTTTGGTTTTTGTGTCAGATCGCAAAATAAATTTGGAGTTTCTCAATTTGTAGTTTGCAGGACGTCACAGAGGGCGACTTCTCGTAAAGGATTCGTGGCAGCAACAGTACTGTGACAATGATACATGGCATGTTTTAAAAATATTTTATAAGAATAAATTCTTAGAATACAGATAAGAAATTAAATTAACGACACCTTCTATTTAATATCATAAATTTATAATATTTAAAATTATTCTCATTAATTTTATGTTAAAAATTCATCCACATTAAAAAATAAAAACAATTGAATGCGATTCGTCAAGGGTATCATTACTCTAGATTTATTAGATTTAAAGTCAAGTGAGTGTCCATCACCCTCCCTTTGATTAATTTGTTTCACATTCTCCAAATATGAAGCGAAAGTGATTGAAGAGCAGCCCTAGTTTTCTTCCCTCTCTTCTTTTAATGAGCAGATATTCTAAGCTGGTTCTTGCCAAAGTTATCGAACAGCAACTCTTCAGAAAACAGGAGTGGATTGTTCTAGTTCACTGTTTAAGACTGTCCCAGAACCTTTTTTTTTAAAAAAAAAAATGTGTCGGAGAGGGAATGTCCCTAAAAAAAGAAAAGGAAAACGTGTCGGTTTGAAGGGTCTCTGGGCCGCCATTTAGATTTGCTATAGGTAAAGGCGATCCCATGGCGAACAAGAAACAATCAATCACTCAATCAATTACATGTGTGCATGGAGTTAGCATGGCAAGATATCTCACTTGCAAGAGTAAACACAACCAGTCTAGTCTAAGCCGGTGGCTTAATTGATACAAAATTCTCAGAACTATGCTATGTTTTTGTCATGTTGGATAGGGAAATCAAACTTTTACTTTATGTCTGAGATATTTCCTTTTTTCGATGGGCCTCGATTAGATATTTGGAAATCAATGGAAGCAGATATTTCTTGATGCCAAAAATCTACCAGAGTAGTTGCTTTCGGGCAAGACTTGTAACTTCTGGGCACCGCCTTCATCCTTGAGAAACCCTGATTAGTGCTAAAACTACCCAAGATATTATGAGATTCGGGATCTTGAATGTTGCTGTAAGTTGAACCCAACTTTAACTGTCCCTCTTGCAACTCGGGGACATGTAGCATCGATCGTCGAGCCAGCCAGTAGGTTTGGGTTGGTGCTAATTGGCAATGAATTGTCAACAGACTTGAAGAACTTGGATTACAAAGCTTGACCGTCGACTATTCCGAAGACAGACGTGTCATTGTCGAAAAGCTAACCGAAGATTACACTTCCAGTGTCCATAATGCTAAGAGATTATAAAACACCCAAGAATGCTGCGTGCTGCATTCGACTCACTTCATTCCCATTTTACCATTTTCCGAGTGTCCAAACTCTTATCACTTGTTTCAATAAATTTGGTTCTGAAACACCTCTTAAGTGGAATTCGTAATTGTAAAACAAAATGAAAGTCAATTCTTTGAGTAAAGAACAAATCTAAGCATTTGGCTGGCATACAAAACAGGAAAGAAAACACTTTCTTACAGATAGAAAAACATTGCTACAACTAATCACCATGTCCATGGCTTTGTAGTGTGCAACATTCTATTGTAGGAGTCCGCTCACGTTTAGAGAGTGGTGTTGAGCTTACAGTAAGCTAGCTTTCTTACCCTTTTCTTTCCCCTTCTCCTGGCTTCTCTTCCCTTCTTGTTTAAAGCTGGTACTGGATTTAGAGAGTGGTTTCGCACGCTTCTACAGCCACAGATTCATTATGGCTGTTATCATAGGCAATAAACGAGAAATTTTATATTACTCCGTAAAAAAACAAAATAGATGTAGGCTGGAAAGATAAAATGAGAAGAGAATAAAAAAATTAGTTTTAAAATTAGATGATATATATATATATATATATAAGATTAATTCATATAATAGCTAATGGTATTTAGTGTGATAATGATGTAAAATTTCTCAAAAGGAAATCTTAAAATAGCCAAGAAACAGTGGATGAACTGTTGTATCATCCTCTCGTAATTATGACTTGTTGCTGGAGGAAAGAAAATAATATAATATAATACACTCAATTTAATAAGGTTGGTGCTTCCAGGGAAATATAGTGGTCGTAACAAATTTGATGGGATTTGGTAGGATGACTTTCATGTATGTTAAACAAAATTTTCCCAAGAGAGTACAATGGGAGCACATATCTTCTAGCGATTATAGGGAGAAAAAAAAGTACTAAGAAGTAGTGTTAGGTATAAAATTCAAAGTAAGTCACCTAATAATTTATTTATTTATTTTAATTAAAATAATTATTTAATATAATATTAAATTTTTACAAGATTAAATCTTATTATTATATTTTATTTAGTAAAATTAATCATATAATAGTATACTGATTTAAATTTTAAGTTTGAATTTTTTAATTAAAAAATATATATTACAGAATAATAAGAGTAATATATATAATATCATTTAATAACTTAAATTTTTAATTAAAAAAGTTATTAGACATTTTATCTCTCCTTATAGAAAAGGTTTATGCTATGCATTTCCTTGTTTTTGTATGTTTTTATTAGGGGTGATAAAAAAATTAAAAAATCAATTAAATCAAGAAAATAAAAAAAAATAATAAAAAAATTGAACAAAAAAACTGATTAAACTAATTAAAATTTTAAACAAATTGGCCGATGCTATTCGGTTTTATAAGTAAAAAATTAAAAAAACCAAACCGAGCTAAACCTGAAAAAACTAGAAAAAAACCAAGCTAAATGGAGCCAAATTGAAAAAATCAAGTCAAAACCGAGAAAACTGAGCCAAATCAAAAAACGATCCAGACTGGTTTGAATCATTTTTATTCAAAAAAATCAAATCAAACTGAACCAAAATTAATCGGTTTGAACCAGTTTTGGCTTTTTTAAAAAATAATTTTGATATAATTATTTTTTTGATAAAAATCAAACCGAACAGATAATAATCACCTCTAGTTTTATGGTAAAGAAAAAGAGTATTCTAGATATTATGTTTATAATATTTAAGAGTTGATAAATTTAAATTTAAAATTATAATTTTTTATTTGATGTTTATTATTTTTTATTGTTTTCATAATTAGATATGAAAAATTATATTGAAAATTGATTTTATTCTCTTTAAAAATATTGAATATATTTTTCCATATATGTAAAAACTAATGATATGAAAAGTTTTTATTTACATTCATCAGAATATTGAAAATGTCAATACACAGCAGCAACACTTCCTTAATTCTTCGTCGTTCAGATAGCGCTTCCATTCCACAGTGTACATTGGAGGATTTTGCCCTGTCCAAGCAGAAGATACCGGGTGTTCACTGGCAAACAGAGGTCCCGCCAACTCCCTGTTAAACCGTTAAATTGTCACTTATGTTATTTTTTATAAGAGTGTATTTAATTTTAAAAAATATTTTTTAATATTTTTTATGATTTTAATATACTAATATTAAAAATAAAAAATATTTTAATATTTTTTTAACAAAAAAATACTTTTTTATTTTTTTATTTGAGTAAATCCCAACTCCAGAAGTATACTTTGTAAATTCAAATGAGACAATAAAACTCTAATTATTCTAAATCCTTACAAAATAATAAATACACGCTATTACACCATAATAAAAAAAACATGTAATTTTACTTACAAAATGAATCCTTCATTTCCCATTATTTAACTATCTAAATAATTTATAATTTATTGTAGGATTTTCTTAATCAATTTAACTTCCAAATCAAGATTTTAAATAATTTTTAATTACCATATCTAAAAAAATCCTTAATTAACGAAATCAATTTTAATCACCTAAACAAACTATTAACTAATATATTTAATTACTCAAACGGCATTTTAAACGATGCGGCTCTTCGTCACCTTAAATTTTGTTGGCCCATCTCCTATCCTCAGCCCTTTAGGCCCCATCAAATACCTTTTTTTTCTCGAGTTACCCTGTTCTCTGTCTATAAATACCCTGTTCTGTCTTCCCATTACCTCATTTCCATACACGACACAAGAAGAAGAAGAGTTTGGTGTCATTGCTAATCACACTACCAAACACTTCTCTTCTTCTTGTTACCTCTCTACATATCTCTTATCAATTCTTCTTCAATGTCTCAACGAACTTTACTTATCCCTTTATCATCCTTCTTCATTGCCCATTTACTCATTTCGGGTAATTATAATATTTTTAAGAGAGATTTTGTAATTATAATTGGTTCGTTTCTTTGAATTCTTGAAATTAATGTTTATTTTTTTCTCAGGTGTTGTTTCAACAACTTTTACATTAACAAATAAGTGTGGCTACACAGTATGGCCAGGCATTCTGTCCAACGCAGACGCTCCAGCTCTTTCCACGACTGGTTTTTCCCTTCAAAAGGGGGAGTCAAAAACCATTACAGCACCAGCTTCATGGGGTGGACGTTTATGGGGCCGCACATATTGCTCTCAAGACTCCACAGGAAAATTCTCTTGCCTAACAGGGGATTGTGGCTCTGGAAAACTAGAATGTTCAGGCGCTGGTGCAGCTCCTCCGGCTACGTTAGCAGAGTTCAAGATTGACGGCTATGGAGGGATGGATTATTTTGATGTCAGCCTTGTAGATGGGTACAACTTGCCATTGCTTGTTGTCCCCCAAGGCGGTTCTGGTCAGAATTGTACAAGCACAGGATGCGTGGTGGATTTGAATGGCGCGTGTCCTTCGGAGCTTAAGGTTACTAGCACGGGAGGCGAGAGCGTGGCATGTAAGAGCGCCTGTGAAGCGTTTAGGTCACCACAGTATTGTTGTAACGGTGCATATGGGACGCCTGATACTTGCAAGCCTTCATCGTATTCCGAGATATTTAAGAACGCCTGTCCACGCGCTTACAGCTACGCTTACGATGATAAGACTAGTACCTTCACTTGTGCCTCCGCTGATTACCAAATTACCTTCTGCCCCGCGCCTAACACCAGGTAAATCTCCCCTCCACCTATGTCACTTTTTTGCAATGTTAGAGGGTATGTTTGTCCGAGAAAAAGTAAAAAAGAGCTTGCAAACATGAACGTTGAGCTGACCGTTGTGTCCTCATTTACCACCTGGCTTTAAGTTACTGCCAGCTGCAGGAACGTTTGAGAAAACGTCGTGTCAGTTTTTGACATAATGAATGAGCCGTTGAAAAATCATATCACTTCAGCACTACGCTAGCATTTTTTATTTTTTTTTTGCAATTCGCGGCATAGATTATGCTGTATTTGATGATACGGTGGAAGATGATATTTTATAAAAAATATTTTTTATTTCAAAAATATTAAAACAGCTTTTATAAATGATTCTTTATTTGTGTAATATTAACATATTACAATTATTAAAAAATATAAATTTTTTTAATTTTTTCAAAATAAATATATTTTTAATAAATAGCTGAAAGTGTCCTATCACGAGATAAATAACATTGTTTAACATTAGAGTGTTTTACAATGTCTTTCTCAATCTCGAGAATTCCTTGAAAAATATTAGAATTTACCGATGAGAATCTTAGTTATAATGCTTTCGAACCTAGAAAATTCGGCAGTATTTCACTGTAGGAAGTAAAGTAAAGCATTTTTATACAATGAGAGGGGCAGTAGGATCCGGTTCCTTTTCATGAAAAAGAAGGCATGTTGCCTAAATTAATGCGCGTCTCTGGCATCATGCAATAAGTGGTCTCCAGAACAGGTGGCTGTATCCGAAGCATTTACACAGAAGACCACACATCCTTCCAATTCCCCACAATTAATTAAGTTTATTACTCGGATTTGTAGAGTGAATGAATATCGAGGGTGCTAACGGTTATGTTTATGGTAACTTGTGCAGCCAAAAAGCGTCACAGGAGCAGAACTCTGAGAATACGAACACAAATACCAAGACACCACTCATCAACAGCACAATGGTGTACGAAGGCGCCTTGAACCAAAATGGAGCATCACCATCCATGTATGACAACGTGTTAGGATCACACGTTACTGCGGGCATTGTCAGCTTCACAGTTGCAATTTGGCAGTGGCGGCAGCTATTCTAATTTATAAGTCCTATAAACTAATATATATTTACACACCAGAGCAGGCCCCTTGAAATCTCTTTCTTTCAGTCTAGTTTACGCTCTTCGCAGGGCATGAACCTGCAAAAATCGGCCATCCGAATTTTTACGCAAGTGGGGCTGTCGGTTCTCAAGGAGTGGACCCTAGTACTTTTTTGAGCTCTTTTTCATGCATGGCCCATGTGACCCTACGGGTTGGCGAAACTGACGTGGAATACGTGGAATTGAGTCATGATTGAAAGCTCACTCGTCCATTGAAGATCACTCCATCCACTTCTCCACAAAGGAAAATCCAATTCATTGTTGTCCTGTACGGGGGTCAAATACTACTAAAGAGGCTGAGGAGATGGGGTGATTAGTGATGGTAGTGGTGCAAAATGCATGAAACTCTTTCCTTTTTCGTTTTAGCGTTTAGGTTATTGTTATTATTATTACTATTATTTTATCAAAGGGGAGGGGATGGGATTCATTTGTTGGTTTCGATAGCGTGTGAATTGTATTGCGTTACCACCGCATTTGGTGCCCAGATAATAAAACTCTCATCTAATTTCATGTTTGTCCGCATATTTGATGTCATGTTGCCACTGGCATTCTTTAAACATCCATGAAATTGAGAGTTTGGCAATAATTGCAACTGTTCTGAAATTGGGTATTAAATAATCGTGCAAGGGTAGATTGGATAACATAAAGAAAGCGGTAGTGTTTTGAGCGTGGAAGGTGATGCTAGTACTTGCCAGCATTAGATAAGAGCCATTGTGGGCATGTAACCCATCAGACTATCTCTGGCATATTCGAGAACCCCACAAAAAATTGATTCTTCAGCTGTAATAGGATCGACTTTGTTTTTACTACAAAGAACAATTAATTTTAGGCCTTTAGCCAACAAAATCTCGACGCACTATTTTACTGTTAGCACGAGGGTTTTGATCGAGCTATACTCCAAGCTGAAAGAATCATATTTATATTTTTATAACTTGATGCTATTTGATGGGTTGATTCGAAGGTTTTAGAATGTAGTACTTAACCCAGGCTGATTTTTAATTTAATTATACAAGATATTAACTTGAATAAAATTTAATTAATTTTATCAAGTTTTTAATGATCTGATTAAAATCAATTTAATTCAGACATAATTGTTAACATCAACACCATAGAAAAAAGAACATTAATTAAAGTGATTTGACTACTTAACCAACTAATTTTCAAGTTGATAACTCAATAACCCAGTTTCTTTTTCGAGGCCATTCCCAAATCAAATTTAACAGATATGATCATGATTTTTCTCCCCGAAAAACGAAAATTTCTAAAATCCAAGCAATGGCAGACAAGGACTCAACCAATCCATAAACAGATGTTAGCTAATATCGAAGGCCAATTTTTCCATGCCCGAGGGTGGGAAATTAATAGCCTGGTCAAATTAGGAGTGGGAGAAAATTCTGTCTAGTTTGGTGTGGATTGAGAAGGTTGGAATTGAAAATTTTGATCAAGAGGGTACTGTCACATCTCATTCCTGCTCGTCAGTTCGATATTGAGGGCACGAGCATCACGATCGGCCATGTTCAGTAGTTTGATATGTTTCTTCCGGGCCTGGAACCTCGCATGTAGCTTAGCAATAATGCACATTAGAATTCAACGATAAGCGCCCGATGCCACCGGCTAAAGCCAAGATCACACCGGTTACTGTCATCAACTGGTTGATTAATTGCATATTCACAAGACTCACAGCCTAATATTCATATTTTTGGACATATCTTTGCTTTAAATTAATAGCATCTCTTTCTTTCTTTTTTTAGCCTTGGCTTTCTATAACCTACGAGTTAGCTTGAATCTGAACTTGTTAGACAAGACATTCGACCATCACGCTTCCTTGTATAATTTCTTGTTTCAGTGGATTCCCATGCACGTATGTGCCCCAGTTGTGAGAGACAAGGCGGGAAATCGTTGAGTCTAAGGCACAATTGTAAATTTTTTATCAACCCGGCGGGTTAACCCCAGACCTGAACCAGCCCGGTCAGCACCATGGAAAAAAGAAATGTTGTTGAGTCACCATAGTCACGCATGTTAATTAATTTCCTCGGCTAAATCGTTGTGCACCTGTGTTGCTTCTCTCTCGTTGTTGAAGAAAGGAAAACAAGCATTGCGCCATGCTTAGCCGTCGCATTAGGACAATGGTAGGCCAGGTTGCAAAGAGGACTGAAAGTCAAAGATAACTCACGTTCGTTTGACGAGTACCCACAAAAATTGACTTCGAACAATTCCTTTCCTTAGCCTTTTTATTTCTAATGAATCCTTTGTTGTTTGATTAAATTCTTGTCAAATCTGTAAAAAATCATGAAAGTAAAATAATGATATTTTTAAAATATGGCCGCCACAAGGATATGGAATAAATTATGAATAAAAGGGCATTGTGAGACCGTGAACTTGAAGAGAATTAAGTGTTTCTGTGTGCAAACAAATAGGGTTTACAATTATCCTTGTGTTTGTTACTTGAAAAAGACATTTTTTTGTTCTCCTGCATGAACACTACGTGTTTGCCCCCTCAAGAAAGTTTTTTTTTCTTACTTTTATGTGTCAAATTTTCGTACATGAAAATCATTCATAATCACGCTTTGAACATTGAAAAAAGATCGATGGGATCTCATAAAAAATATAAAAACTTAGGCAATCAGTTGGTGATAAATAATTAAACCATATAGGTAGCTACCTGAGGCAGAACCTTAATTGTATATTTGTCAAATGACAAGGATTAAACCTTGGTATGATTCATCCTTAGTCTAGGCCGAGTTAAAAAAAATAATATCAATATAAAATTGGTTATATTTTGATCAACATAAGAAATTAACTCATATTTTGATTTTTTTTTAAAAGATATCATTTTTTAATTTTTTAAAAAATTAAACAATTTTTTTTATTTGACTTAAATCAACTCATTAAATATCTATTCCGACTCTTAGATTAAGTCATATACCAAGCCAAGTTTAGTAACTTTGATAGCGTACCCTTTTAAATAATTTTGAAGTGGATGCCAATTTTTTTTTTCATAAATTACGAATTATTAAGGGAAAATAATTCATGCAATGATATCATTACTTGATATGTAAAACATAAAACTTAGGTTGATTCATTATATTCGGCCATCCCTTGGGAGGTTCATGGATGGTTGACCCCTTTGTATGTCCTTAGCCTTGTCTATTTTTATGGTTAGAAAATATTTTTGTATTAATTTTTTTAATTATTTTAATATATTGATTTTAAAAATAAATTTTAAAAAATAAAAAATATTATTTTAATATATTTACAAATAAAAAACACTTTAAAAATTAAAATCAACGACATTTTAAAAACCAACAGACTTTTGACTTCGAGGAAGTGCCCCGCCAGAGTTAATCTTCCTACACTTGGCCCATAGCAAAACTTTGTTCCATTGAAATGAAGCCCACCCCTGTACGGGCTATGGTGTCCAAATAATTTTACAAAATGCTGGGCACCTTCAAGCTACCTGCTCGAGTCCCCATTGATTCTCCGAAAAGGTTGAATCTACTTTCCAATATTCTTTTACACCATATCTTCGAATTAAATCTAATGACAGTTGAATAAAACCATAAACGAATCACATGTGTGGATCATTTTCTTTTGTAAATGTAATAATATTCAAAGCCAAAATTTATGGAAGCTGCTGCTTGTGTCTAAATATAATAATATTGGTTTGCATTGAATAGTAAGTCAAGCAAAAATCTTTAATTGTCCTAGAAGCTGCCACACTCCTCCCTTTGATTTTTTCACTTATAAAGGGGCAAAATCTTAGCTTGGAAGATAGTGTTGAAAATCTCAGTACTGTTCCCAGAGATAATGAAAAAAGAAGGAATGACATGCTCTAATGACAAAATAACACATCCTTCAAGCACTTTATACACATGCATTCCCTTTTTATCTTGCATTTATATCCACTTGAGCACTCTGACACGTCCCTTTAGTCCTTGTCTCGAATTACTTCATGTAAGCTAAGTGAATGTTCCAAAGAAGCTTCATCTGATTTAAAGATGACAGATAAATCATGTCCATTGATCCTTTTTTCGTCGACATACCATTCAATCCAAAATGTATGAGATCATGTATGCATGTATGGTGCTCTAGTTAATTAGTTGAATTGACCCCAAAATTTGTATTTTCTTATTGGTTCTTTGGTCATCTTCAATTTACTTATCAGAGATTTCAGAATTTAGCCGAAACCATATTAACAAGAGATGAAGTAAAGTAGCAAAGATTGCTAAAAACTGACATTATAAAATTTGAAAAGGCAAACACTCCTTTCTAGGTCTTCAAATCGCAGACATAGCTATAGTCAGCGTGACGCAATTCTTTAATAAAGATAGCAAAAGGAAATGGTTAAAGGAAGTTGGGAAGATTAGTTTGTGATGGTGACAATTATCTAGACGTACTTTACACGACAGAAAACATGGCAAAGGACATCTGATATGTCGAAAGAAGTATACGCATATGGCTAAAAGGAAATAGATGGAGATTATCAGTTTCCTTTTCTTATTGGGTATGTTGTTGACACCCCCCTTCCCATTCTGCTTTTTTCAAGATTTCGGGTAAGTCTGGACAAAAAATTATGTAATAAATTCGTTCTTAGGATCGCCAAGTAAGAAAACTATCAGCCTGGTTACGGTAATTAGTGGTCTACGCAACTTACATGTACGTACAATCCCTACACATTGTTTGGAATTCAAAACTCATTGCAAGATATAGTGTTCTGCTCACACTTGCTAATTAAGGCAAGTATGCATGCATGCATAGCATTCATTTGATCATCTACTCACGCGCACACACCTCATGTATACGCAGCAAGGAGTGTACCAAGCACTACTAATTAATCTGACTGGACATGTTTTCTTGTCTAAAAGATACAGGGCCTAGTATGGAAATGCCTCGGGAAATTTCTTGTAATTTAGCACATGGTAACGACTATGGCAGCAAACCCCAACACTTTCAGAGTAGACATTCCACTTTCGCTTGTCAGCACGTATATTAATACCCCATAAAATGCCTGTGAACAAGTCTTGCATGGTCAAAGCACTTACTTTGGCAGCTAAAGATTTTCAACAAACATCATCCACAAAACAAAATAATCCTGTTGATCTCGTGGCCTATGATCTAATCCTTATCCTTATATTAACAAACAACTGCTCCACTTTTGTGAATAGTGGCTAGCTTTTTTGACACCCCTGTGTCATAATCGATTACCACGTAATTGCAATATATTGGTCACTTGTAAGCTAGTTATTTAGTCTTTCCTTTTGCTTTGTTTGACTAATTATCGGCACTATCTTTTGAAGTAGGAGCAGCTTTTCATGCCTAGCAGAGAGAAGAAATCATCTTGATGACTTGTAGACAGAATATGATCAGTAAACTTCAGCAATTATAGCTACAGGAAACGTATATTGATCTTTTTGCTCGTACTAGTAAAATGTTGAAAGATTAGCAAAAAATTATATGTTGCCATAAACACATTGTTTTCTTTGTAGCTTAGTGTGCTCGTTGTGGATGCTCTCCGGGGTTCTTTCGAAATTGAACTGGATGGAAAAGACACTAAACCTTTACAAATCATAGCCAGCATGGTTACATAAAGAATGTCTGAATCAAACGTTTGTGCCATGTCAGAACCTCTGAATGAAAAGCATTCAGCTTTTTTATATTCAACATGGACTGTCACCTTTCTTTCATCAAATTAGCATGTGCTCTATGAATATTCCAGACGTGGACTGTCCAAAGCCTTTGTATCAACGGGTAACATCTTGGTTCCCACTGCGCAAATTCCATGTTGTGTGGATGGCAGCTTTTATTTGGTGCCCTCTTTCGAGGACCAGAACTTAAGCCTAGCACCTTAAACCACTCGGTCATCCTGACTTGATGGCTGCAGAGCTGTTATGTTTCACATAGTAAATTCAGGAAATGATCGGTAAGCAATGCCAAGAAAGATAAACCGGCGATGCAGTGCCTGTAAGTAACGCGGAATTTGATCAAGATGATCGGTCATCACAGCCAAGAAAGATGAGCGGACGGGTCCCACGAACAAGTGACTCCCAAGGCACCATGGACTCACTGACGTGGATGAGCATCAACATTTTCAAAACCAAGGCATCTTTTTTTTTGCTAATTTTGAAAAGCAAAGGCGGTTCCTGAATCCTTCCTTTTGCTTTACAGGTTCCACACCAGGCCCCATGTTTCTGCGATTGGGCTCAGCCCAATAGACTCTCGAGTTTTCTTTTCTAATCCAGTTTTTAATCAAGGCACAATGCACACTAAACTCAAATTCGGTCTGGTAGAGTACCATTCAATGATAAAATGGATCTTGCATGATGACATCTGAAGCATGATTCTTTGTCATCTATAAGGATTTTAATTTCAATTCAATTTTTTCGCAGTGACATAATTAAGATCTTTGTCATCTATACCTTAAATTGGTGTTTATAAATAATTTCTTTTTGTATTTTTCCTGACCCCAGATGTGAAATATTAATGGATGAAGTAAAGTCTATACCAATTAAATGATATAAATATATAATAAATTATTATTTTGTCAATAGGGTGTCTAGTTTATGAATAATATTACATATTAAAGAAATATAATAAGAAAAAAGATTGTTAGACTAGTGCAACTGATAAGTGAATTTGAAAAACAATTGAGACTTTTTTTTAGTATTATAATCCAATCATTCATATGTATTTATAAAATTAATATATCGTTTTTTATAATAAATGAAAATAAAGCTTAACACCAGTTTAGGTGAGCTCAAGTTATGCCGAGTCTGATTCGTCAGCAAAGCATACGGACCTTCACCGTCTGTGCCAGCTGTGGTGGGAGACCGTGTCTCAGTGGCCAGCTTCGTTGTTCAGTATATCCATGGCAAACTATTTAATAGAAATTAATACCGCTGCTCCGCCGTCCCACGAGCCAAGTTCTTGATCCGTGCAAATCATTCCGTTTCCCTCTCTCTCTCTCTCTCTCTCTATATATATATATATATATATAACTGCCATTCCCTGCTAACAAACAGAGCGATGCCACAAAATCACCTCTACCATGCCTGGATTAATGTAAGTCCATGGTAATCTTTGTTTATGAACATAAGGGAAATGCTAATCTTACTAATTTTAATAATTGATGTCTAACTCGTCACTCGGATTGTGTTTAACATATATTTAGACACACACGAACTCTCTATTTTTATAAAATGGAATAATGTAATTTTAACTTATATTGAATAATTAAAGACTAATGTAGTGAAACTTCAAATGTATATATTTAATAATTTCTCTAATTTGAAAAAAAAAAAGCAATAATTTTTCATATTCTCAGTCGCAAGTTTGCGACGGGTGTCGTGAGGAAATAAGCTTTGGGATGCTCTTTACTGATTAATTATCATCGGATGGAATAAGCACTTTCTTGAAAAACTATCCCACATTAATGTGAAACAAACCCTATTGCGTGATACGCAGAAAATGGGTACATAAAATTCAATAAAGAATTCTCATTTATCGAAGAACCGAATTCTATTTTAAAGGATGGCAAGATCAAGGAAAATGCGTGAAAGATACATCGCCACATTCATCAGTTATTGAAAACAAATTAAAGGGCTGGGATTCTTCAACATTTTTCTTCGAAAACGTTAGGCAGCCCATTTATATTTGTCTTTGGGGCAGAATAAGTTGATGAAGATCAAATTTAAAGACGCGTTAAGAAAGCAATGTGCAGATCCTCTTGAAGACATGAACTTCAATACCAAGAATTAGTTTCTGTTTCTAAAATCAATTGATTTTACAATGAATCTTAAGGAATCATCTCCATGAAGAACAGTATCTTATAAACCTTGCGGGTGTACGTACATATTCCCTGCATAGGCTGCATTGAATTGCAAATTAAATTCTACGAGATTGCAATGTGTAAACGTTGCTTAATATGGAATATCGTAAAACTGTCGAAAGAAAAACTCAGAGAATTAATGGGATGCAGCAAGGGTTAAAAAAAAAAAAACAAAGACTGAGTTTTTTTTTTATCTAAAAAATACCAAACCAAACTTGCCGGTTTAAATAGATTGATCAATTTGATTTGATTCATAATTTTTTAAAATAATAAATTTTGATTTGATTTGTTTTTTTTTTTTATCTATAACCAAAACTAACAAAAAATACTCGACCCTGGGGATACATAGTTCATCATTACGGGAAAACCCTTTTGCTTCAGGTCATCGGTTTCCGATCAAGGCGGATGGGCAGATAGAAGGTTGGCGAAAGAAACCATAAATGGAAAAATAATTCCGTATTTTAGCCCACAGAATTTTAACATTTCATAAAGTGAATGGTGAAAAGTAGGGAGTCCATGCATATCAATTTGATCTCAGCCAAAAGATTTCATAAAGTAAGGGATCAAATTGATTAATTAGTTGACAAAGTGAATTTCTCTTGTTTCTCTTGCAGGTGTGGTGGGCCACGTAGATGGTGTAAGACGTTACCATGTGATAAAAAAAAATATCATTAATTAATAAAGTATATTATCTTAGTAGTTCATTCAGCGAGATGGGTTCGAGTCTTAATGATTTCAATTTATCTGATTATTATATACTGAGAGGAAGTTATCCTCATTATGTAATTTAAAACTTTGATCGAATTAGTTTAAACTATTAATTTGAAATTTTAATTAATTTAGGGTCACGAAAACTATGATCATGTTGAAAAGAAGAAGAAGAAATTAATAACCATCAATCAAAGATTACAAATTGTGTGATATATTTTCTAAATCCTTTTGAATCAATTGTTTATTGTAATTGAATTTGATTATAATTAATATTTAATTTGAATTCAATTCATAAATAAATTGAATTCATATATTTAAAAGAGATATAATTCAATTTGTTTTGCTTTTTATATTACTTTTATCATTTTTATTTTGTTTCTTTAAAGGTCTCTA
This sequence comes from Populus ilicifolia, assembly GCA_015708895.1. Lineage (NCBI taxonomy): Eukaryota > Viridiplantae > Streptophyta > Magnoliopsida > Malpighiales > Salicaceae > Populus > Populus ilicifolia. The sequence goes on from SRLM01000019.1 coordinate 397,741, forward strand.
AAAAAAATAGATCAGGGAAGCTAGTTTTAATACTTTATTTTTTTTTGGATTTATAAATCAAAGAGGTCGACTTCTTATTTATGTTTTTTATTTTTTAAATATTGAATTATATTAGAAATTTAATTATTGATAGTTAAATGATTCTAAATACGAGATTTTAATAAAACCTACAAATTGAATTTAATTCAAAGAGTTTCATACATGCATTCTATTAAAAATTTTGCATATATAAGATGAAGTTTATAAGTTACTACGTATTTCATTTTTTTTATTTAATAACAAAGAGTGTATTTCCACTTAAAGAAAATTATCTATTGAAATTTCTCCAAGGGAACTTACCTTTTGTCTTTACAGAAGATTATATTTTATTCAACTTCCACCATTATAAATAGAGGTATGGAGTGACTATGGACTTGGTGTCATAAGTTTCTTACCTCCCACCATTCCCATTTCTGATCTCTCTCACTCGCAAAACAGTACTTCGTAACCATATAATTTTTGGGGCAGAAAATCCCTATCATTTCTCTGTTCATCTTTTCTCAGAGTCGTCTATCAACCAAAGTCCTCTTTTCACTCTTTCTCCTCCTCCTATCAACAGAAAGCTTGGCATTTTAGTCACCAGAGGAAGGTTTTTTTTCATACTTATCCTTTGTTACACGTAAACTTCTCTAAATGGATCGCATCTTCACCAGTTCTGCTCTACACATCACTCTCATTTTGCTCACAATCTGCAAAGGTACTATTTGAAAACTACTGATCATGCTAATTCTGATTTTCTTCTTCTTTCATTGGATTTTTGTAGCTTGAAAATGTCTTTTAAATAATATGGACATGCACATTTGTAACAGGGCTATCAGGGGCTACGTTTACATTCATAAACAGATGTGGCTACACTGTGTGGCCAGGAATTCTATCCAATGCAGGCAGCACTCCATTGGGAAGCACAGGATTTGAACTCCCACATGGTGGATCACGATCCTTCCAAGCGCCTCCAAATTGGTCGGGTCGGTTCTGGGGCAGAACGGGTTGCACATTTGACCCAAATACTGGTCAGGGTACCTGCCTAACAGGTGATTGCAGCTCCAACCAAATTGAATGCAATGGTAAGAATGCAAACCCACCAGCCACTCTAGTTGAATTCACAGTCGGATCAGGTGTACTGGATTTTTACGATGTTAGTTTAGTTGATGGGTACAATCTACCCATGATCGTCGAACCGAATGGTGGGTCAGGTAGTTGCTTGTCGACCGGGTGTGTAACAGATATGAACCAGCAATGCCCAACTGAATTACGGGCCGATTCAGGGCAGGCCTGTAAGAGCGCATGTGAAGCCTTTGGGAGTCCAGAGTACTGTTGCAGCGGCGCGTATGCATCACCGGACACATGTAAGCCGTCGGTTTATTCAGAGATGTTTAAGGCCGCGTGTCCGAGATCATATAGCTATGCTTATGATGATGCCACTAGCACATTTACATGTACAGGAGCAGATTATATTATCACATTCTGCCCTTCATTAACAAGGTAAGGATTGTATGCTCCTGTTTTATTTTTCACTTTATTCTGTAACTATTTTATATTAGCTTGTGGCATACGGATAGGAAATTGCCGTGGCAGGCAGGCATTAGATTAATTGGCACATGATCTGTAAATTGAAAAGGGAAAAGTCTCTATTTTTTGAGGTTCTGTGAGAGGAAAACACTTTTTATATAATATGTTTTCAAGCTTTAATCTTGGAGTAAAATTCTGATTATTATTTTTTATTTCATTCCACAGCCAAAAATCTGCAAGAGGCAATTCTCCACCAGCAAGCACAACAAATGGGTCTGAGACAGTATCGGGTGGTGGGCCAGTAGGAATGGACACTTCATGGCTGCCAAACTTTCTCAGTGGGGACTCGCCAAACGCCCTATCTTGTTCTGTTTGGCAATTTACCTTGATTCTTTCTACAATTTCCTGTCTTTTCCTCTCTTTGGTTCATTAATAGCCTCAATTTTGGACAAAAGCACATAGAACTTAAGTGGTCGCTCGAAACTCGTTTTGCATTGGATGAAATGGCCGATTAAATCCAGATTGTAGAGTGAATTTTCCAGACTGCATGTATAGAAAGTTTAAATATTTCCTTTTTCTTTACAAGGAAGAATAACACACACACACACACACATCTTGTATTTCTTTCACCTTTTACGTAAGAGTAAGAACCATTTGTGATCTAAAGCAATGAATTAGAAAGGAAGACACTTTCGAGATCAGCAAAATCATTATTCTAATTGATTTTGATGGCATTCGAAAGAAAGTTGTTTGCTTTACTGTGAATCTTGATAACATGTTTGGTGAGAACCATCTAAAGGAAGCCCACTTTGCTGGAATTGCAAGCTTGGTGGATTTTTAATGATTTTGGCTACGATATGAGAAGTGTAATGATGCTGTCTACAAAAGGGCTATGCACCTATCATTTCCTTAAATCCATGAGACTAACCTTTGTTTCTTTGTCGACACTGACCACAAATCAAGTGATCAATAACAAAATTAGAGGAAATTTCGAAATTTATGGATGTTAAGTTGTTAGCCTTGCATAGTCTAGTTTCCATTCTAAAAAGCCCCCTCAGCTTTCTCCGAAGTGGGTAGAAGGAACATCAATACCTGTCCTAAGATTAAGATTTGGGCCACAAGATGTAGATGGCAGACACTTACATCTTTCATTGAAGGAAATGACTAGTGCCCTGTCAAATCAATTAACATATGCATGCATTACAGCCGCAACCCCAACTACTTAAAATGATTCCATTCTTGTAATTTGTTCGTGAAATTAGATGAGATAGATAATGTGAGATGTGATAGCTAGTAACATAAACAGTTTTTCTTGAATGACAAACTTCATGCAAATATAGTGATCTTCCCTGTGAAAGTGGATTTTTGTTGTTGAGAGGCTCCGGAAAGCTTAAGAACTCAAATTCGTGCACTTGATAGGTTACTCTTTACTTTAGCTTGAGGACCTCTATGCTATTCGATAGGCTTTGAATTGTGGGGATAGAAAAACCTGCATGAGTGCATCTTTGACCTCTCCAAGCACTAGGAAGAGAAGAAACCTGTTCTGCCTATATAAAGTTTTTTCCCCAAATAGGATATTCTCTTTTTCAATGGAATATACATTTTAATCCATCCGAAAGGACAATGGTCCCAAATCCAAGCCAATGGCTAGAAAATTTTGGGATTCGGTCCCTCCATGATCAGGAATAATATGTTGCAAAGATGGTGCATTTGGCCATATGGTCCAATTTACCCACTGCCAAGTTTGTGGATGCATTAGCGGCTTTAGTACTAACCAATTCTGCTTTGGAATTTCTTAGTTCTCAAGAATACATTACTGATCAAGATTTTCTGTCAGTGGGAAATCATCGAAGGCATAATCTGGAATTCGGAGCCTCTTGTATTCATCGGCAAAGAAAGAAATGTGGAATTAAAGTTTGTATCTACTTTCTCAAGGGCCAAGATAGATTACTTGTTTTTGGAGAGACACCCATGTCTAATATCTCTCAAAGATTTGAAGCTTAGAAGCTATCAAAATTAGAACTGAATCTAAAAGGATCCAACATCCTTGTTCAAGTCTAAACCTTTTCCCTATCTCTTGTGAGTCAATTTTACTTACGGCCAGTTCGGAATCAGATTTCCTGGTAAATTGAATTTGCAGGTAAATGCTGAAGGTAACAAATTCTTGGGACGTTCATTTATGGGCCTTAATCGACCAAAAACTTCAGACCCGGTACCCGTGCACGGACTATGAAACAGGAGGGGACCAAAATTCCATTTTTGCAGCTCATCAATGACTATGTGCTGAAAAGGTAAAATCTGTGAAAAGGTATACATTAGCTCTACGACCTCCTATGAAGTTCGACTGTGAAAAATACATGAAGCAGTTCAGCTTCTCCAATAAACAGCATTACAGGAAAAAGGAATGCCTGAAAAGGGATGGAAATGGCACATTCTTTGGGCAATCTACAACTCATCCTTGACAGAAGAAGGTTATGTATCCTCATCATCTCTTGTGGGTTCAGCTTCAGTGTTGGGAAGTGGCTTCTTTTGTTTACGTTTCAACTTCTTCTACATCATCTTCCTCTTCAATGATTGCATCTGGACTGATGCTCAGCTAGATTTCACAGAGCTGTAGATACGAGAGGCAAAATCTTTAGGATCCTTGAGCATGAAGAGTGCTGCTTGGTACATCAGTTGGGCAGTTCGCTTCACACTATCGTCCCGGGGAAAGAAATTACCCATTAGTTATTAATGAGAGAAACAGAAATTTTGCTCATAGACTGAAATTTTTTAAATGAGACGTGCAATAAAGACTTTCACAAATCATTTAGGACATTATCCATCTTGCATGTGTACGTTGTTGGGTGATTGTTTACTCTCTAAAACAATAAAATATAAAAGTTTATACGATAAATATAAAAAAACAATGAAGTCTCGACTCTAATAAAAAAAATATAGATTGGAAGCCGCTAATTAGTATTCTGGTCACTAAAAATCCTAACTAATCTTAGAGATGGGATATAGAGACTGGTTGCGTAGAGAAAATATATTAGCATTCCAACTACGCCCTATATAAAATAAGCTGTATTGTTTTATCTGATAAAATCTAAAGTCTGTTGTAGTGTCTAAAATTTATAGATATATCTACAGTTTAACAAAAGTTCTCCTTTATAAGGAAATCCTTATCTTTTCAGGTAAAAATTTAATTGTTTTATGTTGTTAATAAAAATATATCTTATCAGGAATGCGTTTTATGTATAAATTTATAATCCCTGATACTAAAATAAAAAAAAATTATCATTTTTTAAATATTAACCATTGTTCTCTTGACTTTAATAAATGGATTATTAAAACCAAAATACATACTAAAACATTGTTTTTTAGTGTATGAAAAACACAATATGATTTTTTTGCTTTAAAAACTCTTGGTCGTATGCATACAAATATATTTTTTTTCAAATGTTTTTGCATCTTTGGAAGTTTTAATAAAAATTAGGTGTTTTAATACTAAATTTATATTTTTACAACATAAAAATATTGTCCGATATTAATCAAAATGACATAAAAACTACGAGAGAATCACTAATGTTTTTTTGTTCAAATGGCTCAACAATGAACCAACATAAAGAAAATGGACCAATACCAACTTAACATAAAAATAAAATAGGCTGGCACCGATCCAATATAAAAATATAATGGGTCGACGCTAGACGAAAACAAAATGGGCCAGGGCTGGCCCATTATACTATAATTTGCTGGTTATTAGCCCATTATACTATAATTATTTTTGTTTTGTTGCAAAATGAACTCACGTTCTGCATGCAAAATGAACATAATGCATACGGGGCAAAGAAGGAGAAGAAAGAGACAAGAGAACTGACTTGCAGTGGTTGCTATGGTAGCTCGCAATGGTGCTTGCGATGACAGAGGTGACGGCGGTATTGATTGCATCTCCTCTTTTGTTTTTTCTTCTTTTTTTGTCTTTATTTTTTCTTTTTTTCTCTTCAGCTCTTTTGTTTTGCTCCCTCTCTTCTCTTATCTTCTTTCTTTTGTTCTCTCTCTTCTCTTGGTCCTCTATCACTCTCTTAGTCTCTCTTTTTTATCCCCTTTTCTTGTTTTTATAGGTAAAAATAGGGGAGGGACGTGGCTAGGACAGTAATTGTGTTGTCGCCCTACCGCTGTCCTTTCAACACGGGGAAAGTGTGGGTTGTGTCGATGTCTTTTTAAAGTCATCAGGGGGAGAGAAGTCAGTGAGAAACAGAGAAAAAAAATATATTCTTCCCCTATTCTCTGCACGTCCAAGAAAAGAAGATGACATGTGATGCCGTTCAAAATGACACCATTTCAGGGTTTTTTTTATGAAAAGTGCATGAAACGACGTCATTTGGGTCAAAATACATCATTTCATTTAAATAAAAAAGACACCAAACTTATTTTAAAAAATAAATCAGTCTTCAATTTGTGATTTGTTCAATTAAGCTTTAAATTGTAATTTTTATTAAAAAAATTGATACAATTATATCTTTATCAAAAATCAAACAACAACCCTGAGATGGAGGTTGGTTAAACCCTGCAAAAACAGGGGAAATGGAAGTGACAATATGTTTGAACTTTAACTACTTCAAATTTCAGTCCAAAATTGGATCTATGGCTGAAATGAAATGGAGGCTGCTACTAGACAACGGCAAAACCAAAGGAATTGTTCAGCTATCAAACAATGGGCAGGTTTGAAGTGAGTTTCCAAGAACAGAGTTTTGTTGGATTTTCTTTTGGCATCTCAATTTTGGTTTTTTTTTTTTAAGTTATCACTTGGCGACATTTAATATTTAATAAATATTATTTTGGATTTTATTTGGCATCTCAATTTTGGTTTTAGAATTGCTGTATTAAATAAAATTAAAATTGAAAAACAAACATAAACACAATGCAGTCTCTCTCAAACCAATCGGTGTTATCATTTTCTCTCTAAAACATTCAGCAAACATTTTTAATTTACCCTTAAAAGAACCAGAAATCAAACTCACTATAACTATGGAAGTATCATTAGATGTTTTTGTGTAAAATTAATCATTCTCTAATTTTACATGAATATTATACGATTTGTTTCATGAATATTACATGAGATCATTTCTTTGAATTTCAAATAAATTTTTCTATTTAAATATATACAACACAAATAATATATCAAATAAATTTAAAATCTTATAAGTAATTAGATATTTTCAAGTTGATTTATTTATTTGAATTGCAAGCAAGGTTACATGTAGCATGAATGATATGCCAATCAGATTTAAAATCTCATAGGTCATAAAATATTTTTTAAAATAAATTTATTTTAAGATAATTTTGCAGTGAATTTATTTGTTATTCAAAAAAGAAGAGTGTGTTCTCTTTGTTCTCAGTATCTCCGTCTCTTGGATCCCGCTACAGTAAGCAAATGCTATCGTAATCCGTAAATAACACATGGACTTTTAAGATGTTTCGCTAGTTCCCAACAACATCTCTCTTCCTCGTACAAACAACTCAATCACCTGGCATCAAAAAGCTCAAAACTAATAAGGTTTGCTTCAAGCCTCGTCATACAATTAGTTGATTTAATTCAGAGAACGAGTGACCTCAAACCTCGCTGTTATCGTCCAAAGGATTTGCAAAGCAAAAACAATCTCAACCTAAACTATTTCTGGTTTTGAAAAAAGCAAGCATAATCTTATTCCGGAGAGAAGGCACGAAATCTCATTCTAAATGTCCTATACATCTGGGCTCACCCTAGAAGGGTACGATGGGCGTCTTAGTCCAAGAAAATCTTAAATGGGCCCCTTAATAGTAACATTGACCCGTGCATAAGCTCCTCCTTATCTGATAGTTACAATAACAATGCTTAACCCACTTCAAAACGCCCGTCATCTTCTATTTGGGCCTCCATAGACTGTCCACGCAAGAGAGACAACACCGTCGAGAGAAGGCTGGAAATCCTGCCAAAGCTCTGTTGCCTCTGTGAACAAATTTTCAAAGCAGCCAACACAAACCTCCCTCCATCGTCTCACTCCAACTCAATGGCTCCAAGCTTCATCGTTGAGCCTCCCAGAGAAGAAGAAGTTGAACTATCAGAAGCGGAAGGGCAAGAAGGGGAAGAGAAGGAAGCGTAAGAAGACGAAAGAAGGAGGAGGAGGAGAGAAGCCTTTAAATCAGCGGCAGAAGCAGTCGCCATGGGATTTTGCTTCCTCCTCCTAATCCGTCGCCGAAGAACTCGCTCGTCGAAGCACCACTTCCATCGATGAGAAAATCTCCAGAGCTCGCTAACAACTCTCCACTCCTATAACTGACCACACAGACGACGCTAGTTCCTCGGATTCCGAACCAGATAAACAAGTAACTGCAATTATGTTATAACTCTGGGGATGGTACAGTGCCTAGCTTGGTATTTTTAGATTTTAAGTTGCCTCTCAGACTGATTAATGGTTATATTCTGCAGGCTTCGGAACTGTTCAGGAAGCAGCGAATTGATTTTTTATTGCCGCTAATGTAGCTGCCCGAGTGAGTGTAAGCATAAAACTTACACCTTCTTATGCATTAAATTTGCTTTCTCACATCAATATCACCTGCTTGGCCCCTTTCTAGTTTTCTCTAGTTAATTTAAGGGTGTCTTTGTGCCGGGGTGTTCAAATATTTTGTAAAATATTTAAAATTTTATTTTTAAATTGATATTCCCTGATATTAAAATAAAATAAAATAATTATCTGATACTAGTAAAATTAATATCAGTAATGTGTTACACAAAATTATTATATTTGATCTTATAAAATCCAGAACATAGATTAATGATAAAAGAAAAAACAATTATTAATAGTTGAATAAGAAAAAGATTTCAATGAAAAACAAGAAGGGATAAGTGAAAAAAATATTAATGCATATTATTTTTTAAAATTATTAGATATTCATGTTATTATATTTATTATGATATTTATATTTTAATAATATATATTTTGTTTTAGGATTATTGCATACACGACAATAATAGATCCTAACTTATGTTTCGCTTCCTGCAATCGAAGTTCTAGGGGGTATGCTTTTATATTTTGTAAACATGAAAATATTTGTAAAATTAAAATTATATAATTAATGTTTAAACTTGTATGAATGAACTTAACTCTATAGTTCATATAACCATATTCAATGTGTATATGTTTGTATTTTGATTCATTTACAATAATATTTTGTTCTATAATGTATATCATAAATATTGTAGTCGATAGGTGTGATAATATTTGTGAAATTGAAACCTAGAATGATTGGGTCGAGATTGAGTTATGAGATACGAATTACTAGAAATATAAACAAGTTACATGTCATTAATATGGGACCTTCAAATATAGGAGGATTTTATTGAAATTTTAGTAGATAACAATACAAAAACTATGAATATATATATATATATATATTATTTTATTTTTCAGTTGACATGATATTGTTGTTTTTTTCATGGTATAAAGGTAGGATGTTACACACTGACCCAAAACAAAATGGGCCAAGGCTGGCCTCATATACTATAATTGGTTGGTTATTATACGCAACACAATAACCAGCTAATTATTTTTGTTTTGCTACAAAATGAGCTTATGTTCTACATGTAAAATGAACGTAAAATATACGAGATGGAAAGGGATAAGAAGGAAAAAAGCAGGGGAACTGACTTGCAATGGTTATGGTGGTTGTTGTGGCAACTCATGATGGTGCTCGTAATGGCAGAGGTGATGATGATGTTGGTGGCAGCTCCTCCTCTCTTCTTTTTTTTCCTTCCTTTCTCCCTATTTTTTTCCTTTTTTCTCTTCGGGTCTTTTGTTATGCTCCCTCTCTTCTTTTGTCTTCTCTTGATCCTCGGTCTCTCTTTTTTATCCATTTCTCTTGTTTTTATGGGCAAAAATAAAAGAGGAATGTGGCTAGGATAGTCATTGTGTTGTTGCCTCTCCACCGCCCTTTCAACTCGTGGAAAGTGTAGATTGTATCGGCATCTTTTTAAAGTCATCGAGGGGAGAAAAGTCACTAAGAAACAAAGAAGAAAAGAAAATCTTCTTCTCATGTTCTCTACACATCTAGGAAAAAAAGGTGACATATTATGTCATTCAAAACGACATCATTTCAGGGATTTTTTTTATGAAAAAAGCATAAAACGGCGCCGTTTTGGTCAAAATATATCATTTCATTTAAATAAAAAAAGAGCGCTAAACTTATTTTAAAAAGCAAATCAGTTTTTAATTTGTGATTTGTCCAATCAAACCCTAAATTATAATTTTAATTTAAGAAATTCATGCAATTGCATCCTTGCCAAACATCAAACAGCGGCCCTGAAGTTGGACGTTTTTTTCTCTTTGATCCTTGATTTTGAAGTTATACAATTTGACCCTCAATTGAACCATAGATTTCTAATTTTTTCAATTAGGCTCCTGATTTAATTTTAATTATAGCCCCTCTATTTACCCCCTTTTCATTTTGGTTCTTGATTTAAGATTTCTTCAATTAAGTTTTTATTTGGCTATTAAACTTTAATATTTATGCAATTAAGCTCTTGTTTTAATCAAATTAACTCTAAAAAATTATAATTTGATCTTAGAACTTTCATTTCTTCCAATTAAAGTTCAAATTAACTATAAAAATTAATTTTTCTTGCAATCAAACCCTCTATAAATTCAATTAAACTTTCAATAAAATTTAATTAAGTCCGTAAACATCTTATTTTGAGCTTTTTTTTTAAATTGAATTTTTTTGTCAATAAGATTCTTATTAGTTAATACAATATTATCAAATTTTAATCTTTGTATTTTTGAATGTTCTCAATCAATTTTTGATAATTTTTAGGGTGTTTTGACATTTTTTTCTCACTATTTTTATTATTTTATTTTTTAAAACATATAGTTTTTTATGTGGAGATCAAAAATAAATTATGATTCTTCCTATTTTTTCAGGTGAAGACCCAAAAATAAATTATGACTCTTCCATTGGCAAACGAGAGATGAAGGTGAGTGTGAAGATGATGACGGACTTTAGCCGATTCCTTGAATACAGGGGAAAATACTGGAAATGTTGCTGGTTAATTGAAATTGCACGGTCCAGTTTTCCCAAATCAATCCACAAGGATTCAAACCTCTTAAACATGGAGCTGAATATTCTAGTGAATTTGGTAATCAGTTCCTTGTTGCAATCGATAATCAGACAAGTTCAACGACTTATTTTCATATCATTAACTACCACTACCATTACAGCTTTGAAATTCTGGAAGGTTTGCTTAGCCTCCAGACACCAGAAACAAACGCGGCAAATAGCACAAAATGGTTAACTAAAACATTATCCATCCAGAATATTAAAGACACTCACTTCCAAATTCTTCTCCTCCAAGTACTGTCCAGCTTCGTCTCTGATATGCAATCTTATCTCAGTTCCAAGTCCCAGAGGTTCATTCCAGGTATCCTCAGATATTGCTAACGCTCCATCAGGCTTCGATTCCCACACATACCTGAAATCCACAAACAACATGTATCCAATCTTACCGGCCCCAACATTCAAGAACACTTACTGCTTGTCATCATTATGCTTGCCAGGGACTTCAACATCGTCGGCTGCAAGATATACAGAGTAGAACCCAACCCCAAACTATCCAATCAAATTAAGGTCCTCACTTGACTACATTTTCTCCACAAGTGCTAACACGGCAATTTACATATTTAACCCCCCAAAATTTATATTTCCGCCTTCCGTTCAACGAATATACCAGAAGTTCCTGACTTGGGGCTGTGGTAAAACCTCAAATTAATCACAATTTCAACAATTCTGCAAAATTAATTAATCACTAACCTGAATTTCAAGCTTGGCATTGTCTCCTTCACCCAAAACCTCTTCGTCCGGTAGCGACAGAAACCTTATTCTATCAAGCGTCTGAAATTCACTCAATTTTTTATATTTAAATCCAATTGTTCAAAAAAAATTAATGAATGCTCACATCAGATGCATTGGAAATCAACTCTCTGAGGAAAATACTTTGTTGCTGTAAAGAGAGTTGATAATGATATCCATATGCCGAGACGCCGATTCCCTGAACCGGTTCGGTGGCAAATACGTTATTTAATAAAGAAGGGAGGGCAAAAAAAAAAGAGAAGGATAGGGCGCCGAGTTTCTCCTCTACATTGGGAGGGTCAACGAGGAAACCAGAAGCATCCTCTGCTTTAGCGAGTAATCTCTTATCTGTGGAACCGCAGATCATAACATGAATTGAGTGTCTGGGATTGAATCGATCTGGAGAGATTTGAAAATGGTGAAAAAATGGGGAGTGTTTGTTTTTATGGTTTGATCAGCTTTTAACATTGTTTTTTTATATTAAATTGATATTTTTATATTTTTTAATACATTAATATTAAAAAAAATATATTTTTTTTTCAACTGAATCCTTTCCTATTTTAATTGAATTTACGCATTATCATGTACACTCTCCGATACCGTCATCAGAAGAAGGAGAGAGGAGGCACAGTAGAAGTGAAAAAGACGTTAGAGTCCACTTCCTCATTTTGAATATTTTTTTTGCCCGATATTTTCGGTAGCTAAGGGCTGTCGAGAGTTCTGTGAGTTGATTTATTTCAGTGTGGTTTTATATCATGCAGGACGGGACTTCCACAAGCTAAATTTATTTGGGTTGTGATGCCAGCATGGACGATGGAAGGTTTGAAATATCTGTATATACACGTGGCTTTGATTTATTGGTGATTGAGTCGTAAGTTGACGTGGGTGGAAGGAACTGCCAGGTCGGACCCACTTGATGAATTGAGAAGGGAGTGTGGTTGGCAGCTCCGATTGGCTCAGAATTGCAATGGTGGGTGATTGGACGGGGTGTGATGCGTCAATAGGATGTTTGAACGTGGGAGAATTTTATTGGGTATTATTCTTGACTCGACGTGGAGGGTGGAGCACGAGAGTCTAGTTTGCTCTGTCAACATGTTTGGTTGGCAGGATAATGACAGTTCAATCGCGGATAACATTCTTGACGACCAAGGAAGGAAATAACAATAGTGTTTAGCGTTTGAAAACTGGCTGTATTAGCATTTTAAGAAAAAAAATTAAATTTTTTTATTAAAAATTATTTTTTATATATATTTTAAATATTTTTTATATGATTACTTTAAGATAAAAAATATTATTTTAACATATCCCAATATAAAATTATTTTAAAAAATAATTAAAAACACACTTCCAAACATAACCTATCATCCAATTATTTTCCCAGAGAGGCCCACATAGCTAATGACGCCGAGGCATAAACGAGCCGGGCATCACGTGACAAGCTTTCAATGAGAATCCCGATGATCCGAAAGTTAAGCACTGCAGAACCAAGAATGACCAGGGTCCAAGTTATCTAGGCCCGGCCCTTTCCTTTACAAGATGTACATATTGTTTTCAAAGAAACAATTATCTGCGCATCGATTTAAAATGGAAAAGAGGTCCAGAAGGAAAGCAGAGAAAACAAAAAAAAAAGTCTCCGTTTCTTTCATGATAATTGTAATTATAACTCATACTGAATAGGTTAAAGTTTAGTGTAGTCTGTATTAAAAAAATAAAAAAAAAATGATTCAGTCGTTTACCCTAACAAGACTTCACCTTCAACTTGTTAATCTTAAAAAATATTATAATCAACTTGAATAAACCCTAATAACAAGTCTGTCTTACAAGTTGATTGACATAGCTTTCGTATTTGTTTTTGAATATTTTTTAAAAATATTTTTTTATTTTAAAATATATTAAATTGATTTTTTTAGTGTTTTATAATGATTTTGATGTGCTGTATAAAAAAAATTAAAAAAATAATTTTAATATATTTTTAAATAATTATTATTTTAAAAATTACATTTCACTACCACTTCAAACAACCGTGGACTCCCGGACTGAATTTTACAACTGTAATATTAACAAGGCAGTACAATTTCAGCATCTATATTGGATTCAGTTATTGGAATTAGGTGGAAACAAAGACAGCAATAATTGGTGGTTAGGTTTTTGCCAATTTTGAATACATGTAAAACCATCAAACACGTCTCTAATTATATACCAGAAGAATATTGGGGATGCCCTCTTTAATCACCAATCCAATCACACAAAGTTTTACGAGATTGCCATCCGTACAGTTTACACGTCCTCTAGACGGCACCCTCGTTCAGACCGCCCAGTAATGCTTGATAAGGTCGTAAAGAAACTTCACATATGAATTAAGGTTTTCATTGGTCTCGGTGATGGGCTCGCCTGGTCAATAAAAAAAAAACCTACTGGCTTGGGTTAGTTTTCATGGCCTCCAGCTATTTTTTATTGCTAAAAACCATTCTCTAACTGTGTTGATGGCCACATTATAGCTGGCTCCCATCACCTCACACTCATGGGTGACCAGCAGCTACATTTACAAGAAGAGATTGTATTATTGGTTGAGAATTTTGGTCTGGTTAGGCACGGCGACTCTCGGTTATGAGTGGCTCAAGGAAACTCGAAAAAAATATACATTTGAAGAGCATGCTGATTGGACCGGGGGCTTCACCGGTGAAACTTTGACAGGAAACACAAGTTTTATTTTTTTGTTAGAAAAAAAACTCTTTTCTTTTTGGTTTTCATGCATCATCGATGCTAATCACATCAATCTTTGGCAGTTTAAAGAGAGGGTGTGGCTACTGGCGGAGCTAAGATTCCTGCAGATAATGTACTATTTTCGGCAACAATACGGTAGCGCATTGGGCCAAAGTACATTGAATGATTTTTCTTTTCCTCTTAATAATCTCTGATCAATCGAGCTACGAGCATGAGCTCCAACACATACGATTGCAATTAAAATATTAAAAGCCAATCACCATTTCATCTATAATTTTAAGCTACACCTATTTTTATGGGTTGACTTGGTGATTCATGACTCAAATGGTTTTTTTTTACTTGTATTTAAAATTTAATCTAATTAAATTTAAATTAACCTTGCATATTAATTTATCACCGTTGAATCAATTTTATTTTTAAATTTTTTTATCCAAAACAATGTTATTTGAGTTTTTTTATTAAAATATATATTTTGGGGTATAACCAGGTTGGTTTACCAAATAACAACATAACTCCTTCGAATTGGCCATCGGCCGTATTTACTCGGTCCCTTACAAGTTAGACAGAACGTCCCTGTCAAGGCAATACCCTCATCTACCACGACGTCGTTATCAAAAAGAATAATCAAAGCCTTGAATCTACTGCTATTACTATTAAAAACACTAAAATAAACTAGTCGCAAGGGTTTCTCTATCTCGAAGCAAGCAAATGCACGTGGTACTATCTCTTTGGTTACTTTCGAATCGGCGGATGCATGACAAAAATCTGATACCTCCCACTTTCCCTTCCAAGAGCCAGAAGATAAGCTCAACATAAACCAGTACATTCCTTCCTCAGTCCCTCTCTTTTCCGTGGTATCATCTACCCCTCGACCGACATTCCCAACGTTAAAAACCCACCTCCGTTTCCATTTGCGGTTTCCACCTTGTCTATACAGCCTCCTTTCCCTGATAGACTTACGAGCAATTGTGCAGAGTCTTTTTATGGCGCTGTCTGATGCGGTGACAGGGAATCTTACGACGATCTACGTGGCGGTGATAGCGGGAATTAAGGCTTACGGGCTGGTTTGTGGCAGGAGCTTCAGTGGTGTATTCGTGCTGATTGTGTCTACCGCTGTTGTGGGTTTAATCTTGATTGGGACGCTGACGTGGGATATTTCTCGTAAAGCCATGTATGCGATTTCACAGGATCGTGTCAATAATGTTCATGAGATGTGCAAAGGTGGTATTTGCTGG
Source organism: Populus ilicifolia (assembly GCA_015708895.1). Classification (NCBI taxonomy): domain Eukaryota; kingdom Viridiplantae; phylum Streptophyta; class Magnoliopsida; order Malpighiales; family Salicaceae; genus Populus; species Populus ilicifolia. The sequence continues at coordinate 413,115 of SRLM01000019.1, forward strand.
CACGGTGTCGCTGTCCGGTCGCCCGCTTCTCAGGTTCGGTTTAGACTCCCTCAGCGCTAGCTATGTCAAGCAATACGGGCTTTTCTGTAAAAGGGCAAAAACAGTAAAAGACAAATAAGGAGGAGGAGAATAAAGAGAGGGGTTTGAAAAATGTTCGATAGAGACTTTTTTTCTTGGTTTCTGGTGTGTTTAGTTGGGGATTGTGGAGCTTTTTCCATGAAAAGGCGTGAGCCACAAGGTGTTTGTTTGTTTGCCTGAGGGGGAGGGGAAATGCAAGAATGTGCATGGATAATTTAGACAAGTGATGAGCTTTTTTTATTTTTGTGAATAAATAAAAATGTCTCGTCCTTTTCTTTTCTTGTAACTGTTTCAAGCTTTGCTACGTCAGCTATCTTTTAGCTGTTGCATATAGCTGGAAAGCCGAAGATGGAGGTTGATTGAACGCTGCAAAAACAGGGGAAAGGAAAGTGATGATACGTTTGAACTTTCACTGCTTCAAATTTCAGTCCAAAATTGGATCGACGGCTGAAATGAAACGGAGGCTGCTACTAGACAACGGCAAAACCAAGGGAATTGACATTCTAGCGCGTGACCTAGCGGTGGAAGGGGTTTGTCTCTTTCCACTGCACCTGGGTTCGAGCCCCGGCGTGCACGCCTGTCACCCCGCGGTGCCTTACATGCCTACTGGGTTTGCAGGGTATTCAGTGGGCCATGGGGATTAGTCGTGGTGCGCGCAAGCTGGCCCGGACACCCCATGTAAATCACAAAAAAAAAAAAAAAACCAAGGGAATTGTCCACCTGTCAAACAGTGGGCAGGTTTGGAGTGAGTGTCCAAGAACAGAGCTTCGCTGGATTTTCTTTTTCTTTGGCATCTCAATTTTGGTTTTTTTTTAAAAAAAATAGCACCCGGTGACATTTAATAAATGTTATTTTGAATATTTTTTGGCATCTCAATTTTGCTTTTAGAATTGCAATATTAAATAAAATTTAAATTTAAATTAAAAATAAACATGGATGCAATGCAGTCTCTCTCAAACTGGTATGCATTATCATTGTTTTTTTAAAAAATTCACCAAGCATTTTTATTTTACCCTTAAAAGAACCAAAAATCAAACTCACTACAGTTATGGAAGTATCATTAGATGTTTTTGTGTAAAATTAATCATTCTCTAATTTACATAGACGCATTATAAAATTACAAATAAATAAGAATTATATGATTGGATTCATGAATATCAAATATCATATTATTTCTTTAAATTTCAAATATATTTTTCTTTCTAAATGTATACAATACAAATAATATATCAAATAAATTTAAAATCTTATAAGTAATCAGATATTTTTAGGCAAGTTTACATGTAGTATGAATAATATGACAATCAGATTTAAAATCTCATAGATAATAAGATATTTTTTAAAATAAATTTATTTTTAAGATAATTTTGAAATGAATTTATTTGTTATTAAAAAAAAAGGAGTGTGTTCTCTTTGTTCTCAGTATCTCCATCTCATGTATCCCACTACAGTAAGCAAATGCTATCGTAAATAACACAAGGACTTCTTAAGATGTTTCGCTAGTTCCCAACAACATCTCGCTTCCTCGTCCAAACAACTCAATTACCTGGCATCAAAAAGCTCAAAACTAATAAGGTTTGCTTCAAGCCTCGTCATACAATTAGTTGATTTAATTCAGAGAACGAGTGACCTCAAACCTCGCTGTTATCGTCCAAAGGATTAGCAAAGCAAAAACCATCTCAACCTAAGCTATTTCTGGTTTTAAAAAAACAAGCATAATCTTATTCCGGAGAGAAGGCACGAAATCTCATTCTCAATGTCCTATGCATCTGGGCTCACCCGAGAAGGGTAACAGGGGCCTCTTAGTCCAAGAAAATCTTAAATGGGCCTCTTAATAGTAACATTGACCCGTGCATAAGCTTCTCCTTGTCTGATAGTTACAATAACAATGCTTAACCCACTTCAAAACGCCCATCATCTTCTGCTTGGGCCTCAATAGACTGTCCACGCAAGAGAGACGACACCGTCGAGAGAAGGCTGGAAATCCTGCCAAAGCTCTATTGTTCTCTGAATAAATTTTCAAAGCAGCCAACACAAACCTCCCTCCATCGTCTCGCTCCAACTCAATGGCTCCAAGCTTCATCGTTGAGCCTCCCACAGAAGAAGAAGTTGAGCGATCAGAAGCAGAAGGGCAAGAAGAGGAAGAGAAGGAAGCATAATTTATATATTTTTTATATAATATAATTATGATGTTGTTAATTATATAATTAATATGAGTAATTCATAAAAATAAATATAAAATAATGAAGTAATATGAAAGTTAAAAGATATAATTTTAAGTTAAATTTAAAATTTATTTATATGAATATTTTTAATTTTCAATTTTATATGTTACTGTTAAAATTTTAATTTTTTAAAAGTAAATCTAAATTTTGGAAAAAAACCACCAACATTTTTATTTTTTTTAAGTCCAAACTTTGAAAAAATGATCACCGACATTTTAAATTTTAAAATTTTAAAATTTTAAAAAATAACCTCTAAAATTTTAAAATTTTAAATTTTGAAAAAATAATCTATTTATAAATATTCTCATATACCTAAATATTTTTTCTCATCATTTTCTTCTTTTCAATATTTATAATATTTTATTAAAATTCATCATAAATCATTCTAATTCTAATTTTTATGATACTTTTAATTTTGATGATGACACTCTCATGCTTGCCTTTCAAGTTGCTATCGTATTTTGGTTACAGAAAAAGAATCGAATAATTAAGGGCGGAGAACAGAGTATCATAGGTCTATTATTGGTCATAATATTGTCAATTATACTAGAAAGGAAGGTGAGTTAAGGCTATATAATGATTATTTTGCTAAAAATCCTAAATTTACTTAAAGCCAATTTTGAAAAAGATTTAAGATCAGTTGACTTTTTTTTCTTCAAATCGTAAATGTAGTAGAAGCTCACAGTCAATATTTTAAATAAATGATAGATGCTCTTGATATTTTTAGTTTATCTTACTTTTAAAAGCTAACTGCAGCTTAGAAGATATTTGTTTATGGTATTCTATAGATCTTACTGATGAATATTTTTGAACTAGAGAAACCACTGCGATATTTAGTTTTAAAGCTTTTGTCAAAGCAATCATAGAAGTTTTTGATAATTAGTATCCAAGGGCACCAAACGAGGCTAATATTTATTGATTATTATCAATTGGAGAGTAGTATGGATTCCCAGGGATGTTAGGGAGCATTGACCGTATCCATTGAAAATTTAAAAAATACTCAATTATATGGCATGGGATGTATACTGATTATTGTCGTGAAGCAACTATAATTTTATAGGCAATGACTTCACAAGATCTTTGAATATGACATGTTTTTTTTAATGAATGTCCGGATCACTAAATAATATTAATGTTTTTAATCAGTCATATATCTTTGTTGTATTTACTGAAGGTCGTACTATTCCTGTCAATTATATAATTAACAGGTGTGAATGTATAATGGGATATTATTTAGCAGATGAGATTTATCCTAATTGGTTAATTTTTGTTAAGACAATCCTAGTACAATTAGAAGTAAAGAGAAAACATTTTGCAAATAAGCAAGAGTCTACAAGAAAAGATGTGGAGCGAACATTTAAGGTGCTCTAATCTCATTTTATAATTATACACGAACCTGTTTGATATTAGAATAAAAAAATGCATGCGAATATTATGAAAGCTTGCATAATAATGCATAATAAAATTATTGAGGATAAAAGAATAATGAACATTGAATTTGATCATGAACGTGAAGTCAATTTCTTAATATCAATGTCACATAGTGAAATACCAGAACTTTTGATTTTGCAACTACATGATTTTCTTCAAACTCATAATCGAATCAGGAATAGAGTAACTAGCTCTTAACTATAAAAAGATTTGATTGAATATTTAAGAGAATAACATAGCAACGAGTAGAATCGTTAGATTTGAACTTTTTATGTTATCATAATTTTTAAGTTTTTTATGTTTTCTTTTTTATTATAGTTGTTATCTTTTAAGTTAATTAATCATATTTATTGTTGTTAAGTGTTAGAAGAATGTCAAAAAACTATTATGAATTCATATTAATTTCATAATAATATATTTAAAATAACAAAAAAATGTCTAATATTTAATTAAAAATATATTACATTAAATAATAAATCAATCAAGTTAATTAAAAATTAAAATATTTTTTTGTATAATTTCTAATTTTTTATTTTAAAAATACACTATAGAAATTCGATCCAAATTACAAATATCTATTTTTATAATTTATTCTTCTTTCTCAATCATGTTCAATTCTTGTTTCTCTTGACTTTGTTTAATCATCATGACTTATTACTCTAAAATAATTTTTTTATATTTTTTTTTATCCTCAATTTTAACTAGAGTATCCATGAATTATTGTAAGAGATTTGTTATAGTTATCTCCTTAATTTTATCTTTACCTTATCTATGTTTAAGTTATTCCTCTATAGCCTTCTAATTAATTAGTCTATTTTGATAAATCAACGATTCACTATTTTCTACTAAACGAATAGAATCAGGGGTAAATGAAGTTGATGAAACTGGACTTGTATTAACATGAATTTTTTATTTCTTGGTTGACCTTTGATATTAACTTGCATGCTTAAATTGTCATTTATGTTCCTTTTTTTTTTTAAATAACCCAATAATGTTTTAGTTGAAATCATTTGCCAGCACAAGAAGTATATATTTGTTAAGCATCATTAATGAAGTAAAAAATTAAAAAAATTCAATAATGTTAAAATATGTGTTAAATAATTTAAAGTGGAGATGAATATTAAAATTACCCTTAATTTTTTTATCATTCCACTTTGCTGATGATTTTTAATTTGAGTACCAAATCTAATAAATTTATTCACTTCTTTATTTATTTCATGTCATCTACCTGAGATGTTTATTTGGGAACGATCATTTAAGTTTCCTCCATTCTCTATAAAGTAAATGTGTACTGGAGCTCAAAACTGTTTTCTTTGTATTCAACTCCTGTAATTGGATCCTTATTTATATTTAATCATATAGAGACAAGTAAACAATCTTCCTTTAGTGAGGAGCTTTTACTTCTTTGTAATTTATATCTTCTGACTTACTTATAAGAAAGTTAGTAAAAGATCTTGAAAAATTTGAATCTATCTATATTAAAAAAAAACCTCAAGTTAAAACCTTAAAAGAGGGTGTAAAGGAAGCTCATATTCAATGTCTAGTAATTTTATAATTTTCATATATATGGAGTAATAGTAAGCATTGTCTCCTATTTATTCTAACATTAATCTAATCATATAACCATTACAATTTAACTATTTTTAGGAATTAAAAAAGAAATGATAGACTGGTTTAGTTGCATTTTCAATAAGATAAAATATAATTGATCTTAAATTAAAACAAATAATTAAAAATAAATTTAAGATATATCATTCTATATTTTTATCAATATCAGTTACCATCATTACTTTCTTTTAATTTTGTCAAAGATAACAACATAAATAAAAATTATATTCCTTAACGCATATAAAAAACATAAACAATAAAGAAATAAAAATCATCACAAATAACAAATTAACAACAAAAGATCTCAAGAATCAAGAGATATAAAAGGAAAAAATATAAAAAGTCTCTACGTAAATATATATTTTTATTTCAGTTAATTAATCTAACTGATATTATTAATTAATCAAAAAACAATTAATTCTTATTTTTCTAAATTAGAGAAAAGGTGAATGCCTATTTTGAAATTTGCAAATGAGTTTCCTTCCTTCTATTATGCTTTTAAAGAGAAAAGTAGACGCAGACCAACATATACAACATAAGTCATTGGCAAACAAATATAACAAATGAAAAAAACATTGGCCAACTTGCCTTTTCTACATAGAAATGTAGAAATAACACTTCAAAATAAGAATAGTTATTTTAGATATTTATATGGCTGACCGGTTTGAATGGTTAAAAGCAAAAATAAAATATAATAGTATAATTTTTTATTTTATCTATTATTTTAACTGTTGCGTTGGAGATGCTTCAATCCCAATTACTTTTTATAATTAGTATGAAAAAATATATTAAAAAAATAATAAATTAAATAAAAATTGCAGAGCTGTGGCCTTTTCAGTTATCATCTTCTCTTTGTTGGCTTTTTTTTTTTTTGAATTCTCAACCTTTTTTTATTTTTTTTTATTGTTCCCCGTCATCAATATGCAGTTACTTTTCTGACAGATAATGATCGATCCCTTCTGAAAGCCGTGGGTCCCATATTTCTCTTTTCATCTTCCAAGATAATTCTCACTTTTCTGGCGTGCATCACCCCAAAGAGATAAACCATCTACATCTGCCTCTCGTCTTAATTTTGAGCCATTAATTTAGCATATTAATTCTTTTTTGGCTACTTCATCCACTTTTTCAAGGAATACTGATACTAATACATTCCTTCCTATTGTTTAAATTCATGATGGCTTTCTAGGAGAAACCATGTACATTTTCAGCACCAAAACCCTAAGAAAGTGTTTTCAAAACCGTGAAGATGTCACAGTGGTTGTCTTGAATTTCTTGGGTCTTAAAATTTAAACCTGCCTCTTAGCTATCAAAATAGTTTGGCTGAGTGGATTGTGTTGCATCTGATAGAATATTGAATGTATTCCTAAACCAAGAGGAAGGAATGTATTAAAATGTATTTATGGCTTCTGGACTAAAGTATCACCATTTAAATCTACTCGAAAGAAACAAACTAACTCATGGATGAGTAGATCTTGTTTCTAGCTTTTATAGGCTCTTCATGTTCAATTTTGTTATATTAAGATAGCTGATCCCTCAGTATTTGCTAAATATTTTGTCATAAACATTAAGTGTGGATGCTTTCAGTTGAAGGCCATGTTCCACATGATCCCACTGAAGTGTGTTTTCGAAAGGAGAATTTGGAGAAAGTCTTACTCTTCATTATTTCTGTATGAAGTTTCTAATGTTAAAACTAGAAGTTTCACCCATATGGTTGTTGAATATGACTCACCCAGAGCTGTCTGTATCGTTGAAGAGCTGTATCGTTGCAGAGCAATAGGTTGTTAAGTGTTCTAAGATAATTGAGAAATGGAAAATCAAGTGGCTGACATTCATTAAGAGAAGAGGTCTTGATGGAATTCTGTTCTCGTAGTTCTTTTAGCTAAAAGAATTTCTTATTTTGTGTTGATGTTGTCAATGTTCAATTACAGCAGGGAAGAAAGAGCTCTAAGAAAAGCTGAGACGGAGGCAACCAAGGTATAGCGCTTCTCCATCTAGACTGCTTATCTGTTGATCTTGTCAGAGATATAATGCACTTACTCTATTGTCCGTAGTGATAACTTGTCTTCTGTTTTTGGTTTATAATTTCTATTTTTTGGCCATCGCCTTGCATTGAAGGTCATTACTACCTGTGTAGAATTATTTTGTGGCTATGGAAGCTGTTAACTTGTGAAAGCTCTAAAGTGAGTTCATGCACTCTTACTGTGTTTATTGCAGGCAGAAAATATGATTGCGTATGAGGATGAAATCTTTTCAAGTCCCAAAAGGACCTGGTTTGTAACAGAGAGAGAGAGAGAGAGAAAATGCTAGCAGCGAAGATGATTTCTATACTGTTGTGGTTGTTTATGTTATGCCTTGTACTTTCAAAGACATATCAGTCCCAATCATAATTTGGAATTTGAATTTGTTTTTCTGGCCATTGAAAAGTGCAAGTACCATAGCCATTTAGAAAATGGTGATAAAGAATGCTTGGATTTATCCACTGTCGTGCGCCAAGGAACCCCGAGTAATGCATTAAGTTTGTCCTCTTGATCTCCTTTTATAATTTTACACGTGAAGGGGATAAGAATCATGTGAAGATGGTTTTTATGTTAAAGGAAGCATGCTTCCTAAGAAACAATGCTTTTCTTCTTTACAAATGGAATACTCACAACCTGAGTTATTTTCTCTTGTATTAAATGATTTTCCTCTTTCAGTTCAACTTTCAGGACTTTATATTAAGCAATACAAGTTTAAGGTTAGTTTCTCTTACTAATCAAACGGTGTGTACACTTGCATGCAGCAGTCATAGGTTAGGCTCTGGAAACGAGGTGATGAGTGCACAGCAAGCTGAAGACCTTAAATGAAGGAAAAGAGGAAGCGAGAGCGAGAGGTGATTGTTTTTCTGCAATTTAATGTTATCATTTTCTGATTGAAAAGATTTGCTCTCCCAAACATGCCTAATATCTGTTGAACGGAAAGATTTACCCTGTAAAAAGCGTCGAAAACTACAAGCATCCAGAGAAATGCTAGAGGATGAAGATCTAGCTGAGAAACCAGAAGGACGCGTCCCCTCCTTTTTCTGTGTGCAGAAATCGTGCATGCATATAATTTTATTATGTTGCCTTTGGCACTAGTTATTTTGAACAAACTAATATCAAATCATAAAGTAGACAAACGCTTCAGCTATAGTTCTCAAAGCTGTAAATGTTGCAAGATTCGATTTGGCATATTGTATGTCCATGTATCTTGTGCTTTTCAGGTTTCATAGATCATCAAACCAGGCCAACTATTGCAGTGCTAAAGTTTTGTTATGTGCAGAGGTTTCTTTCATGTTCCTTTCAAAGTGTATCGCAATGCAGGAAAGTAGAAAAAATAAGAAGGGAAATACTGGACTATCATTAGTCGATCTGGTTTACAGTCGGGTGAAGGCAGCAGAGGCTGCGAAGAAGGCATTGGATGCTGGCAAGATTGTGCAGAAGAAAGCTGGTAAGAAATCAAAGCCGCCTCCTGAAAGAACTCAATCAAGGAGAGAAGAAATGCGGAACCTGTTCCAGAGGGACATCAGTGAGAGAAAGCAGAAGAGAAATAGTGGAACAAGAAACAGGAAGTCCAAGAATTCATTTAAGAGAAAATCAAGGTACAAATCAGCTTGATATATCTCCTAGTCTCAGTACTTGTTTTTCTCGATCCTCTACGTACTGTTTTATGACATAGATCCAAAGCTGCAAGAGGCATATCCCTATCAGCACAGGCTACATAAATAGCAGTGGTCTCGACTTAGTCATTGCTACCAGTTAACCGCGGGCCTACTCTCAAGTAGTTGATCACACATCATGGGTCCTATTACTGCATAAATTTTCTGTTTCTGACTTTATGAATGCCCTATGTATTCTTAGGATGGTGTAACCTGGATCTTTAGATTCCCAAAAATAAAATACACTACGATACCGGCATTGTCATACGGAGCATTATTATTGCAGCAGTGATCCTAGTGATAGATTTTTTATTTGTCACTCCCTGATGCCGGCGGAGATGCTTGTATTGCAAAAATCCTCTAAAAGTAGGCTAGTGCATATCTTTAGATGCTATAGATTTGTTTAGATAGGACATTCTGGAATAAGATTCTAAGACTTTAGTTACAAATATCAAAATAATATTCTTTTCAGAAGTCACCGATTTTGACCATTCCAAGTACTGGAATGAGATAATCAATGATACCCATTCTCTCTTTTCAGGTATAAGCGGAGGTAGCCCTATCAAGTTTGCCATCAAATTATGCGGTCATTTACCTCGATAAATTATGAAGGTTCTATACTTTAGCTGTGCTGATTTTGGAGGAGAGGCAGGCAGATACTAACCGTTGATGGTAAGAAAGCAAAAGCATCCATACAAATGAAGCGTTCATTATCTCCCTTGATGTTTCAACTTACCATCCTGTATTTCCTTTTCCCAGTATCACTAGGTGACATCAAACCCTATTAACAAATGCTTTCCTGGGTTGATTTATAGACTGCAATATGCTGGCTGTTGGCCCACAGAGTTTTGATCTGTTATGCTGCCTTGTGGAAAAAAATGGTCTCTCGGCTCGCTGGCCTCTCCTGACTAGGATTTAGTTTCTTGATTATTATTTCTGAGAAAAAATGTAACTTTACTTACCTTGCATGCTGGAATTGCGTGTTAGAAAAATATTTAAGCTACTACGAGCAGCAAGTCAAAAGTTTTCTTGTCAGCAGAAACTGTCTTGTATTATCCTAGTTGTTTCTGTGGGTTCAGGAATTACAAGATATCGATGGTTTCATCATATACCGCCGCAGGTCCTGGAACTGTCTTCATTGAGGATGGTGACTGCTAAAACCCTGTTTGGTTTTATGATTTAAAATATTTTTTAAAAAATAATTTTTTATTTGTTTTTTAAATTAATATTTTTTCAGTGTATTTAAATTATTTTAATATATAATATTAAAAATAATTTTAAAAAATATATTATTTTAGCATATTTTTAAATAAAAATATTTTATAAATCAATCACAATTATACTTTCACACTGTCAATATCAGGGTTGGACCTGAACTAGGACATTCCTTTATCCGCAACCAAGCCTTGACATCTTGACCACCTTTGGCCTCGTCGGTCTTCTGTTTTTTGGCTCACGGATGTTGCTTGGCTCGATTAGTCATCGGAGGCAGCTAATTTTGTTTTATCCAACATGCAAGAGCGCTGCAAATTCACCCCTCCACGGCCCTCTCGTAGCTTTCAAGATCTCCGGAGTGGAATTTTAGTCGTTTACCCGTCTGGGCCTCAGGTGGAACACAAAAATAGAAAACAAGCAAAAACTATAGCATTTCCTTCTCTTCATCAGGAAAGGAAAAACTTGAAAAAATAAGTTCGAAGACAAAGTTAGTTCCTTTAAATTCCTGTGCTATGTGACGAAGATAAATTACAGCTACATGTACCAAGCTTCTATGATTGAAATTGCTTTCTTTGAAACACAGAAACGAGAAGAAACTAAACAAAACATAAGCAAATAAAAAACCTAATCTTCCTTTTCTTTTCCTCCTTCAGCAATTAATCTCATGAATCATTTTACATTCACATTTGCCCCCAATTTTATTTTGCTTTCCTCACTTAGGCTAATCAGCTTACATCAGAGACTTAATCAAACTGGTTCCAAGAGCGGGCACACTGACAATTTTGAAAGTCCCTATCTCCATGGGGGTTGCGGATGCTTATATTGTAAAGAGTAGGCAGGTTCCCACCCACTATCTGGTTCCTTCCTTTTCCCACCCACTCCAGAGCTTGAAGAAGGTTGTGAGCTGCCTTGGCCAGGTATGATCAGCTGGCGCAAACCACCCGTGCTCCCCCCGTCCATTGCAAAACCAGAATTTAAGTCAAAGCTAGGCCGTGAGGGCCCCGCACCATTTAAACTCAGGGGTGCACCACTCATACTCATTATGAATGGTTGCTGGGAGTAAGGAGGAACAGGTGGTGCAGAGCCCATTATTTGAGGCATGACAGGGGTTCCCCTTGAATCCATCATATAAGGGATGGAGCCAGCAGAACCATACATAGCTGAAGGAATGGATATGGCGGGTGCTGTTGGCAATGCACTGAACCCAAAAACAGGACCATGCGTGTATGGCAGAGCGGGAACCATATCCAAAACACCTCCCATTCTTGTAAGATTAGCACCCATTACAGGTTCCAGAGGCTTGCTCTTTGACAGGGACGGAGCCTGCAGAATGAAATTTTTTTTGTCAACTTCCGTTCGATTGCCCACTTCCACTCTAGTACCCATGATAGAAATAACAGGATCACCTAGTTTAGATCCTCCAAAAACACTTGCAGTTTGGGAAGACTTGCTATGATACAGCCCGTGATCCAAAGAGTCATTATGAAAGAAAGGTCTATCATTTAAATCAAAGTTCCTCAGAGAAGGCTGCATTGAAGAAGATGAAGAAGCAGGAGATGGACTTCGATGGCCATCCCGTGGGTAAAATAGCTGCCCCTCCATTCTCAGATCAGTCAGTGAAGCATCACCATCATCACTGGTACGATTTAAATCCAGGTTGGGCCTCTCTGGTCTTCTTGAGCCCACTTCTAAAGAAGATTCCCCAGAATGGAAGCCTGATGAGACTGGAATTTGTCTTGATGAAATTAAATCCACAACCTTCTCCTCTCCACCCTCGGCCACATTGAGATCAATATCAAGGCACACCTGCCTTTGTTTTGAACAATTGCTGCTTCCCCCAACCTCAACAGTCTCAACAGTCTTGTCCCCGTCAGAATTCTTGCGTGGGGAAGCTGGACGAAAAGCACTAGTAGCTGCAGAACCTCTCCATCCAAGATTTCCCTCAAACTGAAAAGGAGCTGCAGGCGATCCAGAAGCTGCAGGCCTTGAAGCCGAAACAATGGAAATCAGCGCAGGGGAAGTATTCATAGGAAGAACCATATCATCAGAACAGACTTCATTCAAATCAAAATCACACAGGCCTTTCTCTGTATTAACTTCTGGTTCTTGAGCCACTTCAGTAACCTGAAAAGACTCCAGGTCATGCATGCCATTCTCTGCTTCTTTTTCCAGATTACCTGAATCAATTAAGCGCCCCTCTTGCTCAGCACAAGTCTCAGAAGCCTGATTCAGTCTAGTTGGCACATTTTCCAGAGGGATCTCAGTGGATAGGTCCCGCTCTCCGTTTATGGAATCTGGGCTGCCTGGCTGCTTAATACCACTTTCCAAGATTTTCTCAGAAGAAGAGCTGCAGGATTGTTCTCTGTAATCTCCAACTTCTCTCTCCACTTCTTGAGCAACTTGTCGAGCAACTTCAAGAGCATCAACCATGCCATACTCAAGCTCAATATCAGATCTTCTGCCAATCAAATCCGGACTACATTTATCTGTGGTTGGTTTAGAGATATCAGAATTATCCTCAGCACCGTCACTGCTATGTTCTCGATCATCATCACTGACACCAACATCTTCCATCCGTGAAAATAGACTCCCAAAATTGTCAGGTTTTTCCAATGGGCTCTTGTTGCCAGACAAGTGCTGTGGAGGGTCAGGAGAAAATTCACCATTTTCGGCACCGGAGTTAAATATAGGTATTTGACATTGACCTCTATTTTCCACTTCATCTGTCCCAATTTTTGATGTAGATAAGGGTATCGCCACAACACTGGATCCACTTGTACTTGTACAGCAATTATCCTCTTTGACATCAACATTATCTTTCAAAGCAGATTCTGACACAATTTCCTCAGCAATTGCGGCAACATTGCTTGAGGAAATAGCTCCAGGTTCCACTTTGCTAGAAGAGGCTGATTTGTCAGTGAGCATCTTTGGAGCTTCTGAATCTGGCTCAGTGGAAACATTCTCTTCCACAGCACTACTTAATGGGGACTTTTCTTTCAGTGACGGGCTTTCTTGATCAGATTTTAACACAACAGAGGTGTTATGAGGATCTAATGATCTATCCACAGCAGCAGTAAGAGGAACTTGCGTTCTATCCTCCAAATTTCTATGGTCTAAAATTTGATGATCACAATCATTAGTTTGAATCTGTACATCCTGCATGCTTTCTGCTTGAAGACAATTTGTGTTTCTTGATTGCAAACTTTCATCCCCAGTTCGTTCTGCATTGTTATTTTCTACATCAGCACTTCCATTTGAAAGAGGAACTTTGACAGCAACACATTCAGTTTTTCCATTCTCACTGTCATTCATTCTAACATCATCAAATCCCCCAACACTCTGAACATCATGGTGAATTGCATCACTAACTTCACCAGGCTTCCAACTATTAAACAATGCTCTTGCCCTATCCTGAACCTGAGAACTACTGTGGCCAAGAAGATTATTGACAGTGCCCCAGACCCCCGAAGAAATCGAACTCTCCTTGTCAATTTGCAGCTTTTCCAGAGCCCTTAATAATGCAGTAATTGACTCTTCTACAGCACCTTCACTTGTTTCGTTACTGAACTTCTGAGCAACCTTTAACCATCTATCAATAAACAATAGTCCATTTAAGTTCACAAAAAGATCAAGACAATCTTTATTCTCTGTGGCAGCAATTGTGCTTGCAACTGCAGCCCATTGCCTGGTTGAATCTCCAACATTATTCAAAACACCATGTTTCTCTTTCTGTATTACAGCAACCAACTCATGGACTCGTGAAGGGGCTGTGAGCCCATCCTTCATCTCAGTCAGGGTAAAGAAATCTTCGAGTGTCATTCTGATTTAAATGTACCTCCAAGCATTGAAGGAGTCCTTGTGGCTTAATAATCTGCTCTTTTCTATCAAGAACCACAGTGGCTTTGAGGACTATTTACAGGACACCCTGCAGAAGGGACAAAATAGAATCTCTAAGTGGACAGCTTGAGACAGTATATATTAGCTGGAAAACACCTATTATATCTAAGCTTTGAAGTCATTAAAAAACATGTGCTTGGAAACTAAACAAAGACCAACTAAAGCCACATAACAGCATGAGATGGACCAATTCATTCATTATGATCTCAGTAGAAACCAGAATAAATAAATAATATAAATTGAAGAACATTAAGAGGGTGTGTCAAGGATATCCCTTGGCGCAGAATACTCTTATTTTACAAAAAAGAACAGAAGAAGAGATGTAGAAGAAACAGTAAACAAATTACCCATTGAGAACAACAAATGCAGAAAGGGAAGGTTAGTTGACCTTCCATGATGAGTATAATCAAATATAATCAATACTTGCCTCCTCTAACACAGTTTGCTAGGTACACTAGAACTGCAGATAGTAGATTGCATGGAATCTGAAAAATTGTAGGCTGGTAATCATGGCACAAATAATGGAAAATGCATGGTGAATCATATAATTAGTTTGAATTTGGAACCTCAAACTTGGAGTTAGATATTGTTTTCTCATAGGGGAATGGAACGGTTGACTGTTTTCATGCAGAATTAGGTAGGGCTGGGGGCCCTCTTTCTACTCTACAGCTTTTGTCTATTCAAACACTAGGAAACTTACTTTGAAGCATCAGAGTATTAGGCAGACAATGCAGAACGATTGTAAGAATCAGGCACCATTACCTTTTTTCATGGCACCCAAAAACAGCACAAAACCAAAGATAGCAAGAATTCTGGTGAGAAACTTTCTTTCACTCTTTTTATATCGAGAAACACATTCATAGAATAAGCATTTTAACAAGATTCAAACATAAAAAGCACCAATGAATGACACCAAAGCATGCGCACATACTTTCATACGTCCTTGGCATAACCAGCTTTTAAAATGCCTAACCAAGATAGTGATTGGATACACTATAATAACATCAACAAAAGTTGTTAATTCATTCTATATATAATATGCTGCAAGAATTCAATACATAACATACTTTACATTATGCTTGGTGTCTATCATCTCAACTAGCACATGTATGCTTGGTGTCTATCATCTCGACTAGCACATGTTATGTAAAGATTTTGTGAAGCATAACAGAAAAACAGTGTCCGGGCCAGCATCACTGTACCAGATTTCTCTTATGTGCACGAATCAATCCATCAGTCCATGTTCAACATATCATCAACACTCGTAACACATATACTAAAAACATTTTCAATAGGAACACAAATCAAAAAACATTTTATATAAGAACACGGGTCATAGAAGAACTGATCACACAAACCCACCAATACCAATTGTAGACAACACAAACTAATCAGTCCAGAAATTTGATGACATGCACCAATATAAAAACTATTCTAAAATTAACACTAACACTATCTAAAGATCAAAACTTTTTAATAGCACCCACCAAGACTCCTAATTAGAGAAAGGAACAGTAAAATGAAAACCCATCAATTGAAAAGGATAAACAAAACAAATTTCAAGGACAATCAGCTCAAAACAATGAAGAAGAACTTACTTTTCCTTCAATTTCTGCAATAACATTTCAAAAACCCAGTAACATGAATAGAGAAAATCAAACCCTAGAATTCAAAAATAATCCATATAAGAAAGCAAGAAAAAAACCCTAGGTATTGTTTATTGCTTATTGTTAAAGGATATGGTGCAAATTACAAGAAATTTTGTAAACTGAATTAAGATTACCCTAATTAATGCTTGTACATGCGTAGTAACTAAATACCAATAAATCCCATAAATGGAAATAAATAAACAAATAAAAAAACTAAATCTCCAAAAAGAAACTAGTATAAAGTTCATACCTTTATAATAAATCAATACGAAAACCCTAGCTGGGGAGTGAAACAGCGCCAGCGCTCGAAAACTTTTTGTGTGCTTCTCTCTCTAGAGAAATCTCTCCTTTTCACCTTTTCTCTCTAAAACTGAAGTGTTCTGTCTGTGACTTTTAGGTTTCGAGCATAAAACCCTCGTATTGGTGCTCTTTTTGAGGTTACCAGAGAGAGACGAGAGCAGAGGGCAAAGGAGTTCGTTGCTCTTCGAGTTTGTGTTTTTTTTTTTTTTCTCCTTTTAGTTTAATTTCAAAAATATATATAATTTAATTTTCTAGTCGGTTTTAGTTCGAAGCTGGGTAAATCCACGTGCGATGTGTGCGATCGAGCCGTTTGTTTTCGAGCCGGTTCGGTTTTAGTGACGGGGAAGGTTGGCTTGTCTGGTCAACCGGTGACGATGGATGCTTGGGTTTACATGGAATGTCCTTTGATTGTTGCCTTTTTCTAAGTCGACTGCTAACACCTTGCGATTTGTTTTACTTTTTTTTTTATATTGAAAAAAAAATACAAAATGGTTTTTTGTTGTTCAACAGCCGAGAGAAGCTGATGACCGATCACTTTTTAAAATTTTTGTTGGTTTATCCTTGAATTTTTATAGATTTTTAAGCATAATTAAAAGTGTGGCTTTTTTAATTAAAAAAAAAAGGGAGTAAGATAAAGATAAGGGCATGATATAAAAAGCTGAAAAACTATATACTTTTCTAGTTATGTTTTAAAACCATTTAACAACAATTATTATATATGGATTTCCAAATTGATTGTTGTCTTAAAATAAATAATATATATATATATATAAATTAGTATTTCACGTCCTGAAAAACTGTTTAAGAACGTATTTATTTAATATTTTTATATATTTAACAAAAGAAAATATGTTTATTTTATTTTTGTTCTGATACAGTAATCAAACAATTGTAATCATATAAAAGATTCGTTATCACTCGATATTAATTAAACATACTATTGTATCCGTATCGTATAGCCGTACCCTAACGACAAATGCCATGTTAAAAGTACGAGGTTGGTATTGAAAATTTTTAATTCATGGAGGTCAAAACTAGAAATTATCGAATCTTCAGGGACTAAAATATGATTTGTGGTGAAAACAAGTACTGTTTAATTTTATATTTTTGGAGGACAGAGAAAAACTGTCAACTTCGCTAATGCTTTAACGTGGGGCTTTTTTTGGCAATGAGCTTGGACGGAAGGAGATGGATAGGTTGCATCAGCAGAAAATGAGAGGAGGCACGTCGTTGTCTCTGTCAATTGTCTCCCTTCTGGGTCACGTGTGGCATACACGTTTCATGATGTTGGAGTGGAAATTTTGTGCGCCATGGGGTCCGTTTGTTTTCGTAATATATTGTATAGTAAAGTGTTTTGTAGATTTTTAACGGGATTAATTTTTTTATATTTGTTTTTAAAAAACATTTTACAAGTAAATTGGTTGATAACTTAATTTATTTACTAAAAAAATATTTTTAATTTATAAAACTTCATAAAATAGTTTACAAATAACAATTTACTTATAATATTATCTAACTACTTTAATTGTTACTATCATTTTTTTATTATCGTAATAACCTTTCTTTCTATTATTGTTGTTACTGGTATCACCTGGCTGTTATAACCATGATCATAATCATTTCATTATTATTAATATTATTTTCTCTTTTATTACTATGATCACTTTGTTATCAATTTTTCTATAATTTTTTTTGCCGCAATCATTTTATTACTGTTTTTTTTATTATTATCATTTCATTATTATCATTATTACTAAAAAAAATCCTTTATAAATAAAATATTATATGAAATAATATTTTTGAAGTTAAAGATTGAAATATAACTTACATATAAAATATTTTGCATGTAAAAAACTAGCAAATTCAATGAAAATGGAGAGAGGGACTCCTTGCTTGTCATATTCATGAAACTTGAAAGCCCTGACGAAAATGAAAATCCGTCCATGCAGGCCCCGATATGCTTTAACTAACAAGTTTGAAATTGAAATATGCCTCCTTCACTTCGAGATGTGTTTGCTGAATCCATGTCCCTTTTTGTAGAAAATGTCAACCATAACAAGGGAATAAAAGAAAAATATAATTGCACTCCGTAAATTAAAGAAATTTTGAAAAACCTGAGAAATAATAATATCTGGACGCTCTCTGAGATGATACCTTTTTCCTTCTCCACGGCGGTAACTCTATTATGAATGTCAGCTAATTGGGAATGTTGGTGAGTGTTGTGTTGCAGTAGTTATTTTTTAAAATAATTTTTTATTTAAAAATATATAAAAATAATAACAATGTATTCACTGGTCACACAGGAGATGGACCTAGTTCTTGCAGACAGGATTGTGACAGGGGAGAGACGAGACGACTTTCCCATTAGTAGGTAAGTGAGGTGAAATTTGGAGATTTTTAACGCAGACATGGACAACAAGAGTTGCTACGAAGATAAGCAAGGTTCAATTATGACTCATTTTTATTCTAGACTTTAAAAGATGGTTTAATATATCTCGGGACAGCCAAGCACCGTGGCCATCCCATTCCATGCCCTTCCCCACTTGCATGCAAGTTTCAAAATCCATTTAGGCTGGGCTTGAAATAATATATTTGTTTTTGGTTGTTGTGACGTGAAAACACAAGTTTAGGAAAAATATAAATTTTTACCACAATTTAAGATGAAAAACAAATTTAATTAATAAAAAATAAGTATTTACTAAAGTTTGGATCCGTAATTAAAAGTATATTCAATTACACTGCATCATACGTAATACCATGTGGAGTCTAGGATGGGACGTTAAGGACGAAGTAAGTTGTTGAGATTATTAGTTGGACAACATATTCCTATCCTAAGGTGCCAAAAATGCATAAAACAAGTTGGCTCCTTATAGAGGCTAGAGCAAGCAGAAACCATGTTATGTAATTGTTATTTTTTTCATGAAAAATATATGTAACCAACCTTACCTAATTAATTGACATCGAGGGAGTTAAATATGCTATATAGAGTAATCGTGTGGTCACAGGCACGTAGAAGGTGATTTATGGATTCATTAATATGCATTCATGACCATCCATCTCTTCATTGCTCGATGCCGATTTCCAAGATCAATATATATATATGCGTGCGTGCGTTCAATATTCAAAACACACTCGGTTTCGAAGGAATATAAGATTGGATTTATGTCAAATATATATATATATTTCTAGGTTTCATCAAAGGAAATCTAGAAAATAAGATCAGCAATTCTATAATATTTATCAGGGAATACTAAAAAATAAGTTCGTGGACAAATCAAGGAGAGAAAGAACAGAAGAATGCGTGATATTTTTTTTTGTCTGGTAAACATTCTTATTTGTAATAGATTAATGGTGGAATATATTTCTTAATTAACTATAATCAGCTAATAATTGAACTCTGACTTTTAAGATCAAAAGATGTGGTTCCTCGAAAACTTAGAAAAAATTGATGCCAATTATTCTAAGCTAATTCATTTCATTTTTTCTTATTTTATCGTTTTAGTTACTGTTCATGAAAAGATACATTTAAAATATTTTATAAACTTGGAGCAACCGGCCGAGTGAAATAATCTACCTGAACATCGAATCGACAGTGTCTCGAAGCCGAGTAGATTGCCACGATCAAACTGGGCCCATTCCATGAGGCTCTCTCGAGATGTCCATCTCAGTCGTGGACAACAACCAGGCAGCCTGCTAATTGCTGCTCCTCTATGTTTTTTGCCTGTTCAAATTTCGTGTTTTACGTCAACTTTCCATTTTGCTTGAAGGGTAAGGAGGCCAGGAGGGGGACCGGACCATATCTAGAATGCTTGTGAAAATAAGAATGGTGCATCTTCTTGTTGAAATGGCATCCAAGTTAGACAATGGATAAGAGCTAAAAGCTTAATTTAATCAGCTGGGATTGAGACATTTAGTGCAATTATACATTCCATTAAAGAAATAATTATTAAACCTGTCTTGGTGATAGATATGATATAACATATAGTTATCAAATTTATCTTGAGAATCAGTCAGATGCAGGAGCGAAGGCGGGGGACTAGCAGGGGTTAGAGCCCTTGCAAAGAAAATATTTTTTTCTGGCTATATTTATATTTTTTAACCTAAATAATAATACACCAACTAACATTTTAGCTCCTTTTAATTTTATTTTTTGGTTCTGCCCTGTTCGTGTATAAAATCAGGGTCATAAATTGATTAAATTAACTCAAATTTTTTTAAAAATATTTTTCATAAAATTAATAAGTTTTTTTGAGTCATTAATCAACTTGGATTTTTAACTATATTATACTATATCAATTTCTAAATGATTTTTAAAAACTTGTTCTGGGCTAATCCCAGATCAACCCAGTAAACGAGCCGTGTTTAATAATTAAGACTGCAAGTCCTAACCAATATGCCCTGCATGAATCTCTAATTAAAAAAAAGGTGCCCAAAAGTATTATATCAGCAACCTGGCCATTAAAAAAGATGGGGTCCATGGACCATCATGGTCAGTTGTTGAGTCCAACAGAGAAAAGGCATGATTCTCCTAATTATTTCTCATTTCACTTGATTTCAATTCCAAACTTCACATCAATATTTTTTATTTTCAGCAATTCTTATGGCCACTCTGGTTTTTAATGCTTGATTGACCTCCATTACCATTCTCTAAAACACTGAGAAGTTGAGAAGGGCATAATCTTAAATTAATCTAGGCCCAACTGATAAAACAGTTTATAATATAAAGTTTCTAGTAAAATAAGACAGGGAACTTAACCTTAAAACTTATTTAAAATTGTGATAGAAGTTACAATTTAAAATATTTTTCATTTATAAAAATATTAAAATATATTTTTGTATTTCAAAAATATTTTTAATACTAAAACAATATGAAAAAATTTAAAATTTAAAATTTTAAAAAATACAGTTTACACCGCATTTTCAAATACAATCTAAATTGAACTTTAATGAACCTAAAAAACTAATCCTCTTGGTCATTTTATCTTTAGCAAATTTATTTTGGTAAATTTATTTTTTAATGGATGGTAAAATTACTCCCTTGAATAAAATAACTAAATGTTTTATACACAATAATGTTTTTATATTTTGACATTTGATATAATAGTATAATTACTATATCATCTTTACCATTCAAATTTTTTAACCTTGACTTCAGGAGTTTAGTTGTAATTTCATCATGGTTTGTTTGTTATCATTGTTTAGTTCTAAGATCTTTTTTGATTTTGTACAAATAAAAAAATAAAAAAACTTTTAACGTCTGCCCTTACATGCAAGTTTCTTAAATTATACGAGTTTTAAAGAATTGCCTAGTTTTGTTTAGTTTTTCCTCTCTCTTTTTAAGCTAATGTTTTCCTTTTTTTCTTTTTTATTTGAAGTTTGATTTTTTTTTTTTGGTTTTCTTTCAGCCAAGTTAGCATTGATTTGTTTGGTAATTTTAATAGACTTAGTGTTTTTTTTTGTTATTTTTTTTGTTATTTCTTTTTTTATAAATATCTAAATTATCAATTTAACTAATAATTCGGGACTTAAATTTGTTTTAACTTAGCAGCTTTTCTGCATTAAAAAATTTTTGTTTGGCCCCAACAACAAGCAAGTAATATATCTACTGGTAAACTAATACGCCGACCCTCAATTTGATCTCTCAGATAAATCAATTTCATGGAAAGTGATTTATTGAACATCACTTTCTAATTCCTATATTTATCTATCACTATAAAAATTAGTTATATAAAACACTTTCAAGTAAAAAAAATTAACTTGATTTCTATAAAAATATTTTTTATTTTAGATAAAAAACACTTTTTACAAGTTGCAAAAAATTCAAAAATATATTGTTATTTGTTTATAATATCATATCTACTTCTTGATGTTTTGATTGCTATATATTTTATTGTGATTTTTTTTTAATTTCATCACTTAAAATTTAATTTAATTTGTTTTTTATATCAACTTTGATTTTTTTTTATTATTTGTTTTTCTCTTATCCTTTTCTCAATTGAATTTTTTTATTTATTAGATTTGATCATTGTTTTTTTGTTTCCTATTTATTTCTTTTAAAATGATTTATAAAATTAAATTATTTTAAATAATTCATAAAATTAGAATTTATTTTCAATTTCATTACCCTTTAAGTTTTTTATCCGCTAGATTTGTTTTTTATTTTTCTATTAAACTTGAAAAAAATATTGATAAATTATTTTCTAATTTATTTTTTATAGCATAGCCAAACATTGAAGAATATTTTTTAAGTTATTTTTTTTATTATTTTTAATAACACTATTAAATATTAAAAAATAATTTATTTTTCATTGATTCATTCTTTATTTTTCATAAAAACTACTTTCTAAAAAATTTTTATTTTCACCAAACAAGCGGGGTTTTCAATTACATTGAACCTTTTAAAAATATAATAACATACACAGGCCATTGCTGCCACTGAACAAAGGGATGTTGATATCAATTTGATGAAGTACGATACCAAGCTAATAATACTTCGCTGTTTGATATTGTAATGTAAAATATAATTTTAAAATATTTTTTTTATTTTAAAAATAAATATATTAAAACTATTAAAAAACATCAATTTAATATTTTTTAAAAAATAAAAAATATCAAAAAATAAAAATTACTACACTCTCGGACACATAATGGCGACACATTTATACACTCTCGGACACATAATGGCGACACATTTATACCAACCCAATAGATATCAATAACACTTGAGCATCCGATACAGGCATAGGGCATCATTCAGTGTATTCCTTCGATGAATCATCAGAAAATAAGAAATCTATTATTATTTACAAGACCTTGATCGATAATATCTAATGGTTCAATGCTTAAACTGGCGTTGTATTGATTATGGTATTGTAATAACTTCTTATCATATAGTGAGATCCCAGTAGATAAGCTTATTTCAATGGCCAGAAATGTTACAAAAATCACAAATGTCACAAGCTTTTAGTACATTCTAAGATGATGAAAATATGTGGATCACTTGTCAGCTTTCTAGAGAACAGAGCAGAGGAGACGGCTAACCCCAATATACAAGAAGAAAATTTTACAGCAGTGAAGTCCATGTTACCACAAAATTATTACAATAACGTTTTGCTTTTATTCATTCAAGAACATTATAGCCTAGACTCCAGGGCATGCGCACCCAGATAAATCTAAAGGGTGAGGAGGCTTGGGGCTGACTCTGGAGGATTGGTGAGCATGTGAACCACTTCCCTCATGGTAGGCCGGTCCGAGCTCTCATCTTTTACACACAGCATTGCTATCTTAAACAGGTGAATGGCACCTGTTAGAGGGTACCCACTAAGCCTGGGGTCCACAACTGCCAAGACTAAAGCTGCATCCGATGGCTGAGATAGTTCTGATGTGGTCTTCCTGACCCATCTCACTATGTCCACCCCATCTCCAAACTCCCCTACTGGCTTCCTCCCTGCTATCAGCTCCAGCAGCACAACACCGAAACTGTAAACATCACTTTTTTCGTCCACTTTCAATGTGTAAGCGTATTCTGTAGCACATCAAACCAATCAGAGATGTTAGTGAACGAGCATTCACTCTTCCAAATTTTTCAGGTAGCTGCATTGAATTCAAAAGGCTTCACTGAAAGTAGTGGCTAGAAAGCCATTACTCGGAAAGTAATTTCAAAAAGATCTTGTACCTCCGAAAATTAGCATAAAACCAAGCGTGTAAAGTAACCAAATTACCTCAATATGGACCTCAAACGAGGCCAATTAATGTATAACACCCAATTCATAAAGTTAATGGATTAAACGAGCATACAAGCTTATATACTATGGTGTCAGAGCGTATGCACATCATGCTGCTAACACGATCTGTAATAATTAATTAGCCAACAAAGACGGATAATTAGTAATTTCGTCAAGAAAATCACAGACCTGGAGCAATGTAACCATAGGAACCAGCAATAGAGGACATACATTCTGATGCACCTGCATCTTGTAAGAACTTGGCCAGCCCAAAATCAGCAACATGAGCCTCAAAATCCGAATCAAGTAATATGTTATTGGACTTCACATCCCTATGTATAATCAAAGGAGAGCAATCATGGTGAAGATAACAGAGTCCCTTGGCAGCCTCCACAGCAATTCTGTACCTGGTTTCCCACTGCAAATGGCCTCCTTTTGAACCATGCAAAAGCTCTCCTAAGCTCCCATTTGGCATGTACTCATACAACAGCAAGTTGGCATCCTTATTTGACACGTACCCCAGCAGCCTTACAATATTTCGGTGCCTGATCCTTCCAAGTGTTTGGATCTCGGCTGAGAAGCCATGATCGCTTCGTCCGGTGCCTCTACCAACAAGTCGTTTGATAGCTAAATGATCAATACCCTCTGGCATTGACCCACGGTAGACAACCCCAGCGCCACCTTTGCCTATAATGTTTTCCTCTTTCAAGCACTCGAGCACATCCTCTGCTTTGAAATCGAGCCTTTGGAATGCAGTGAGTTTCCAGGCCCGTGATTTCTGCAGATTTTTCTTTCTCAATCTGTAAACTGTCACTGCTATTAACAGCAATGCAGTGACAAGAGCAATGACAGTGATCATTAGCTTTGAAGTATTAAAGGACTTCCTATGGCCATGACCACCAAATGAGCAAGAGTCATTTCTTGCTACACAGAGATTTGGATTTCCAAGAAATGAGGTGTCATTGAACGCCAGGAATTGGCCGACAGAAGGGATTCGGCCAAATAAATTGTTGTAGGAGAGGTTTAGAGTTGAAAGACTAGTCATGTATCGAATTTCACTTGGTAGTTGACCAGTAAGCTGATTTCGAGAGAGATCAAGAATACTCAAATCCTTCAGTTTAGTAATCTCCTTTGGAATCTCCCCACTGATGCTGTTTTGACTGAAATCAACGGATGCAAGTGAAGTGCAATGGAACATGGAAGCTGGGATTTCACCGCTAATGTTGTTGGCACGGATGCTGATCTTGGAGAGGATCTCCAGACTGAAGATTTCATCAGGAATTTCACCAGAAAGTCTGTTCATTTCCAGAGATAGAAACTGCAAACTCTTCAAATTCCCAATAGCCGGGGGGATTCTACCAGTAATCCGATTGTCAGAAACCGAAAGAGAGCCTAGTGCATCTCCTGAAATCTCCTGTGGAAGCTCACCGGAGAAATAGTTATGGCTCAACTCGATTTGGGTCACCAAAGGTAAATTAAAGATACCTGCAGGGATAGTGCCTGTAAAGAGATTACAAATGATTCTGATTTTGAGCAAGGACTTGCACTGGCCAATTTCTTCAGGAAGTGATCCAATGAAGAAATTATTCATGAGAATCAACGTCTTCAATTTCGCTCCTTTGCATAAGTCCCGAGGAACCAATCCTGTCAAGTGATTATATGACACATCCAGATACATCAGCTTCCCATTCCGGCCGAGCTGTTTGGGAAGCTCAAATGTGAAGTTGTTTCCCCAAACCTGCAGCACCTCAAGGTTTGGAAAATCACCAACAAAGTCTGGGATTGGACCGTGCAGCTTGTTTTGAAAGAGATTGATGAGTGTTAAGTTTTTCAAAGCTGAAAAACTCTCGGGTATCTCCCCAGTGAGGTTGTTGATTGAAAGATCAAGTGATTTCAAGCTAATTAGACCAGATAATTCCGAAGGGATATATCCAGTGAGATTATTGAATTGAAGAAACAGCGAATGCAGATGGGTTAATTGGCCTAGAGTAGAAGGAATCTCACCATTAAGGTTGCAAGAACTCATGTCAAGAAGTTCAAGATTACTCAATGACCCAAATTCAGGTGGAATACCTCCTTCGTAATGGTTATAGTACCCAATGCACAAGCTCTTGAGATTCTTCAACTTAGTCAAGCTAGAAGGAACTTTGCCTGAAAGGTCATTACCATTCAAGCCTAAGAACTCCAAGCTCATAATCTCCGAGTACTCCTCTGGTATATTACCAGAAAAGAAATTCCCTCCCAGGTGAAGATGCTTTAGTTTTTTCAGGTTCGCAATTTCAATTGGCAGTGGACCCCAGCAATTATTGTTGTAAATATCAAGAACCTCAAGCTCTGTCATGCCAAGAGTGGTCTTTCCAGAGAAATTTCCACCAATAGCATTGCCAGAAATGTTCAAAATCCTGAGAGATTTAAGCATGGCTATCTCCGCAGGAAGTTCCCCGGTGAGATTATCATTGGCCAAGGTAAGATTCACAAGCTTGTTCAACAACCCAATCTCTGGAGGAATTGAACCAGGAAGATGTCTGAACGACAAATTAAGTGACACCACACGTGAGCTCTCATCACACGTGACTCCAGAGAAGAAACAATGAACTGAAGGAGATGTAGGAGAAGCCACCCAATCTTCAAGGCCAGTGCCATTATGTCCGTACATGGAAGATTTCAGCTTCAAGAGGACTTCAAGTTCACTGTATCCACTGCAAGCAGTGAACAGTAGAACAATAAAAGGATGAAGAAAACACAGAAGAGTTCCCATTTTTTCCCAAGTTTTTTCTCTTCGAGGAGGAAATGTTAGACGATAACGTGGAAGTGAATGCTATGCTAGTATACTTGTACTTCGGTTCTTTCTGTTCAATCACGTCGGCGTATGGCAGGCTATAAGAAGTATAGTTTGTTTGCAGGACTGTGAGCACTGACTCGCAGTATCATGCCTGAAATTGAATTAATAAAAATCAATAGAGCTGGGTTCACCGAAGGAGTAGCGGCTGCATTGCAACTTGCATGGGGTTTTGTGCCCTGGACTAGGCATGGGTAGGGTCCCACTTTGTACGTTGTAGGCTTCACAGTAACAGTAGTTTAGCTTCCACTGGTGGATTTTTGTGCAAGGTCTACAAATGGACGTACGTTTATTAAAGGGATTAGACTTTGAGATTTTCTTCGCTCTTCCATGGAGGGAATTGGAATCTGAGATAAAGCCTTGGCACAAATTAACAGAGTAATAGGGCTGGGGATTGTCGGTTTTCAACCTGACGTTCGTGTTCGACGGTGTGAAGTGGCGGTTTGAAAAGCAGGCCCCCGATAATGCTGCCGTGTCCTCAATCTCGTGTCAACAACGCCAGCTAACGTGTTAAGTTTTCCAGCTTCTTTTAAATTATTTTTCATTTATAAATATCTTTTTATATTATTTTTTTATTTTTAAAAATTTATTTATTATATTAACATATCAAAATAATTCCTAAGTATAAAAAAAATTATTTAAAGAAAAAATTTCAACTTTTAAAAAAATATTTTTAAAATGTAAAAATAAATAGATTTTAAATAGTATTGGTTATTATTATAGCTGTTGTTTTTAAAATTAATTTTATTTAAAAATATATTATAATATTTTTTTAAAAAATAAAGAATAATTTAAAGCAAAAAAATTAAAAATCTCAAAAGAACTTTTCAAATGAAAAAAAAAACATCATTCTCTGCCGGATAAAGTAGTTTAATATGTTTTTCAAATTATATTTTGACTAAAAAAATTAAATTGATAATTTTTTAGTATTTTTTATAATTTTAATGTTAAAAAATAAATAAAGAAACATAATTATATTTTTAATTAAAAATACTTTTATCAAGGCATCAAACATTACATTTTCAAACACATTACTAGCCATTGATATAAATTTATATGCTGTACGTGGAATCAAGTCATTGATTTGAAATTTAAAATATCCTATATATTATGTTGAACGGATTTTTTATATAAAAAACAATCTTATTTTCATTCTTCTTAAATCATAAATTGATTTAATTTATTGTTTATCGATTAACCCTCAGATAACCCTTGAGCCAGGGAATGTGGATTGGTTGTTGTAACTATACTCTCCTTAACCACACGCCGACCCAAGAACCTAAGTCCTGACGTTATTGTTGAGCGGCATTCGCTCTCAAAGGTAAAAAACAATCTAGTTTCTAACCTTTCGTTTTTCCTACCTCCTGGGTCTCTAGATATCAACGTGGACCATGTCCTTTTCAGAAGGGCTGATGATGAAGTGGGCTTTGGGAAATTTTGATGGGCCCATTGCAAAGGCTGTCTTTGTCTTTTCCTCAGTAAGTCACCTCTGTAATCTGACTCTCTCTGGATGTGAGCTAAGAAGTCCACTCTTCTTGTTCCTTTCTCGTCCTACACTAATAATCTTGACCGTCCAGTGGTGGGCCCTTACATTGATTGCCTTGTACTGGCCTTTCATTTTGTCTACTTCCTCACACAAATTTCATTACCCTCTTACGCAACGCCCATCTATTTGGACTCCTTCAGAGTCATAATTTCGAATCTGGGATTGACATCTCGTGTTTTGAATATTTTTTTAATTTAAATTATTTTAATAAATCAAGATTGAGCATTTTTTTTAATTGGTTTTATTAGAAGTGTGGTGAAGATATTTATATATTAATTTGATTTCAAGTTTTTTATTTTTTCATGATTTCAAGAGCGCCCGAATTTTTAATTTGATATTAATTTTTTTAATGGTTTTAAAAATATTATTCAATATTTTTTTTAATGATTGAAAAAATACATTTCTTGAATCCTCATGACGCATGATTCAGATAAATTTAATTGTTTGTACATGGAATTTAAATTTAATTGAAGATTAAAAAACAATTTCTAAAAATACACCTGAATATTCAGATAAAGATATTTTTACAAGGCTCGAATAAGATGAACGTATGATAATCAGCCAGGGATAACGTGCTTAAAAAATGACACTGAAACCGTCAACTAGGATAGATGCTTCTGTATTCTTATATACTTTTAGTTCTTTATAAAAGTGGCTTTTTGCGGCAGTTATTCGTTTTGTAGTTGTTTCTATGCTTTAAAAATATCTAGAACAAATTTAATTTTTAATTTTTTTCTTTAAATTAATGTTCTTTAGAAAAAGTGGCTTTTTGCTGCAGTTATTTGTTTTCCAGTTATATTATATTTTTAAAAAATTATAATTTTTTAATTATAATTTTTTTATATTTTTAGATTATTTAAATACATCAGTATCAAAAATAATTTTTAAAAATTAAAATTTTAAAAAATAATTCTAATCACAACACTTGTAAGTGGATGATTTGGAGAGTAAAGCTGTTTGCTTTTACATGCAATAGCAAAATTGTGTGATGATTGGAGCTCGCCACTGTCCAGATAAAAAGAAGAAGAGAATCCATCCCCGCCGTGCTTTAATTAGTGGAGGGCCCGGAGCACGAGTGATAAGTATGTTTGTTTTAAAAATAATTTAAATTTTTTTATTTATTTTAAATTATTATATTTTTAATATTTTTCATTCATTTTAATATAAAAATAATATTTAAAAAATAAAAAATATAATTAATACATGTTTTACTATAAAAAATTATTTAAAAAATAACTAAATTCACACTGCCAAGCAACCTCATGTAATTTGGAGTTCACCTGCAGTTCATTGCGTTAATATCCCAGAGAATCTGTGTGATCTAACGTGAACACAAAACCCATCCCTGGACACAGCCTCGTCTATTGTGCCTATTAACCGGTGAATTCATGATTGTTTTTCAATGACTCCACCAAGTTCTTGTTGGAAGCTTTCCAGCTAGGTGCTAGCCCCATTGGGTCAAAGGCCCAAGAGGCATGCACAGAGCCATACCAAAAGTGGTAAGCGTGGAAAGCAGACAGCTAGGTTCGAACCTGTGTAGCGTCTTCTTGATGTACATTGAAATTCAGAAACAATGCTTTCCAGCAATACCATTTGTGTTTTAAAATTTTATTTTTTTATTTTTTAAAATTATAGCTTATTTTAATAGAGCTATGATATTAGTTTTAAAGTATTACTCAATATTTAAAAGCTATAATTCAGTGAAAATTCTTCGTAGCAATGTTAAATTTATGATTTTTTTTTAAAAAAAAACTAATCATATTATAATGACAAACAATAACAACCATTTAAAGTGATAATGTAAAATTCACAACACCAAAACAAGTCTACAAGATGAAGCGGGTTCATGTAATAACTTGTTTTTTAATCCATGGTTAAGTGCCAAGTGTCCAAGTTTTTTTTGTCCTTAAAAAAAGTAGAAAGAGTTGTGCACCAAATTATCCAAAAATAATAGGATTTCACACATCTCCATTGCACTATAAAAATCTATAATTAAAATCAAAAAGTATAAAGAGATCAATTATATATACATTACCTTCTATTTGTTGGAGAATTTTATTGGTGATGTACTGATATTTACCCGTAGAAGATCAAGTACATTGACACGATATTTTAAGTGGTTCGGCTAATCACCTACATTCACAGGAAAAGTCAATATATTCAAAGATAAAGAAAGAATAAAAACATATACATAGAGGAGGAGGATTTCACTCTCTCATACTCAACTCTCAACTCTCTTTACTGTATTTGCAGCTGCTATTATTGCAACTCTCTCTTCTTCTTTATTCTCTTTATATTTTCACAATTCTCATCTTACATATTTTACTCTCTAACATATGTCTTTATTTATAGGCATTCATGAAGGCTTTTCTTCAACAAATGTAGTTGTCAACTCCAGCTCTTCTTCAATAATGGTGGCTGTCAACTTTTAACAATGTACATAATTGGTGCAATAGTTAATGGTCAATGGTTGGTGCTTTACATAAAATGACAACCAACCTAACACTATTATTGTTATTTAGTTAGTTGAGTTCCACTACCATTTATTTATTTATTTAAATCACTTGATTGTTCACTTTTTTATA
This sequence comes from Populus ilicifolia, assembly GCA_015708895.1. Classification (NCBI taxonomy): domain Eukaryota; kingdom Viridiplantae; phylum Streptophyta; class Magnoliopsida; order Malpighiales; family Salicaceae; genus Populus; species Populus ilicifolia. The sequence goes on from SRLM01000019.1 coordinate 443,885, forward strand.
TATTCTATACTCTTAACTTGAAAACCAATGTAAGTTATGAGCTATTATTATTAATAAATTAAGGTTTATAATTTCTTAATAAATGACCTATCTCTTGTTTTTTTATTAATCACAATTAGAGACTGGGTTTGCCTAGCGGATTCATTATCAAACAGTTATGGTTCTTCGGGATCATCCACCATGATGGAGTTAGCTTCCTCCGTGCTTAAATGGAAAACCCATCTGAGGTTGTGAAGGTCCAGATATATTGTGCAGTTGCGGGAACAAGACAACAATGTGAACATCCTGGACTGGCAAGCATGGGGTTTTATGTTTGCCAGGAAGAAAAAAAAAACGTTGTTAGTTAGCATCTTAAACTCCTAATATATATAAAATAAATAGCATTTAAGCACAGAGTCCATAAAATTTAATTAAAAATAAAATAAAATAAGTTATAAAATTTAACTTTTAATTAATTTAACAATAAAAATAAAAAATAAATTAAAAAATATATAAAATAACTCGAGTCAATTAAAAATTTAAGTAGATCAAGTAAACATATTATAATTGTAATATGAATAATGAGTTTTAAATAATTTTATAAAATATAAATTATAAAAATTATAAAATTAAATTCTTAGCAAATCTAACATACATATATCAAAATATAAAAAGAAAAAAAAAAGAATAAACAGCATATATTTTTTAAAAATTATGTAAATAAACAGCATTACATGAGAAGGGTACAGGACAAAACCCCCCTCCCTTAGTATTTTTGGTTGGTGTAGATAATCAAATTAATAATAAAAGAAATCAAGTAATCAAACAATAATGTTAGAGAAATAACGAAAACACAATTAACCTGACTACTAGGTGAATTATTGACGTTAAGATTATTATATATGTTGCAAGATGGCATAATCCTCGTTATAAATAAATGTATATTTTTTTATTTTACAGGTATTTTTAAATTGTTATTTATTTAATTATTATTTTAAGTTAAAAATCATAAAATAACAAAGACACAATGATATATTTTTATGTATTTATACTATATCTGTATGTTTAATTTTTTTTAAATATTTTTTTATGAAAATATTAAATCATGTTTATTGTAAAAAAGATATCTTAAAGAAATGCGAGTAAAGAGTAATAATATGCCATGCAATTACTCAATTTATGAAAAAAATGTATTATTTACTCTAAAAATAATAACATTTCTGACAAGAAAGCTACTGATAGGCAATGATGGTAACTTTTACCCGTTTTAGTAAAAGCCAAGAGCTAGTTCTGGGAAAGGGAGAGATGGATACATTAAAGATTAGATTAGTAGAAGCCCACTTTTGTATGCACAACTCTGTAATTTTTCAACCGTGCAATTATTACGGCGATAGATACTCCTAGCCTTCCATCAAATCAACGACTGGGGGCATGATATCAGCACCACTGGGTCCGTGATTGTTTCTTCAATGGCCCGAATCATAACAGTCCACTACCCACGGTTTAATATATTTTAAAATAAAAATATTTTTAAAAAATAATTGTTATTATAATAAAAAAAACGGAATTTTAATCTCCTTTAAGCTTGACTTTGGGTTTTCTTCGCACATACATCATTTTTTTAAACTGTATTTTTTAAAAATTTAAAAGGTTTTTTTAAATAATCTTTTTTAATTTTAAATTGTTTTGATGTGCAAATGTTAAAATTAATTTTTAAAATTAAAAAATATTATTTTATTGTATTTCTAAATATAAAATATTTTAAATTATAAATACTATTTTATTTTTAAACATTGTTTGTCTGATCCAGCGCTACTCACTTCGTATCGGTCCATAAAGAAAACCTAAGAGGCGCCCAGAAAGGAGGAATTGGATGGGGAGGGTTTTGGTAGATCAATCCAAGAGGATTTTTAGCGTAGCTAAAAAACAAATCCCATGTTAAGAATCCATGTCAAGGGCCGGCGCATGGAGAGGCCCAATCACCAAAATATAGCATCTTTTTTTTTTTTTTACTACTGTCTTATCATGTTTTTTTTAAAAAAAAATTAATTTTTTAATTTTGTTTTTTTTAATATGATAATATAAAAATAAATTTTATTTTTTAAAATATATTATTTTAACACATTTGTAAATAATTTTTTTTAAAAAATAACCTCACAATCTCACATACCCTTAAATTATTCGTAACATTGGCAACCTAGCTTGCCCAACCATTGAGCAACTCTAACGCATTTAGGTTGTGTTCGGTAATTATCCTGATATGAAAATATCAGAGACAATGAAAATATAAACGTATGATTAAAAAGATGAGGATATCAAAATAAATTCATCTTAAGATAATTTTATAACTGAATTTTTATATTTTTAAAAATACAGAGAAAACATGTTTTGGAATGTAATTTTTAATTTTTAAAATATCATTGTAAAAAAAATTTAAATTAAAATTTGTCAAACTAAAGCATTCAAGCTTAATAATAATAACTATTATAGTTTTAAAACATAATCTACAGCAACGCTCGAGGCACAAGTTCGAAGGGTAAACTCGAATGAATCCTTATTTTTTATAATAAAAAAAAGAAAAAAAATATCATTTTAACTATTTTTTTTAAATCAACAAGTTATTTACACTGATTTTAACAGGGTTTTACGTTGGGTCAAAAATATTGTGAGTCGACCTATGTTTTTTGATCGGATAAGATCAAGTTAATTATTTTTTTCCTTTAATTGAGATTAGTTCATATCTTGAGTTAGCCAGGTTCTAAACAATTTGTTGGGCGATTCAAGTTTTATAAATAAATATACTATTTTATTATTAATTTCAATATTAAATATAAACTAACATAAAAAATAACATGTAATTATTTTTTTCTAAATATGTAAGTTTGATAATAATACATATTAAGAGCAATATCAATTTTTTTTGTTATATATTTTATAATATTTCATTCACCATAAACTAAATAAAATAAAAAAAAATATTATATTTTACAAATCACTATCAAATACAATTATATCTTATCTTTAATTTTATCTTATCTATTATATTCCAGAACATCCACTAATCTCTACCTTAGATGTATTTTAAGTCTTTTTAGAAATATGTTAGAAGTTGCTTCTTAAAATTCTTTTTCTTTGAATTTTTTTAAAATAATATTTTTTTTAAAAATATTTTTAAAATCAATCTATCAACACAATTCAAAAATATAAAAAAACTAACAAAAAATTCTAAAAACACATATGCACAGTAAACCATCCAAGGATTTATATGCACATTCAAGCCATCAAAAGTTCTATCTGAACGTTGTTCATCAAAATCAACGTATAAACATTCTTCCTCTGGTTATTTTCTAACCCATCTTGAGTTCGATGCCATTGTCGTTATTCGATCTCGGCAGACTTTTAGACCCTTCATCCATTTTAGGATAACTTCTTATCGAGATACAAGTTCAAGTCCTAACGACTGCACAGTTTTTCCAAACTATAACTACGCAAGGGAAAAGCTAACAGATGCCCTTAATATATCTCTGAATGTATTTATTCTAATACAAAATTAATAAATTTGTAAGTAAAAATCAATTATATTGATTAAATATATTAAATAATTGTTATTTTATATGATAAATTTTTTAGATACTTACAATATATTAAAAAACAAATTATTACTTAGAAATATTGAATGATTAATGAACAATTGTTCTAAGAATTTCCGCTAGCTAGCTAAACGTGATGAAGTTTGTGTCAGGTATTTTTGTGTTGAGTCTTTTTTTAAAATATTTCTGATTTGAAAAATATATCATAATGATTTTTTTAGATTTTTTTTAATTTTTGATATTAATATATCAAATTAAACAATTGAAAAGTACTAAAAAACTTTAATATAATTTCTATATTTTTAAAACACATCTAAAAACAAAAGTTACTACATGTCAAAACACTGACAAAAAAACTATTCTCTTGTATTTAACTGAAGATTTATTAAATCTCCCATTAAAAAAAACAAATCTAACAAATTTGGGTCTAATTCGCTTTTATTATTATTATTATCCCAGTGATTGTGCTTTACACAGGGTGGCATCGGAGGATTAAGGAGAGGTTGTAATTAGAGAGTTTCATTTAATTAGAAGGCGACGTTTAGCAACGAGGGCCTTTCTTTCCTCATGCTACAATGATTATCTAAACCGAGGCAAGAAAAGTTGGCTCGCCGTAAGCTGTAACATATCACTGAGTAATAAACTTGCCGTAATATGGGATGAGAGGTAAGAAAGTGTAACTCAGAGACCATAGACAGCTTGACAATGATGTCCTTATCATGGAGGGATCTCTCTTTTTCACAAGCTTGCAGGTTCCCTTGACACAAATAACCAACTGCATGCTTCAAGTACTTATCCGTAACGTTCTACTTACCATTTTAATTTTGAAAAATATACATGTTTATCAAAGAAAAAAAATAGTTCTTGTCAAACACAAGAACCTTGCTGGAAATGGCTGCAGATTTTTACTAAACATGCTTATAAACGTCTCCACAAGCTTATAGATGTACTGAACATGCATAAACCGTAGTGCTAAAATCATTATAAACAAAAAGCGCAGGGAATGTTTTATGCTTGAGACCAAATACCTACCGATAGCCAAAATACGTGCCCCCCTAAGATGTTCTCCATTGCAGCTCAACTTGGATTCGGCCATTCTTGGAGTCAATGAGATGGTACTTCTCGTTGATTCTCTTGTTGTTTACGACATCCGCTAGGTTTATCACCACATAACCCAGGTTTTCCTGATTGGAAATTATACAGAACAAAGAAACATAACTCAGACACTATCGGCGAAATGTGAAACAGCAGACTGGCCTCAAAATTGCCGGATCAGGCATACCAGTGATGGTATCAAGGAAATTAAACAAATGCAATTTATATACCTTAGGATGCAGTAGACCCATCCTTGAGGAAGAGCTAACAACTTCCACATGAAGTCTTTCATTAGTGGGTGCTTCCTCCAGCACGAACTGAAACTCTTCTTCCCATCTCGGATCCCTGCTTTTCTTCACTTGCTGTATCGATTTTAAATATAAATTATTAATTTTTAAGTAGCGAAATTGTCTTAATATCATGATTGAAAAACGAAGCGACTTGATGGCTATGTGGCTAAAATACAGTATGCAAACGGAATTTGAGTCTTCGACATTGAAAGGTGAAAAACAACTTAAATTATGCTTGTGCGAATTATCGTGACGACGCTTATGGCATACCTTAGTTCTTTTCTCCTCCCCTTTGAAAAGTAATCGAGCGTAAGGATTTGTGTGGTGTTTTCCTTCCACATCTTGAGCTTCGTGCACAATAACTACAAACAGACCACCACCAGCAGGTGTACCTTCAGGAGCTTTGGCCACCGCATTTGGATCATCGATATCTTTTGGTATCTCATCTTCCTTAAAAGGTTTGTATACCAATTCGACAACAATCTGTCCTCGTGGTTTCTCATTTTGAACATCATTTGGGTCCATATTTTTTAGCAGATCAAGTGTAAGAACTTTTGGTTCATCAGGAGTCAGCTCTTTCAGTGGAATGACATTCATACCCATCTTGTCATGTTTGCCAACCTATGCGAAATGAAACATAAAATCCCTTGCAATCATGAATGTTGGGAACGGAAGGACAAAATCATGGTGGAAAAAAAATTCTTAAGCATAAGCAACGATGCACTTTGTGCTGTGTGGTTAATCCTACGAAGATGCATAGAGATACATACACACCTGTTCCCAATCATAGACTAGAACCTCCAAGGCTTGAGATTCCGGGTCTTTAACAGTAATATTGAACTCCTCATTCCATTCAGGGTTCAAGTTTTTGTGTTTAACAGTTGTTTTATTTGAATGATGCTTATCTTCGGTAAGCTTTAATTTCACATATGGGTCTGATGCCCCTAACAGATCTTTCTTTTTAAGCTTCATTGCCCTCAGAACCTTCACAGTGAGCATCCCAACAGGTCGCTTCATGGCTCTGACATTTTGAGGAAAGCTTAGCAGGTCCTAGCAAACATATTGCATCATAACATGGACTTAAGGAGTTGACGAATACTTACTTTGAAGGATCCATGAGTGGTACTACCAGACATTTTGGCCATAAATACATATTTGCAACCTGATCTTTGATAAGCTCCTGAACAGGAAAAAAAGGAAAGGAAAAGAAAGGAAGAAAAAATGAGGGATCGAAAAAATAAACTCTCTATATTTTATTATTCCACTGTCTTTGATCGGGGGTGGTTCAAAATAGTTGGATGCTCCTTGGAATCGCAAACTTGCGCTGCAATGCTTTTCTAAGGAAAATATTTGTCCTTATCATAAGTGCATTAACCTCTAAATAAATATACAAATAGACATTGTCATGCACGAGGACTCAAGTTATGGTAAACAGTTGCAGATATTATTTGTTGAAATAGCATTCTAGAAATGACAATGATGAAAATAAAATATATCTTGAAACTTAATAAACCACCTCCCCCTCCAGTCCACCCAACCATCTAAAACAACAAAAACAAAAAATATCAATACCTGGACAAATTTGTACAGGCCGGGAATGGACATAGCATCTGCTCCAAGCAATTTCAATCCAAAGTCAACATGTGGCTGCAAAATCAGAAAGAATGTATAACGATTCCAGATTCCCTTTTACCAAGTATAATATCCTTTATTTGCACAACAGTTGATATATATTTTAACCACCACCACGTACCTTCTCTAGCAGAGACACATATATATTAGCAAAACAAGGAAATACTGGAAGCAAAGGCTTTAGGGTGATACGAGGAGCAGCAAATACTTGCAAATCAACCACCTGAAATATCCAAAGAGATCAGTGGCTTCAATTGTACATGGAACCAGGTGACAAGGGGGTGGGGGTGTGAACATGTGCAGGTATTTTTGTAACGTACTCAATTACTTCATTTCGACTGACAAAACGGTCTTTCTGTTTATTAGCAGTCGCAAATCAGAATACCTGAACTGTGGCTTTCAGACCAAATGCTTTAACCGCAATAGTTATATCTGGATTCCCAGCCCACTTCAACACTGGTTCCATGATCAGCTCTTTCTCATCAGTGACATAAACTTTCATTCCTGGAATATAGTAGAACCAAGAATCATCAATCTTCAGAAATTTACCAAGCTGTGTCCCTCGAAACAACCTTGAGATCTATTAATGCAAGGAATAGAACAATGTAATCCCAAAATGAAATTGTATATATGCGTCACCTTAGTGAGAAGGAGGAGTCACCTTCTTAACGCATCAGATGCAATAGAATGACACTTTTACCCGGGGGCAAAAACATGATGTTCAAGCAAAGGAGATGATTCCATTTTGCTTGTTTTACTGGATTGAAGACGATGTATTTTCCATATTCATCAATCAATCATTTGCGATCATTTTAATGGCTTTAGAACTAGAAGATTACTGTTATTATTAAGAGGGCAAAAAAGTGAACATGTTCTAGAATGTCAACAAATTTTATTGGTTCAGGGTTTGTTCTCCACAGATAATCAACCCTTCCAAAATAGGTCGGAGATGCAGAAATGAGTTCTGCTTAAAACCTGACAATTGAAAGATACGTAGAAGAAATATGTCAAAACTTTCCACAGTTTTTTAAGCAACGAAGTTATTTAGATCACTGTGACAAAAAAAAAAGAGAGAGACAAAAAAAAAAAAAGAAGGTGCATGCAGAAGCCTAAGAGCGTGTGGAGACAGAGAGCAGCGTAACCTGGAAAATTTGGTGGCAGGGAGCCCAAGGTAAGTGTTTCAAACTCAACAGAGTCAATTTTGTATTTTGGAATTTGCTCAGCAATAATGGGCTTTGCTATAGTCCTTGCAGTCTTGCAAATTGCCTAGAAAACTTAAAGCATCAAGCAAAGCATGCCCACGAATAGAAATGAAGCCATGGATAACAAACCGAAACTTATTTAGGCACCCGTACCGTATTTATGTAAGGCCACATGTTCTCAATCAATTTGTTAAGCCAGTCAACCTTCACAAAAGAAAGTTTATTCAAATCTGTAAGAAGATTGCAGTGGAATCTGGCATTTCTCTACCATAATTAAAAAGCAAAAGACAACTGCGGGTGCGGGCCGTACCCGATCATAATCTGGATTCTTCACCCACTGGGGTATTTCTGGAAGCAAACGTTGCAAAGTTTTTGAGTCTTGTTCAATCAAAGGACGGATTACGGGATCCTGGAGAATCAGAACTCGCAACCAATCACTCAAAAACCATGATAAATATAACAACCCTATGGCGGAAGGCATGACATATCCTTTTTCTTCCTTCCGCAATTGACAGTTTGTTAGGCATAAATTGTGCAAGAATTTCAAAACATGAAAATGTTAATTGTCACATTACACAATAAAAAATATTAGATAATAATGTAACTTATATCTTGAAATAATATAAAATATTTATTTAATAAAAATTAAATATAAAATAATGTAATTCTATATAAATTTCAGGTCTAAAATGTTTTTTTTTAATATATTAAAAATAATATAAATTATATTTTAAAACCTCATCAAATAATTTAAAATTTAAAATTAAAATAACTTTCCAGTAACATTTCCGGCTCCACTTTCCAAACTAAACTCAGATGAAGTGATGAAATTCTCACCCATATTCCTTGAATAATCAATATGAAAACATGTTGGAATGTGCAAATCTATAAATTTCCACGCCCTCTAACAACTAACACTTAATACATTCTGCAATTTTTGGTATTTGGAGTCCCAAACATGATCATCTCCTGCTCTAATCAAAACCACAACCTATCAACGGTCAATCCAAATAGACAAAAATCTATAAAACAAGACCAACCTGTCATGGTATTTGGCACCAGTCCTCTTTTCAATCAAAACGTTTACAAAACGAACCATGAAGGTAAATAAAAAGTCAATAAGGTAAATTCCAAATTGGTTCTATAAAACGGCAAAAAATAAAAATAAAATAGAAAAATTGACCATGCATGGCCTGATCCGAGTTTTCAACATCACTAAAGCTTAAAACAGTCCCATGATTTCTTTTCCCTGTCATTTACATGTGTTAACCACTAATGAATAGCGAAAAACAGTCATAAATGTCCACACATGGAATCTTAAAAGGTAAGAATTCAAACCAAACAAAACCAAGAAAATGCAACACAACTGAAAGAACAAAAAGGGAGACAGCAAAACACCAACCTTAACATCAGTTGGCTGAAAATAGATGAACATATAGTAGCCAATTACAATCCCAATTGATGTTCCTATTCCAAATCCACAGAATCCCAATATACTACTCAGAATTCCCATCTCTTAAAAAAGATTCTATCTCTCCACTCTCCAAAACAAGAACACAAAAAGGAACCCAACCCAATGTTGAAAATGTAGCAGAGATTCAAGAAACAAGTAATATATCTTTACAAGTGGGAAACAAAGATCTGTATGATCCTAAATTGTAGGTTGGTCTTATCAGGTAAGAGCAATAAAGGTGGCATTTATTCCTGCGGCCAATCTTTTTACGTTTAACGACTTATTGTGTTCTTACAGCGGTTTGAAAATGAGAGTTTCACCCGCGTGTTATTCAGGTACCGCCAGTAACGTCTTAAACGCTGAGCTGTGAGGTTCTGATTGGCTGGTTATTTTAGGGTTTTAGAGCAGGTGGGAAGGGAGTAGGGCCAGGTTTTGTGGCCTCTGTGACAATTATTGCGGAGCTGGGCCAGAAAAAGAAATTGATTATCATTGGGATTTGGGTCTTTCTGTTTCGGGTTTAGTTGGGTTTATTTTTTTTTAATTACTTTTTTTCGGCTTTTAAATGTTTTGGGAGACTTCCGAGGGGTTTTTTTCCCCCTAATACTTCCAAGGAGTATGTTATAGCTTAGTCCTTGAAGTTTAATAAAATAAATAAATTAAATTATATATTTTGATTGATATTTACTGTGTTTTTAAATTTTTTCATGATTTTATGTTTATCTTTCTTAGAAAAATATTAAATAAAAGAGAATCTAGTAAAATGTGGAAATTTGTCCGTATGAAGGAAAGTTAATTTCGAAATAACAAAACTACTAATTTGAGGTTCGTAAACATGAAGTAATCAAGGGGCTTTAATTGTTTTTTATACCGTAGAGATTAATAAATTAATTCTGATGGAGTGCAATTGAGTAATAATATACGAATGGAATTATTGCATTTTGTTTTTAATATTTTATGAAGCTCTAGGTTACATATGCTTTGAGAATGTCCATACATTATACATCAATTGAAATGGTTTTAGGATTCTTGTTTGGACCAGTTGCATTTAGGTTTGAATATAAAGAAACAATGCAAAAGAAAGAAAATTCATATAAAAGCACGCATTTAAGCATAGAAGTCTTTGTCTAATAATCAACAACAATAATCATTAAATCTTAATGTATGAAAAATAGTTTAAAAACATAAAAAATATTAATAGATAAAGTAAATACAAAGCAACTAATTTAAAATATCAAGTAAATTCTATTTTGTTTAATTCTCATGTCCTCAAAGAACTAATTTATTAGCATGGAATCAATAGTTTTCTTATAAATATTATCTATTTATGTCAGGAAAATAGCCGTTGATATTTTTGTAATTATAGCGCAAATAGTTTTTTATATTTAGGTTGATATTATAGCCAATAATATATGATTTTATGGAATGTAAATTAAAATTACTGCTATTTAATAAAAAAAAACTCCATTTAAAAAAAAGTCACCCAAAATTGAAAATAAAACTTATCACACAGATATAATAAAATAAAATCGTAGAAAGTGTTTCATACATATATATAGTACGTGCAAGGCGTCAGTTGTCTTTTTCTAACGCTTAAACTTATTGTTTATTATTTTTATAATTCGTTGTTTATCATTTATCACTTGATGGATCATGAAGTTTTAATGTGGATTTTTTTTGTTCGTAAATCATCTTTGGATATCTATTGCTAACTCATTTATCGTTGATTAATTATGCAAACATTGCGCGTGGACTAATTAGAAGACGTAGCGTGACAGTAAATGGTTTTGCGCAACTGATCAAGGTGAACATGGCAGGACTGAGATCAGGCTAGGCTCAGTATTCGAAAGGGCGTCGTTTTACCAGGCTTGGTTACCACCAGAGGCCATAGCAGTTCATTCCCACCCCTGCCCTTCCACTGAAAGCAACAGCAACATGATTACCTGCCAGTTCCATGTCAAGCATGTGCTTGTTGTGACCCACCGACGAGTATATATGGTCAAGCAAGATAAACATGGCACAATTTTTTAAATTTTGTTTAAAACAAATTGTAAAGGAGAACTACTGGTGCGATGAAGAATGCTAAGCAGCATTAAATCAGCATAAAATTCCAAAAAGAAAATGGTTAATTATTGATAAAGGAGGATATTGGTGGGATTTCTGTGGTGGCCATTGAAATGAAAATTTCTTTCGGTCATGTGTAGTAGTGTAATTGGAGGCAAAAGAGGACCCTTGGTGTATATTGATAGAGAAAGTCACGTAAAAGCTCGTTCAGTTTGAAAGCAACCACATGTGTGATGATAAACGAGAGATGATAATGAAAACTGAGGGCACAAATATGTCAGCATATACCATCCACAGCTACGTTTCTTGAAGATGTCGGTCACCTTTTTTTTTTTTGATTTATGTAGGTTGTTGAGGTCAGTTTACGTGCAGCATAATTAATCCCCACAGGATATCGTTCAGACTAGTTTGCGCATACCACAATTAATCCCCACGAGATATGTTTCACCTTTGTATCTGATAGGATGGTGTAATCTGCACTAATAGAACAGACAATATAGGCAAAGGAAATCCGTTTTGAAGTCTGAAGACGTAAAAACAATTGGACCATGTAACAAGGAACACAAAATCTCTAAAGAAGCTCGACATATCATTTATTCTTAAAAGATTAACCACGCCGAAGTACCTAAGTTGCCAACTTGCCATGGCAGAGGAGAATCAAATCCAGTAACTTAGAAATCATGATACCACCGAACAAGGTGCCATCAAATCCCTCTATAGATTCGGTCCAAGATTTAATCCAATGAAAAAAGCTTGGATTACAACCGTGCTCGGATCAGCTCCAAGATATGTATAACTTATTAGGCCAGCCAGGTTTAATATCTTAATCATCTTCCCGCATGAAATAGCATAGAAGGTGTAAACCAAGACTAATTGGGCAACATTCAAGGCCCTGAATACTGGACAGATAGTTAAAAAAGAAAACATGATCAACGGAGCGGGATGAAGAAAAAGAAACAGCCCATTTGAGGAAGTAAGTATGGCAACGAGAGTGCGATTGTCGAGATTGATAAAGTGAGTGGCCCCAAGGCAAGGAGCGACATCATCTTTGTACTGTTTATGTAACTCGCTCTGTATATTAGTTATGATTTGTTTTTTTTGGTGCTATTGTATTTATTTTATCAAGATTTTTTAATAATACTCACTATTTGATCATGGGAGCTTTCGTCTGCATCCACAATCATGTTTTTTTCTTTTCTTTTCACAGATTAAAAGAAAATGAGAAAAAAAAACCCTATAAAAATATTGTTGATACCATTAAAAAAATCTCAATAAAATAAATTTAATAATAAAAAAATAACAAAAAATAAATAAAATAGACCATGCAATTCATTTAAAAGTTTCAGCATTTGAATTATTCATATAACCCACTCCAATATCATTTGTGTGAATTTCTTTTAATATTATTAAATATATCTTGTCGATATTTTTTTAATGACACGGATAATGTTATTGAATTTTTATTTTTTTATTAAATTTTGTTTCTAATAATTTTACTATTAGAAAGAGTTACTCCTTTTAAATCTAAATTATGTTATATATATATATATATATCACTATGTTAAAATCGCAAAAAAACTCTTCTTGACATGGCCATACTAGAAATGGAAAATTTCTTTTTAGCTTAGGAACAAAGCATTGCAATTTTCCAGGGAACATGATGACTTGGATTTGATCACAGAAAGAAAAAAGAAAAAAACAGTCTCGACTTTTATCATCTAACCATTCTTTAAAGAAACTAATCTTTCTTAAAGAAACTCAATCTTTTTTAATAAAATATAATTAAAACCAGATCTGATTTTACCTTAAGAGACCAATTATTGTTATTAAAAAGTAGAAAGTCACCTGCAATTATAAAATGTAAAGAAATATTTTTATATAACTTTTGTAAATCCACCTTTGATTACGTGTTAATCTATAAGTTGGCTCCCTTTATCTTCAAGATAGCGACTCCTTTACCTTATTATATGAAAGAGCGCGGGCTTTTAAAGAAATGGACGGTGCCGCAAGTTGTAGCTAGGACGCCACTCCACGTGATCATGAATTTATAATGTCAAACATACTCTTAAAGTTAGTATGATATGGAACATAGGTTAAAAAATTCTTGTTTACTTTGTTTATATAGATTCATTATTGGGGGAGAAAATAAAAATATAAAAGAAATGGTGGATTCGTGGGGAGCTACCATTCTTCTCCCTTCTGTATTTGCCCTTCTGGCTTTGGATATAAAAGATATCTTGTTTTGATATATATTATATTAAAATATAAAAAATTATCGATAAGATATACGGTTATAATTATTTATAATCAAGTAATGAAAATAAGTTACAATATTTAATTAGTTAGATTTTTTAATTTTATTATTTGATGTGTTACTTAATGTTTTTCATAGTTAATGATTGCATTGATCGACTTTTCCTCAAAAAAAAATTGAAGTACAAGGCTTTTCCTAGCACTAGGAAAGCAGAAGAAATCACGTTGATTCGTGCTCTGGCCTTCTATGTAAATGTATAATGTCATCTTGTGACCCTCGAGAAAGAAAATGCCAGGCAAAAGAAATGAAGATTTTTTGTTTTTCTCTAAAGGACAACCTTTGGTAGAATTGAAAGGGCGACCACACGGGCATGCTGAGAACAAGAAAAACCTACGATTTTATTTATTTATTTTTAAAAGATAATTTTATATAAAGTACCATTTATTTTTATGTTTTAAAAATAGTTTTTTTTTAAATTAAAATTTTTATACTTTTTATTCAAATTAATATTTCTTTTGTATTTTCAGATTATTTTGATATGTTGATATCAAAAATAAATTAAAAAAATATTATTTTAATATATTTCTAAGAAAAAAACACTTTAAAAAACAACCACAACCACACTTCTAAACATATTAATAAAATTAAAAGGGTGACCATGAATAGCGATGCCACAATAAGACAACAAGGGTCATTACCCCCTTAATTTTTTTTAAAATAAAATATTAATATAATAGCTTTATATTGTTAATTTTCTTTGTTAACTAGTAATTAATCCAATCTCTTTTTTTTTAACTATTATCCTTGCCTCTCTTTTTATATAAAAATTCTCTTCAAACTCTAAGATATTAATTAGCTAAGCAAAATAATCTCCTATACTTTTATGCTTTGGAGAAGTTTCCTTCATCTTTTCTACTTGTTTCATTGTCTAATTTTAGTTTTATTTCTTTATAATTAGTTATTAAAAATGTTAGGATTTATAATAATTTATGGGTTTGTTTAACTAATATGTGTGTGTAATTTTATATGCTAATGGATATGAAGTGAGATGAATTATCATGAATTAATAAGTATTTTACTATGAATTTTGTATGAAAAAAATGGTGATGAATTTTACTAGTGATAAAAATAAAGTACAATGCAACTAAAAAAA